>VWZX01004331.1:426708-512512 GCA_013399015.1 Galbula dea
CCGAAGAGGGGGGGGGGGGGGGGGGGGGGGGCCGCAGCAGGCACCGGCAGCCTCTGAGGTGAGGCTCCGCACGGTCCCACCCGTTCCACATCCACACGCACACACACACACACAGCCTGCGGCGGCGGCGGCACCGTGCCGTTATGTAACGGCCACAGGGCCTGGTGGCGGCGGCAGCGGGGGCGCCTCACGTGTCCTGCCGTGCTCCCGGTCCTGCCGTTCCATTGGGTTGCTCTGGAGGAGCGTGAGCCTGCATGCGATAAGCGGTTGCTGTTAGACACTAGAAAGCAAATGGGTTGATTAGCTGTACATGAATTGATAAATTGCTCCTGTAATGCCGGCAGGGATATTCGCCTTGCGGATCCATCACCGTGACACCCAAAAGAGCCTGGAATTAAGCATTGTGTAACCTGGCTCCAGCCAGCGGCAACAAAAGGCAACAGACAGCAATCTCCCCTTCCTTCTCCTCTGCCCCCTCTCTGCCAAAGGATGATAGAATCACAGACATCCTAGAAGGGTTAGAGTTGAAAGGGACCTTCGGAGGTCATCTAGTCCAACCCCCTGATGCAAGCAGGGGCACCTGTAACTAGCTCGGGTTGTTCAGAGCTCCAAACAGCCTGACCTGGAATGGTTTCAGGGATGGGACATCCACTGCCTCTCTGGGCAACCTGTGCCAGTGCCTCACCACCCTAACAGTGAAAAATTTCCTCCTGAATCTTCCTCCTTTAGTTTAAAGCTATTGCCCCTTGTCCGGTCCCAACAGGCCTTGCTAAAAAGACTGTCTTCATGTCTCTTACAGACCTCCTTTAAATACTGAAAGGCTTCAATAAGCTCTCCCCAGAGCCTTCTTTTCTCCAGGCTGAGCAACCTCATCTCTCTCAACCCTTCCTCACAGGAGAGGTGTTCCAACCCTCGGATCATTTTTGTGGATCACAGGACAGTGTTTTGTTGTGCCTTGACAGCAGGCTTTGGGCCCTCGCTGGGTACTTGTAGAGGCAGTTTTGCAGGCAGCAAAGCTGACTTTTCAGGTTGTGGGATGATTGACAGTTAGCTGTCAAGAGGCTGACAGTTTTGGCAGAGGGTGCTGGTTTGCAGACACTCAAGTGTGTGTGTGCAGGTGGCCTGTTAGGACTTTCCATAAATGCTTTAATATGTGAGACTCCCTGGTGGCAGAGCAAAGCTGCAAACGTTCCTGCCACAAACCTCTTGCCTTTTATCCAGTTCTCTGCAAAAAGGTGGTCTTGTGACTGCAGAGGGGGAAATAAAAACAAAAACCAAACATGGAGGAACTGGAGCAGCTTCAAATTTAAGCAACAGTTTTTAGGAATAAGCAGCTGAGGAACAAAATGACATGACAGAGCTGAAAGGCAGAGAAGCGATTCCTCCATCCCTGCCCCGCAACATTCCCCACACCTCTCCTCCGAAATAGGTCTTGAAATGTCATTATCTCCTCTCTGATAGGAGCTAATGTTGTCTTGCCCTTGCAAAGGGTAATATTGCTGCCCAGAAGCCACAAAGAAACCCCTGAAATTTTAAGCTGTCTGTATTCTCTGCTTTTTTCAGGACCTGGATCTACACTTTACAGGCAGTCTGACTGCACAGCAGTCAAAACATTTTCTTCTTAAACATTTCCCCTGCCACCACTACAGTAAGAAAATATCCATTTATAAAGCTATGCTGGCAACAAAATCCAATGTTGTTTGATAAGATCAGGTATACTGGTGGTGCATTTGGGGAATATTCAGCAAATAATATCACTTTATATGATACACATTCTATTATCCTATATTTATTACATTTCCAAGAGGAAGTTATTGTTGGGAGTCTCTTTATTCATAAGTGTCAAAAACTGGTAGGGTTTTTTTTCTGATCTTTTGAGGTTTTTCTTCTCTTCTGTTTCTCTTCCTCTCTTCTTTCACTTCATCTCTCTCTCTATGCAGTTAATACAGCAATGTTTAAATATACATTGCCATGTAGAGTTACATAAGCCTGCCTTGCCAAGCTCTGAAAAATGATCCCTGGCTTTATCTTCTATTTATTTACTTTAAACTAGCAGGTTTTGTGTATCATCTAGCACTATCAAAAGGCAGAGGGAGGCATGCTGCAGCTACAGAAAGATCCCTTTGCACAAATCAGAGCAAAAACAGGACGAACTGTACCCCAACAAATATCATATGCTACATTTCTGCTTGCCAGCAAGTTGTAAATCCAGAGTGTATAAATGTGTTTGCTAATGAGTGGATACTGAGTTTGTTTAATGAGTTGGGGATGTAGTCTGTGGCTGCTCATTATCATCAGAGAATTTAACTTGCTGCAGCAGCTTAGAAAACAAATGAGTGCAGCTCAGACTGGACTCTGCTGTGAGCAGAACGAGAAGGACTTTTCCTCTGTGCAGCTTTAGCAGCCTGTGGTTTCTCCTGCTTCCTAGTAACCATTCTGCTGTGCATAGGATCCTTTCACCATCCATCACTAATCCCTACAGGGAAGGGTAAGGAAGTGGTCCTAGACTCTTGCCTCTCATGAGCAGAGGCAAATGCCCAAACAGGTAAGCAGAAGCAGAGGTCTTGACAGCCATAGATGAACAACATGCTCCCTCTCTGAGTAAACAACCATTCTTCTCCCAACTGTGCTGAGAGAACTCTAGGACTCTGGTTATCATCTAACAGGCATTAGAGGAGATGAAGGAGCTCTGAAGGTGCAGAAAGCTCTTAGTTGAGCAGGTCAGGTGGCTTATGATGGAGAGCTCTGCTGTTGAGCAGGTGTGGTGTTAGGCTGGTCAAAGGAAAACACATTGTTCAGGTACCACTTATGGAAAGACTGGAAGGGGAATCTTCACACTTTGTTTGTTCTTGTGGGACTTTTTCCCCTTAGATACCAGTGTGCCCTCAGAGATGTGGGTTAGGAGACACTGCAGAAACACAGCACATAAATAATAATTGTTGGTTTGTATTGTGGAGTTGGTAGCAAACCAGTGTTTCTCTAGTTTAGGGTGTAAATACAGCAGAAGAGGTTTGTGAGTTTGCACTTCAAAACAAAAGTTCTTTCTTCTTACACTGTGCAACTGAAGATAAATCTGATTTATTTTCTCCCTCCCTGGTGCAGAGGTTTAGAATCTGGTTCTGATTGCTTGTGCTTTGCTGCTGCTGCTGCTGCAGCTGCACAGTTTTTACACAGTGCTGCAACTCAGAGGTGTAGGTAATGAAACTTTAAAACTGTGTCAAGTTTGGGAAATAGTCACCTGTTTTCTATTTAAAAAATAAAGCAACAAAAAAACCCCCCAAAAAACAACCTGCAGAGAGTTTTAAAAATAGACCAGGTCCTACTGGAATTCAATTACAGATGCCTGCCAGCTGCTTCCCCTGCCTGGAACCTGCATTTCTAGCTTCTCTGTTCCTCTGGATGTTCCTTGCAGGGGGACAGCCCATGTGACATGACTGATGAACAGAGAGATTAGAGAGAGAGAGGTGCTGGGGTATGGGCTCCCCTGCCATCCCTCCATCCCACCTGCTGCTGGGGTTGTCCTTTCATAGGCAGGATTGGAGCTGGGCCATTTCTGTCCAATGTGGATACCAGCTGTGAGGCTGCTGCTGGGACTAGCACTTTATTCTCAGCCTATGTGCAATGACTTTTCAAAAAGCTTTTTATTTAGGCCCTGTAGCACTGCATCTGACCAAAAAAACCCTCACATTGTAAGAATCCCATCTTCTTGGATCTGTATTCTGGCTGAATTCACAGGCACACATGACATCCCCCATTTGCTAGGACACTGAAGTGCAGCCCCTGAGCAAAGCTGCAGGCTTCATTTCCCCACCAAATACATGCAGATTGTAATAGATTTGCCCATAAATGCAGCTGCTGGATTCTCCCATCAAGTGGACTTTGCCCTTTGGGAATTGTTTCCAAACTTGTGGTGCAGGGTCAGAAGAACCTAAATCATGTCTCTGCTTATTAAATTACATGCACTCTTTGGTTCCATGTCATCCTTTTTGGTCTGGTCACAGATGATTCAGCTGTCCAGTTCCAGGAGAAAACTTTCCAGCACTGTCCTTTGGATGTAATCCTCATTCTGGTACTGTCCTGTTTTACCCCCATAGGCTTTCTGAGCATGTGTGCCCATCTGTGTGTGGCTGTGGCAGGAGCTTTCCAGCCAGCCTAGCTGTCTGCAGGATCTCACTGGTTCTCTACTGCCTTGCTCTCTTGGGTATCGTTTTACTCTTTGATTGGGAAGAACATGGTTTGAGGCTTTGTGGCAGAGATTCATTTACTAATTCATAGGGGAGGGAAGTGGGGAAGGGCAGGGAAGGGAAATGATTCTTTGGTACAGAACAACAATCCTCCAAGGACATAGTTACAGCATTTCTTGTTCGAGTACAACGTGTTTGTTTTCAAATGGTGTAGAAAATGCAGTGATTCTGGGGCTGAGGCTGCTGCATTCTTAGCAGGCAGCTATGATGCTGGAGCAGATGCTGCTGCTGTTCCTGGGCTCAGCCACTTCCCTGCTTCATGTCTGGTCCCACTGGTTTCAGGGGGAAGCTGCCTCTGGGCAGGGTTTCATGTCAGGTGAGGCTGGCTGCCAGGCAGCCTGGAGAGGTGAAGTTCAATGCTATGTTTGATTTCAGATGTCTCAGGGGTTTTTCATGTTGATGCCAGGATCCCAGCAGAACTGCATTTAATTAAGAATCTGATCTGTAGCTCTTAGCTACAACCATGGGATGTGCCTGTTTACAGCATGCAGTGCTGCCCTGCATTTAGGGATCCCTTGACACTAGCATCCACAGGAACTAATTTCACTAGCAGCATTGTGCAGCTTCCTTTTCTGGTGCTGTCTGGTTGCATGTTTTCTGAGGTTCCCCTCCATGCTGTTGTCTGAATGCACTCACAGCCTCTCAGGAGCTGAGTTCAGATCTGGTGTTAACTGTTGATTACAGTTTGGTAAGTGGATATCTTTTTCTTTATAAGATTTTAAGTTAGGTTAAAGATTGATGCTTCCAAATCTTATTTGTGAAGGAGCCTGCTACCTGCGTGATAAATGTGATGAAGCTGATGGCTGAGGAGAAGTGTATACACAGCAAGTCACTGGAGCTGACAGATTCCAAAGACCTGGAGCTGGCTGTGTAAGCCACTAGTTTGGATGATTTGATGTAATGCTGTTTCCAGACAGTGTGGGGATTGCATGTGGCAGTGCTGTGTGTTGCCAGACAGAAACCACAGCAATTCACCCTCAGCATAATTACCACCTACAGCAAGGCTGGCAGCTTTTAAAGGAGGAGGAGTGGGATTCTTTCTCTAGGAAGACACCAAGGAGTTTGTCTTGCTGTAAATCTACCTGATCCCTTCATGAGAAGGGCAAGGAATAGCAACAAACCTCAGGCAGCACTGCCCTCTTTGACTTTAAACTGTAGCCCAGGCAGAATCCAGAAGGATCAAATGGCATTTCTTACAGCTCCTACAGTTAGGGATGGGTTTGGATCAGAGGTGTAGTTCCCTTCACAGGTGAAACTTTAATGTACATTTGCAGTAGCTTGCTTCTCTCTGGGTGCTAGTATTAATAATATAATTATAGCTCTAGTCCCTTCCAGGCTTCTTTTGGATGGTTATTTGCTTAAAATACCCAGGAACATTGTTAGAGGGGAAAATGCCAAGTAAAACTCTTGTATTTAATGCTTTGCTTCCTTTTCTTATCTACTTTACTAATTCCTCTTATTAATATCTTAAGAACCAAATAGACTTATAGCTACTGGGAGTGCTTGTAGGTGGATTTGGGGGGAGTTGTGTCCCTGATGGAGTGCAGACATGCTAAAATAGATGCTTGGGGTTGGATTGTTTTGCTGTGCTGACAGGAGCAACAGATCAGGAAAGCATGAAGTGCCTTTCTTTGCACCTGATCCATGTCCCAGTAAAGCCAGTGAGACTTCTGGTGGCATTAGGGCCATGATGGGGTCACTCCAGCCACACTTGGACCCTTTTTTTCCCCCCTTGTGCCCTTGCTGCTAGCATTGCCTGCTCAGTGTTCACTGTGGGCTGATGTCTGGATTTCCCTCCTTTGTGTTAACTGAGCAGCATAAAAGGATCAGTCAGAACAGCTAGGAGGTTTCCATCCCACCCCTGCCCACCAAGAAACTGGTCTTGGAGGTTTCTTAGTCATTGCACCTACTCACTGCTACAGACCTAAGGTAGTTGTAGTACAAATATTGATGGAGAGAGCTTAGATCAAAACTAAGGTTTCTTTTTTTGCCAGTAACTCTTGGCTGTGTGGGCATCTCAGCACCCACACTGCTCTCAAATAAGCTAAGAGGGCCCTTGGCACTGTCTTCCTTTCACATCTGCCTGCTTAGTTTGCAGGTAGAGTCAGTTACTTTGGCATTTATGTGATCTATATTATTCCTTCTTGTAATTATGGGCACAGAGAAAGGCTGCTATTAACCAAGTGGTCTCTTCTGGTGAAGATCTAGGGTATTAGTCACTGATACCCTGTCTGGAGGAGACAGATCCATTCACTGTCTGAAACATAGTGGGTTGTGGGATCAACAGATCAGATCATTTGAAGGACAGGGGTGAATATCCTTTGCCACTATTAGACACAGTCCTGTGAGGTAGATTTTCTTTCTCTGTTGAGAGTCTCTGTCTGCTAGGTGGGATGGTATTTAGGCCAAGAGTTGGGCTTGTGGTCCTGAAATCATACTTGTCCAGATGAGCAATCTACAGCATCTCTTGACTGCAGAAGGCATTCAGTAGGCACACAGCTTGCTGCCCAACAGGCACATTTCCATCTCCCCCCAAAGAACTAGTGATCTTTGAAGGGTCTGGGAACACAGTATAACATTTCATGTGAAATTGCTGTCCTTTTATGTAGTCAGCATGCATGATCCCAGAAGCCCTGGGGTAGGTATTTACAGAGAACTTGTGCTCTCAAAGGGAGAGATGTCTAAAAGGGAAAGTTTCTTGTAATCAATAATTGAGGTATTTTAACTCTGGCTGTCTCCCCTTCTGCCTGTATTGTGCTGGCTCAATAATTGAGGTAAAACTTTAGGCTGGAGGGGCAGTACTGTGAGGCAAGCTGCCTACCTGCAAGCAGAGGACCATAGCATCTTTCAGGAGCGGGCTGTAAATGATGGCCTGCAAGATCTGGCTATTTCTTCTCCCTCCTGCTTTTGTGTTTTGCTTTATGCTACAAGACTTATATTGACATGTCAAGAAAGAGATCACAGTGGTTATCTCAGAATTCATTGGTATTTTGCACTGGTTTTATGAGGCCAGTAGCTTAATGCTACCAAGTTATTTGTGATGTGAAGCTTCCACACCTAAAGCAGGGAGGTATCCATGGGAACTGTCTTGCTTCTCTGTGGTACCCCAGGCTGCCTTCTCACACAGGTTAGAGCCTGCACATTCCCAGAGACTGACTCAATTTAGCCTGCCTTAAACATGAGGTATTTTTTAAAAGATACTGGCTCTATTTTTTACCAGAATGTTGTATTTAGTGAGCTGTTTGAGCCTCTGCTTTCTTCCTAGTGAAAGCATCATAAAAAGCCTGTGCCACTGTCAATACATCTGTTGCCCAGACCTATTCAAATTAATCTAAGTCTTGTGCTGAAAATGTTAAGAGCTTTTGCAGCAGGAAACTCCAAATGGAAGTTTCTACTGTACCACCAAAGAATCCTCCTAATGTGAAGTTTACAGTAGCACAGTTTCATCTCAGTCCTCCCTCAGGTGCTCAGTGTGCTCAGCTTCCCTTGACTTACCTTGTAATTGAGAGTGCTCCAGGATTAGACTCCAAAGGTTATTCTCCTTCCTTCCCCATCTTCTTGTTGCTTTGCAACATACAAGTTCATTGAGGATTTTGTTTTTCTGCTCTGATCTATAATGTTTCTGTTCTGCTGTTGTCTGAGGTGCTTAGCTGCAAATACCAAAGCATCTGGAAGATTCTTTGGGACACTGAGTTCTGTTCTTGGAACTTTCTCTCCCCTGCCAGACTATTTCCATCTTAACCTTGTCCTGCCCTTTTATTTTGGTCATACTTTTGCTTCATCTTGGTTTGTTCTGTCAGTTCCAATGCTTTTGCTGTAGTGAATCATCAGGTGTGTGTCTTCTGAGTGTTCAGGTTAGCGTGAGGAGTGTGGAGGAGGAGGAACAGGCTCAGACTTAACCAGATGCTTCCTTCCCAAATGCTCACTTGCCCTTTTCCAATCTCCTCCAGAGCTGTTCCCAGACATGGAGGCATGATTCCCAGAGTTATTGAGGAGGAGAAGCTGCAAATCAAATGCCACATGTATTATGTTGTGTCATTGGCACAGCCAGGGGACAGAGAGGAAAAAGGCAAATTCAGAGTGGACAAGGAGGAAGGGAAAAGATGTAAGACAGCAATGCAGGAGAGACAAAAGCCAGATCCACTCCCAGTCTTCTCTATCATCCCTTGTGCACTGTATAAATCTCTCAAGCTTTTGGCTGAGTCTCAGCAGCTCTGGATGTCAGGAATTGTCTCTATGTATGGTGAGTTTCAGGCCAGAGAAGGACACTAAGTGTGTAGACAGAAGCATCTGTGTGACACTCAATCCTAAGCAGTCAAAAAGCCATTTCATCATCAAGTGGACTCACAGGGAGGCAGAAAGGCATTTCATGTGTCTAGGAAACCAATTGATGGAAAAAAGTCATTGCAAGATTGTCATTAATCAAAGGAACTAAATAATGGTGACATTCTGGGCACTGTTATTTAGGGCTAAAAGAGGGATCTGGTGTTCCTAGGCTGTCATCAGAACTGAGCAGCCTGATGCTGTGGCTGTCTCTGCTATGCAGAGGCATTCTACAGCATCTTAGGGGATGAGGTGATTTGGGCTTTGTTAGGACAAGAACAGAGAGGTCACCTGTGGGAGGCAGAAGGACAAGACTGGAGTTACCTGGCTGAGCAAGTGAGTGTGGGTGCCCAGGTCAGCACCAGCAGAATGTCTTGCAGAAGAAAGGAGCCTAGAGCTTCTCTCTTAAGAAGCTGCCCTTTGTTCAAAAGCTGAAGTGTTTCTACCTGCCATTGTTTTTGTATAAACCAGTAGTATTTTGCTAAGCAAAGGTGAAGACAGATGAAATGCAGACCTTTTTCATGGTAGGATGTCAGTGGTGTACTCTCTTGTCATAGCAACTCTGCTTTTTGCCTGTTGAAGGTAGGGTTCCAGCTGATCCTTTGGGTCACTGTAGTGCTTCACTCTGGCTGTCTCCTCATCAGAGATTTCATAACAACCATTTTTCTCTTGGAGCTGCATTGCACTGCACTGCTTTTGGGATCCAATACAACTAGACTTGCTAGACTTCATGATCTCTTTTAAAAACTTGTGGATTGCCCAAGAGGATGAGACTAGAGGATTGAGTGCTGTGTCTGTGTGGCCATCACCAGATGTTTCAGAAGGTCTAAGAATCCCCACTGTAGGCAGAGTTGAAGTTTTCTATTCTTCTTGAAGTCTTGGGATAATCCTTAAGAGTAAGATCATAAGTCTATGGCCCCTAAAGTATGAGATTCTGTTGTTTTTCCCACAGCTGGGTTGTTTTCCTTTAACATTTGCTATTGTAACTGGTTTCTCTTGTTGTCTCTAGAAATGCCCAAACCCTCTCTGAGTGTTGCTGAATTGTTGGCCTCAGTGGCTTCCCATGGTAATGAGTTCTGCCTTCTAATTCTGCGTGGATTAACAAGTATTTATCACTTTTTCATTGACCCTCCCTACATTCCATTGAAGGCCCTTTCTTGGGGTAGGAGAGGAGTTCCTGACCTCCTTTTTTTTTGTCTGTTCAACCTGGAAGGATAACTTTTTCCTGATCTTGTGAAACTTAGCATTTAGAAATTGCTATTCCTCCTGGAATAAGATGACAGCTAGGAAGCTATTGAGCTCTGGAATGACACCTAATATACCTCCAAAAGTTATTAAAACCAAAATGTCATTCTCTTAACAACATTTCAGTTTCATTCAGCAACTTTGGCTAATAGAAATGGTTTATGAAACTGCTGCTGCAGTGTTACTGAAAGTCAGAATAATTTCCCTGGCACTCTTCAAAGGACATTATTAGGTTTATTTGTTTGAACTGATGAAATCTTAGACTCCAAGAGTAGAAAGCTAATATTGGCCTCTAATTTAAAGGGGAGGATTGAGAACTGCTTTGGAAACAGAGATTTTTTTTTTTTTCCTAGTAAAAGATGCCTTCAAAAATCAAAATGTCTGACTGTCATTTGGAAGAGATGCTCTAAAAACTGCAGCTATGCCAGGAGATGGCAGCTCCAACACCAGGACACAGCAGTCTTGTGAAGCAGGAGGCAGAAGCCAGGATATAGCCTGGATGACTCTTAGCTTATCTTATTAATGACATCCATGGGAGGTGAGGTAACTTGGCCCTAACCTATAATCTCAACCAAGACCTGATTCCCCATTCCTAATTGAAAATAGGATGGGCAATAGGTCTGCAGTGCATCCCTTATCTAGTAAGCTGGGCATCTGTAATTCTTTGCCTTTGAAGATCACTAAAATAGCAACACAGTGAAACACAATGAAAATACTTAGTTGGCCACTTCTGTTATTTTTTTCCTTAGCTACCTGTTTCAAGTTGCTCTTAAAACATCCAAACACAGTAGTGCTTAGAAGTCTGCAAGTGGAAATGAAGTGTTTGTTTTGGTAAACACTCCCATGAGGACACTTAAGGGTGTATTTTTCATGCAGAGCAAGAAGAGTGCCACCCAAAAATCCTCTTAACAAATAATAGGATTTGTGTGCATAGCTCCTTGTGCCTCACTTTGAAAGTTTCCCCCCTGTAGCACAGGAGTTAGATGATTTTAGTCTGGGAATATGATGCTTTTCAGATCTGGTCTGTTTCTACAGTCTGTTCTGGGTGGTGCAGTCAGAAATGCTGCTGAATAATGGAGATCAAATCTGAGGTTGTTTTCTTTCAGTGGTGGAGAACTCAGGTTATTGTGCATCTGGATGCATTGCCTTGTCCTGGAGAAGGATGCAGAGGGAAAATGACTTAGGTGCAAACATGATCTGGTTTGTAAGTGCACAATTTCTGCCTACAGATGGAAACATGTAGCTAAATGAGAACAGGGCAAGTGACAGATAGGAGCAGTAATATTTGTCCACCCCAAAGACCTGTTCTCTTTATACAGAGAGAAATTAAACTGTACTTTAAGAATCAGTCTAAGTCTGAATGCCCCAATGCTGAGGTTTTCACTACTCCAAACACCTTTTCCCTCCTGCTGTTGTATTCATAGTGGAGACACTTTAAATTTAAAGGTACAGCCAAAAAAAAACCAAACCCTAAAATCTTTTCATGTGACACTTTGCTGAGTTTCTTCAGGGTGCAAAATTAGACAGTTAGCAGGCACAAAACCTGATTTTCTTGCAATGTATCCAGTATTCTTTTCACTGTCTGTATTGCAAATAGACTGGCAATAACATTTGTTTTGTAAGAGTTTGGAACTTAGCTTGCAACTTTCTATGGAACTGCAAAGGAAAGAAGAATTAAGAGTGCTAAAGAAACCCCTATTTTTTTTAAAGCACTGTAGTTTGGTTTTAGAGAAGGCTCCTGCTTGTGGTTAATAACTTTCTCTGAACCTGCTGATCAATCTCTGCACTAGTTACACCCTCAGGTTTATCAGTTAGCATTTGTGCTGTTGGCAGTTTGTATTAAGAGGAGTGGGATTTGTACCAGATGTCTGTAGGACTGAACAAATAGCACATTTAAAATGTGAGGTGTCTCTGTCTCATGAGAGATGGCTGAGAGCTGTGGCTTGACCAGTTCTGCTCTCCTAGGAGAACTGTGTCATGAAGCCTGGTGCATATTTGGGTTGGTTTTAGGGTTTTTTTTTTTGTTTTCTTTTTCTTTTTAGAGTTGTATAAAAACTTTTGCCAGGCAAAGTGTGTGTCTGCTCCCTCTCCTGAAGCTGCTGGCAAATCTCCCCCTGATTTTAGTGGAAGCAGAGCTGGACCCCAGCTGGACCCAACCTCCTATTTAGAAGTGCTTTTTTTTCCCTAGAGGGAAGAAATGCCCTAGTGTGCAAAGAACTCTGCTGGAGGGTGTCATATTTTATCGGTGAGAATAGATCAGTTTCAACCTCCAGCTGGCTATGAAAACATCTTGTTGCAAAAAGATCAAAACCAGGAAAAAGCTCACTCTGTGTACAAGGAACTAACCAAGCCCACAAAACAGCCTTCCCCAACTCACATGCCCTCTGGAAGTTGCTGGTGTTGTGAAGACAGAAGTTTTCCACTTTGTGGGCATGGAAGGAGTCAAGGCTCTGGAGGTCTCTTCCACTCTTGTGCTTTTGCAACACTGTGTGTGGGGTAGCTGGGTGCTTCCCCTGATCCAGTTGGGAGAAAAGATGTCTGTGCTGCCTTACATTTCAGGAGCAGGTCACAGAATCATATTTAAAGAGCTACAAAGCTGCCATGTACAGTATCTTCCTAGAAGCCACTTGCACAAAACTACTTCTTCTGCTATATTTTGTCCAAGGGAAATGAGGGAACAAAATAGTTGGGAGGTGGATGAAGAAAAACAACTACAACAACAACAAAATCATCCTGAAGCAGACACTCAGACCAAGCAGAATAGAAATGTGATTTATAATTTATGAGAAGAAAGATGTAGAAGTAGGTGTTTGTTAAACAGCCTTCATGGATGGAGAGAGAGACAGACTTCTAACCTCATCTGTATTTGCTGCAGGAAAAGGCAGCATGATGTCTTCATGGATTATGTGAGATGACATTTTTTCCCCCCATCTTGTTCTCCTAATGTAGACCACAAGATCTTCACCTAGTTTGTCTGAGAAGCCACCTAGTTGTGATTTAGTAACTGCCAGCAGTGGAGGCTATCGCACCTCTTGCTGAGCTGTTCCAAGAGCTAAATGCCTTTACTGTTACATCAAACAAAATTCATAATCCCCAAACTGACTAAGCCAGCTGCCTCTCCCTCTTTTCCTAGCTGAATTTCTCTGTCTTTAGCTTCTCAGCAGTGTGTCTTACACCTTTATCTTCTAGACTGAAGCCATCCATTGTCAGACTTCTCATGTAGATAGTCAGAGTTCATGTAGTTCATGTTTGGGATAAGCTCAGTAGATTGAGAGCCTTGAATTGCTGATGAGAAGGCATGTTTTGTTCTTTAATCATTCTTGTGGAGCTTCCCTAAACCTAATCCAATTGGTTAGCATTCTTCTTGAATTGTGGCCAGCAGCTTGTGATGCAGTATTCCTCCAGTGAGGTGCCCCTGCATCTGGAGGAGGCAGATCTTCTCACCAATCCTACATAACAGCTCTTCTTACCCTTTCCAGAGTCCTGTGACTTTAGAGAGTTGTCATTCCACTGATTTTTCTCAGACACTTTCTGTTCTTCCCCAGAGTCATGGCCTCCTAGATCAGAGTCCTCTATCTCTTGGTGTTCTGCATTTTATTGTTCTTATGAACCTGGTAATCTGAGTATTTTCACTTTGTTATTTTAAGGTGAAGTGAAAACCAGAAGAGCTCCTAGATCACTAGATCATCTAGTTTGACCTTCTGAGCATCATTGCTACCATTTGAATTCCTTAAGAGGCATGCAAAGATATATAAGACAGGACAAATCATCTTTGGCAGTGTCATACAGCTGCAGTTATCCATGCTAAACCTTACACCCCTCTCTCAGCCATGGTTTCTCTGGGCAGAACACCCCATCCTTATGGGGAACCAGCCTTGGGCAGGCTTGGAGAAGGAAAGTGATTCAATCAGTGCATTAAGGCATTTAAATCCAGTTAAAAGACCAAGTAGTGTAATGAAATATGGAATGAGAAAATGTAATTTGTCTGTTGCCTACATGTTCCTATTGGAATGCACTTTCCCTATTGGTAATTTCTGTCTGTCAGTCCCTGGCTATTTAAAACTGCAACAACAATAACCAGTTGTTGCTTTCTTGTGTTCTCAGTCTTTATCCTAGCTTTTGTTAGAGACAAAGCAGTGGTATTCATGGGCAACAATAAGGCTGTTATGTTTCATTGTGGGTTTTTTCAAAGCTATACAATGTTCTAGCCATTATAGAAGGACTGCAGTCAGCTGAGTGATGTTTACATGCCACTTCCATACCCTAGTAAGAGGTATAAAGAAAAGTGTATTGTAGCCAGCTGGGCAGAATCTCAGCCTTGGAAGGTCAGGACTTCTGCCACGTGTAGAAACCTAGTCAGGGAAGATAGAACTGTGCTGCCTAGTCTGCTTTTTTTTTTTGGTCTTTACCTCAGTAGCATGAGTGTCAGTAATAGTTCCTGCAAACTGCTTATTCATACTACTGCTGTGAGAGTTTGGTTTTGGGCAATAACAATTTTGTGGCTATGCTAAGTTAGGAACCCATTTCCAGGGACATCTGGCATGGCTGTGTCCCTTGCCCTGGCAGCAGTTCTCATCCACATGATGGGGCTGTTCCTGACTGTGCTTCTTGCCATTCCCATTAAAGTGTACCCAGACACCTATGCCAGCAGAACTGGAGCTTCCTCTGGGAGCAGGGTCTTTCCAGCACTTTCTAATGAGGTGCCTTGCTCAGGTGCTGGGGTGACAAGGCAGTTCAGATACATGATGTGGGGGTTTGAGCATTTCTCAGCTACACTTCATGCTGCTGGGGCTCTTCTGCTCTTTCTAGTGGCAGCTCATTTCAGAAGGCTCAGGGAAGTCATGTGGTTGCTGAAGGTCCTAAGCTTGCAAATATGTGAGCTGAGTCTGAGCAAAGCAGAGGTATCACCACATTCCTGCTTTTCAAACACAATGTCCTTAACTTCTGACACTGGAGCTCCTGACAACTCTAAGCATTGTCTGGATTCATGGCAGGGTGAGAGAGAGCAGGAGTCATAATAATTAAGACTTGCTCCTTGGGACAAGAAGTGAAGTCCATGTCTTATTTTGGGTATGAGTGGAGCAGGATTTGCCTTTTCACAGCCAGCTGGAGAAGCATCTTCATATTGCTCCTCCTCCTGGTGTCTTTGAAGGTAGCAAGGCAGCAAGAAGATCTGAGATGTGCCAACAACTTGGGTAGTAAGACCCAAGTGCTAAATCATTCTGTTTATTAGTCAAATGCTATTTCATGGTCTTAAACATTACCCCTGATAAAGACTGTTGTGGTTGAACAGTAAAGCTTGTGACCACAAGTAGTACTCTTAACTATATATAGATGGCTTTTGGTGTTTCTCCCCATGACCACACTGTAACTGTTTGTTATTTACCATAGCCCTCTGTTAGTCAGCAGCAGCCTGCATAGACTGCTGCTTGAGGATGTTGTCTCGTGCTGAGTGATTAATCAAGTGGCATGACAAATGCCAGCCTTTCTGGTGGAAAGATCTTGTCTCCATGCTGTGCTCATTCTGGATCAGGTCCTAGTCTGAAGTCAGGAAGGGTTTCTGCTCTATGATCCTATTTGTGTGGTACTGGTTTATGATTCTGTTCTCTATACACCTGAGAGAGTTTGAAGAGGGCTTTATCTTGGGTCTTAGTCCATGTTCATCAGTTCTGGCAGGAACTTTTTTTCTCTTCAGTAATCCATTTGTCTTCTGGAGATGAGGAAAATGAGGTTCACTTTCCTCTAGGATGGTGGAGTTTGGTCACAGCTAGAGACAGGACATTGAGCAGGAGGAGCATTTCTTAGCCATCTTGAAATCTAGTATGACCTTGCTTAGCATACCCTGTTGATGCATGCAGGTTCAACTCCATTAGAAGCTAGGCTGGGAAGGAATCTGTGTCTGTCTGAGGTCCTCAGAGACTCCTGGTTCTTTGTCTTCCTCTGTAGTACAGAGCACTCTGGTTTATGCTCACCTGGAAGCTCCACCTAATAAATTCCCTGGCACCCCAGATGTGTAGCTGATGCTTTTCAGTTTTCTTGCAGCCATTGTGTTTATAGCTTTTGATGTTTTCCTGTAGGCCTTACCCTACTCTTGGCTGTTTGAGGGAACTCTCTACAGGCTATTACCAAATTAAAACATCACCATGTGAGAACCAGAGAAGAATGGCTGGTTTGTCTTGTCAGGCTATACACATAGAATACTGTATTCTGGCTCTTCTTTGAGGTGGACAATCCCATTGTCCTTGAGTTCCATGAAGCAGTGAAGCCCCAGTGTTGCATGTGGTTGCTCTTGGATATACTGCTAAGTTAAGAGAGAACTGGGAGTGTGAGTAGTGTCTCTTGAGGTTGCATCTGGCACTTGTTTCCCCATTGCTTGCTGTCTGCAGTGGCCCCAGAGATGTTTCCACTGAGGAGTTGACTGCTGCACTGGTGGGCTGGTGAAGTACTGAGAATGCTTCTGGTGCAGGTATTTTTAAGAACCATTTTGGATTCAAATCAGTAAGGGAATGAAAGTAAGGAGGAAGCTGTCCCATGGTTCCTGCCAAGCTGTTGAATAGTTTTCCCTCTTCTGTATTTATCATCAGAGTCCTTGCTGTACTCTTTTCCTTACAAAATCATATACCTACAGTTATTGTCACCTTCTTTCTCTGTAAAGCTGAGTGTTGACTGCAGGTGTTCCCAGGAGACTGAAGACAAAATAAAATTGCCAAGTGATTGGTACCCCCAACTCCTGATGCAGTCTGTCTTGGGTTGCAGAACCTAAGCAAACTGACAGGGAAGATCTTTAGAGAGCTGCATGCAAATCTTGGCTGGTTGTTATTTAGGAAGTAAAGGAACCAGGAGACTGCTTTTTAAGCTGTTGTATCAAATGGCATATCTCTGTTTGAATATTTCATATCATGTGGCTTCTTTTAGATGATCAGCTGGATTATCTGAGAGGAGAGAAAAGGGGAATGGTGCTACTCTGCTGCAGAAAGCACTGCCAGGGCAGGGCAGGGAGCAGACACACTGGCTGTAGAGCACTGGCTTTTCATAGAGCCTGTTTTAGCATACAGATGTTATACAGAGCCTGTGAGAGTTGTTGAGGTGCAGGTATTTTCTTTACAATCAATAAGCTTAAGAGAAACTTCAAATAAAGTTTATACAGCAGTAGTTCAGAATTCTTTCCAGGAGATTTGTTGGATAAGACCATTAGATGTTTGCTTTCTGGGTAACTTAACTACTTGCATGCTTCCCAATTATAAGGGACAGACCTAATTAATTACAGAATCACAGAATCATGAAGGTTGGAAGAGACCTCTAAGATCATCAAGTCCAACCATCAACCTATCACCACCATGTCACTATGTGCCTGTCTGATTATGTACCCATGTTAAACAGCTTGCTTTTTAAGCAGAGGTAATTAACCCCAACTCTTCCTTTCTTCTGTTTCTGCCTTTCTCTTAAAGGGCAACACTCTGAGGAGGATCCTCCTGCACCGCTACTTTAAGGGAGACTATGGCAGTGGTGTGAGTGGGCCTCTGGCTGCCAGCTACAGCAAGGCTGCACAAGTGGGAGGTAAAACCACACAGAGCATGGCAAGAGAACAACATGAGCAGCACCCTTTTTCCTAACAGGCACTTTGGAAGTGCTCCAGGGATTCATCTGGTGAATGAATCCAGCACGTGCTGTAAGCAGGTAGAAGAGAGGTGTATCAGGCTTCCCCTGTTTTGAAGTTGCACAGGCTTGTCTCAGGTTGCTGGTGTGCTTTTTGGTGGTACCCAAGGAGGGACCTTCCCTGTGCTCCCCCATCAATCATTCATTCAATTCAAATCTAATTGGGGACATCATTTTGATTGAGGAGGAAATCCAGAAATTCAGCAAAGCCCAAAACATTTGGCCAAAGGTGTTGCTGTTTCTGGGAACTAAACCCCAAAATTTGAATATGAAAACAAGCAAACAAAGAAATGATGCCAGTTAGGAAATGGAACAGATCCTCCCAGGGGGCTGCAGAATGTGTCACTTCTACTACCATATGCACAGTTCAAGTAGGTGGTCATTGTAGGTCCCTCATAACCTCATTTTTGTATGGTTCTGTCACATAGAAGCCATGGGAAGTTACTGTAGGCTGGCTTCTAAGAGAACCCCAAGTCATGTATGTATTAGGAAATGAGATTTAAATGTGATCTCAGAGCACTGACTGTACACACAGTTCAGCCTGTGCAGCAGTGGAATTAAAGCAGGGGTTTAGTGGACAAATTGGTGTCATTTCCAACTTCTTTGTTGTCTGAACATCATGACAGAACAATAGCTCAGGGGATTTGGTTTATTTCTTGTTCTTAGAGCCCAACCTTGCAATTTCATACAAAAATCTTGTTGGTATCCAGGGGAATGTTGCCTGAAACAGGATTTCAAGATGAAATTTATGACATTGCTGGTGTCTGCATAAGACAAATTATGATCACTGATGGATTCACTGTCATATGCATATGTGAAACAAGCATGAGCCATGTCTGTTTGATTTGCAGGTGGATTTTCAGGACAAGACTCAGATAAATCTGGGATAAGCATGTTTGATATCCAGTGCCTTCTGGATAAAGAAGGGGCATCAGAACTGGTCATAGATGTTATAGTCAACACCAAGAATGACAGAATTTTCTCAGAAGGCATTTTGCTTGGTATTGCATTACTTGAAGGTGGAAACACACAAACACAGGTACTTATTTCACTTATTCACCTCCTGATTTTCAAATGCATGTAGTCTGGGGGCAAAAAGAATCTCTTTGCTGTGAGCCCTGTGAAAAGTTGGTTGCAACAGCTCATGGTGGAGACTCCTCAGCAAAAGAAGGCATTTTTCAGCAGTGCTGCTTTGAATCTGGTCTTTGCCACATGATCTCCAGTTATTTCCTACCTCTCTTTGTAAAATTAAAAATTACAGTGCTTTGAAGTTTATAATAGCAATAAAATTGCAAGCTATTTTCTGGAAACATTTAGGGATATTTATCAAAATCTCCAAAGAGAAAAAGTGGCCATTTGGGAAGACCAGTGTCCCAGTCCTGGGACAATCATAGAATGTCCTCTGTTGGAAGGACAACTGGGTTGAGACCCACAAGGATCTGCAGGTTCCAGGTTTTGTGAACTATATCTCTCTCAGCCAAGCTGGTCCAAGTAAGATGATTGTTTGTTCTTACTCTGTGGGCAGCAGAGTTATCATAAGAGAGGAGAGGAGAGATGATATGAATCACTCCCTACATTTCCCCATGTTTCCTCATTGCCTGTGGAGGGAGCCTAAACAACCAACTTAAACCTCATTGTGGGACTATAAAGTTGAAGGAGAGGAATCTTATCTGCCAAGAAGATAATATGATCTGTGAGCTGTAGGGAGTGGCCAGAAAGTGTTAAAAGAAGTGAGGTTTTGTTGCAGCTTTCTGAATTAATTGTTAGGGGCTGTACAGGGCTTTTTTACTTCAAGGCTGAGTCTGTAAACTGTTGAAAATGGTACTCAGCCTGCTTGACAGTAACACTAAGGGACTGGCCTTAATAACCAAAACTATTAATTCCACTTGTATGTGAAGCACAAGCAATGTAGCTAATCTAAGCTATAATATTACGCATTGGAGGTTTCATGCTTCCTCTTCTTCTTACATAATAACAATTACTTCTGCCTGTGATTTGTAGATGGAATATTGTAACTCTGGAATGCCTGGAGAAATGGACAGTGTCACAAAGTAATTTAACTTCAAGGGTGCTATGGTGACATTTTAAGGATTGCAAATAGCAATGTTTGCTATTTTATCCCAATTTTAAACTGTTCTCCCCAGTCTTTCTTCCCAGCCTTGTACAATAACACTTTGGGAAAGGAACTGCTCAGGCAGTGGCCACTGTTTCTTCTGTGTGTTTGAAGTCATTAGTCATCCTTTCTTTCACCAAAAAAACTAGTGGGTTTTTTTGTACTACTTCTTCCTTACAAGACTAATATCTAAAGCATGTATTTTTTTACAGTATTCAACTTACCAGCAGCTGAAGGAGCAAAAGAAGTCAGAGAAGTTCTTCAAGGTCCTGTATGACCGCATGAAAGCTGCTCAGCAGGAGATAAGGTCGACAGTGACAGTCAACACTATTGACCTGGGGAGCAAGAAGAAAGATGAGGATAGTGATCTAACCATATCTGTTCCCAAAAAGAGAGGTGAGGAGGAGACACCCCTGTAAAATAGGGGAGAAGTGCATTGTGTTCAAACAAACATGGTCAGCACCAGTGGTTGATGAATAAGCTTTGCTAGTCATCGTTGCTGATTCACATCATGAATGCTCTTCTCCATACATTGCAAGCCATCTCTTAAGCTGGTTATAAGGAATTAGCCTTGGTGAAATCTGTGAAGCAATGCCAGTTTTTACCAGTAGAAGATACAGAACCATCTTTTTTAGAGCAGCAGCAGTAGAGGCTGCTGCTAATGGGGGTGTTTCACAAGAGCAAGCACAGGAACTGATTTCCCACCCTGTGGTCCTTCCATTGTTCTCATCATTTATTGTATATGGGAGAGAAATAGTAGGGCTTTTTGTTGTCATGTTCTGTTTCACTCTGGTTTGTGGTTTGTTTGGAACATGCTATCCCTTCCAGAATCTTGCTTTGATATTCTTTGTAAGTTGCCTAGAGGTCTTCAAACAGTTAGGCACCAACAAAGGGGGGGGGGGAAAAAAGTTACATTCATTATGATTGTTTTCTTATTGTTTAATCAAATGAGGAGAAGAGTTTCAAAAATGAAGGGAAATTATCTTCTTTTCAGTAAAGGATTCAACCCTGCATCTGAAAGAGGGTATGAAAGGACAGTTAGCAGAAGCATCTTCTGCAACATCCAAGGCTTACTCTGTGTATAGAAGAGAAATGGACCCAGAAATAGATCTTATGGGCTCAGGAACAGATGCTGCAAATGCAGAAGAGAAGTCTGCAGAAGAAGCAATCATGAGCCCTGCCATTGCAATCATGCAGCCAATACTGAGGTTTCTTCAGCTGCTCTGTGAGAACCACAACAGAGAGCTCCAGGTAAAGTGCTTTTGAGATGAGCTTCAAAGGAATTCTTGCAGGAGCTGGAACTTCTTCAGGAAAGAAGAATACCTGTGCCTGCTTCCTGTTATAGAATAGGGGGGTCTAAAATGTTCTTCTTTTGCTCCAAGGGATAATAGAACCCTTTTCAAGAACCATTTGCATGCTCTGGTTGAGCTCAGAATTGCTTGGGGACCACACCATGGCCTCATGGAATTGGGAAGTGTCTGAACATCTGCTAGTGTAGTTTCTTTGCACAAAGGATGGATCACTTAGAAAAGCCTTGAAGGCCACAGGAAGCTTCTCAGCAAAGTTTGGGAACTGCTGTTTTCCCTAGGTCTTCTGACTGAAGGCTTTAAGATGCTACATGTGTCCCTGCTGTCAGTTTCCTTGGTAGAAATTCTCTGCAGATATGCCTCAGGGTCTTGTCCAGCAGCCTCCCTTAAAGCAGTGTTGGGGGTGCTTTGAACTAAGCTACTGTTCTGTGCTCCCTCTACCAAGGAGCAGTTGTAATGTGCCACCATACCTGCTCACCTGTGGGGCAACATGTTTCCAAGGGAAGAGTCCTAACAGATGGATGGGAGCAGGTTTGCAGGACATATGTAAGACATTTAAGGCCATTTAATGTAAGATGTAAGCGTAAGACATTTAAGGCCAGTGCAGATGTCTGCAAAGTTGGCTTTCCTAAGCCCTCCTTTCTGTATTGGTTTAATCAAATAATAGTTGTAAGATCATGCAGCTGACATGCCAGAGGGATGGGATGTCATCCAGAGGGACCTGGAGAAGCTTGAGGAGCAGACCTGTGTAAACCTCATGAGGTTCAACAATGCCAAGTGCAAGATCCTGCACCTGGGTCAGGGCAATCCTCAATATCAATACAGGCTGGGGGATGGTGGGGTGGAAAGCAGTCCTGTGGAGAGGGACCTGGAGGTAGTGCTGGGTGAGAGCTGGGCATGAGGCAACAATGTGTGCTCACAGCCCAGAAGCCAACCAAATCCTGGGCTGCAACAAAAGAAGCATGGCCAGCAGGGGGAGGGAGGTGATTTTCCCCCTCTGCTCTGCTTTGGTGGGACTTCACCTGGAGAACTGCAGCCAGCTCTGGAGTCTGTAGCCACAAACATGGTCAGAGGGTTGGAACACCTCTCCTATAAGGAACAGCTGAAAGAGTTGGGGTTGTTCAGCCTGGGGAAGAGAAGGCTTCAGGGAGATCTTAATTGCAGCCTATCAGTGCTTAAAAGGAGTCTATCAGAAAGATGGAGACAGTCCTTTTGTTGTGATAGGACAAGGAATAATGGTTTTAAACTAAGGGAGGGCAATTTAGGTTGGATATAAGGGAGAAATTCTTCACAATGAGGATGGTGAGGCACTGGAGCAGGTTGCTCAGAGGCACAGAGAGGTGGTGGATGCTTCATCCATGGAATCATTCCAGGTCAGGTTGTCTGGGCCTCTGAGCAACCAGATCTAGTTAAAGATGTCCCTGCTCACTGCAGAGAAATTGGACTAGGTGACTTTGAAAGGTCCCTTCCAACCTAAACCAGTTATTCTAAGTGGTACCCTTCAGTATTTTCATGGAAAAAGACTGGATTTGACTCTTAATACTTTTTTTTCTTTCTCCTTCCTTTTTTCCCCTTCTTTTTTTGGGTGTTCCTTTTCTCCATCCACCAGAATTTTTTAAGACATCAGAATAATAAAACAAATTACAACCTTGTCTGTGAGACCCTTCAGTTTTTGGACTGTATCTGTGGAAGCACAACAGGTGGACTGGGCTTGTTGGGGCTTTACATCAACGAGAGGAATGTGGCTCTTGTGAACCAGACACTGGAAAGCTTGACTGAATATTGCCAAGGTCCATGCCATGAAAACCAGGTAGGGCTCCAATAACTTGTGGATGCAAGAGAGTGTACCTGAATGCATGGAATCTGTGTGCTTATCATGAACTCTTCAGTGTTCTTAACTTCTGGCAGTAGGCTTAACCTATTTCAAGGTTTCCTAAGGCCTGAGCATTCCTTTTAAGTTAGAACTCAAACCAGACTCTTCCTCTAGTCTGTGTTCTTACAGGGAAGGTTTCTGGTCCTTGTGGAGAGAGTTTAATGCCTTATGTCAGTGGGTCCAGGGCTTAAATCTCACTTGGTGAGACTGGATTCTGAGTCACTGTTGTGGAAGTACATTGCAAACACAATCTTGTCTTCACTTGCACACATTTTGCTTTTGCTGGTGTTTATATAGGCCACTAACATTTACTTAACTCATGTAACTGCCACAAAATTTAACTTACTATGCTGTTACACTGCCTAGCAGCACCTTTCATTATGGTATCAGTAGTAAAGTGGATGAGACTAAAGATCTAATCTTCTGTGCCTTGCTTGATGCAGTTTTTAAGATCATGTAGCTGTGACTTTTGGTAGGTGTCTCTTTAGTGCCATGCTGAGGCAGTGTAGGAAGGTAAAGAATGCAGTTAACATGCTGCTGTATTTGATCTGAAAAGAACAGAGGTGAAGTTGTCCCAGTGGATGAAACTGCAGAGTTTTTACCATGGGTTAGCAATGGGAATATTGCAGTGGGTGAAATTACAGAGGCAAATCTATTCTTGAGACTAGAAATAGCTGAAGAAGTGCATGCAGTGTTAATGCTGCTTCATTAATGTGCACAAATGAAGCGAGAGGTGACCCTTTAGAAACAAACAAACAAAACCCCTTTAGTGGACTAAATTTTAAAGTCTGATTTGATCTACTAATGAATGGGAAAAACTTCTGTAGAGAAAGAATATTTACAGCAGTAGAGTTGAAAGCTTCTGGAAGTTAATGTGTTTCTCCAGCAAGTTTACTTGAGGGGCTCTGGGGGAATGCTGGTAGTGGAAGGGAAGGATTAGTTGCACTTCATTACTGAGACCTACCTGCTGCCAAGTCACTCAGGGTTTGAATTATGCTTCTTTGCACCAACTGTAAGTCTAATTCAGTGTATTTCAGAGGCAAGTGCTCTGGAAGAATTTTCCCTTTCCTGTTGTCCTTCTTTGTGTAACTAACACTTATTTTCAAGGCTTAGAAGATCCAGGGCTCCAGCTATAAAAGCATTTGGGGAACACTCTTGGTCATAATTCCAGTTTTGATTTCCATGTCCTGAAATGTCCTTCTGTGCAGGACATGTCCAGATGCACCTAGAAATCCTTTCTCTTTGCAAAGAATTCATGCTAAAACAGCTTATGTATGCTGGTTGCTGCATGCAAATGAAGAATGGGAGTGTGTGAATTTGGTTGTGCCTCCATTCAAGCATGCCTTTTATGTTCCTGCATGTAGGTGCAGCTTTACCTGGCAGTGCTCCTGTCTGTAACTTGTACCACTTGGTGCTGAAGCCTCTGGGATTCACTGAAAGCCTATTTTTAGCTTGTCCCACCTTTTTTTCAGTTGTGTACTTCACTGCTGGCAGTGTTTGGGTTAGTTCTGTACTACACAGTTCTCCCCCAGCACCTCCTGTGGTACATTTTCAGGCTGCTCTGCTGTTCCAAAGTCTTTCAAGTTCAGGATCCATGGTTTGGAAATTTGCTGATGTGCATATTCTCTCTCTCTCTCTCCCTCCCTTCACTTGTCCCCTGTCCCTCTTTTTCCCCTTCCTTCCCTCCCTCTCTGTGTCCCCCTGCCCTGACTCTTCTTGTCTTCTTTTGCAGACTTGCATAGCCACCCATGAATCTAATGGGATTGATATTATAATTGCACTCATCCTGAATGACATAAACCCTCTTGGCAAATACTGTATGGACTTGGTGCTTCAGCTAAAGGTACAGTAAATGGAAATTTGTGGGTTTTTTTGATTTGAGTAATAACAGAACACATACCTATGCAAGAGCTGTAGGCAGCCTGGCATTTGCTTCATCTGAACCATAGAGTAATGTACTCAGCAGCCTCTGAAAACAAATGTTGCAAATGAATTCAGCTCAGCTTTCTGAGTCTTTGTCAGGCCCTTTACCACAGGACTTCTGTTTGGGAATGTGCCTTCAGCTCCTGTCAAACAGACATGAGGTAGCCAGCTTGAAGAGTCTCTGTTGAGGGCATAAAATCTCACAGGGTTGGTAAATAGCCACACTGGACAGACAGGTAACAAGTCAGGCATCTTCTGCACATACTGAACTCTTCAAAAATCAACTTCAGAAGGAGATGATGTGAAAAAAGAATAATAGATCAGGTGACCTGCATGTCAAATAAAGTTGAAAGCAAGGTTAAAGTAAATTGTATTCTCTTTCCCTTCTCGTTGTCCTCTGAGAGGGAGGGCTTGTAGTTTTGGGCTTGTGTTCTGTGGGGAGTTGGCTAGGCTCAGAGGTTAGTCTCTCCAGTCTGTGTGCTGTTGCTTGCAAAGGGGAGTCCAGCAGCTCTCCTGTCTGCCAAGTAGGGTGGAACTTGTTCAGGAGGAGCCTTGGGTTGTTGCCTTTTCTGGATGGTCTGTTTCCTCCTCCAGTGGTAGCTGCATTGCATCATCTGAGCAACATTATGGTTGTCTAATAAAGTAATTAATATAACTGTATATCATGTACAATGAAACACTGCATCAACAGTGCTTTCCACATGATTTTAATAACTGTAATTATATTTTTTGAATGGCAGTGTAATTCAGACTTCCCTCCAGCAAAACACTTCAGCAGACATTTAACTTGGAACAGGCAGACAGTTCTTTTGAACTCCTAAGTTTGGGTCTCTGTGTAGTCCTAGCTACAGTGGCTCCAGTGCCATTTAGATTTGCCATTATCATGCTTGTGGAACTTCTGTGCTTCTGTGTCATAAACAAAAATGGAGTTGCTCTTATTTAAAGAGCAAAACTTGTGGGGAAGGATACCAAAGGCTCAAACTGTGGGAATGATTCTGCTTTTACAAAATCCCCAGAGTCATTTAGATTAGAAGGGACATCTTGAGATCATCTTGTCAACCCCACCCTGCTCAAGCAGGGGCAGCTAGGGCAGGTTTCTCAGGGCTCTCCTGTCACTAGGCACTGCTGAGAGGAGTCTGGCTCCCTCTTTTTCATTCTCTCCCTTAGGTATTTACACAGGTTGCAAAGACCCCTCTGAGCCCACTCTCCTCCAGGCTAACCAGTCCCAGTTTTCAGGTGCTCCATTCCCTCCATCAGCTTTGTGCCTTTTTGCTGGACTCATTCCAGGTGGTGCTGATCTTTCTCATAGCAGGGAGCCCAGAACTGGACCCAGTGTTGGGCCAGATGTGATGTCAAGAGTTAGATCCAAATTCAGAAGTGACTGATTTTAATTTGAAGTGGCAGCACATAGTACAGCACTGAGGTTACCAGCTAATGTTTAACATGGACAATCTGTCAGTGTTCATAGGCAACTCTGAAGTTGCAAATATATACATTTTGCAGTGAAAATACAGAGTGCAAAGTAGATGGACTCACATACTTACACACAAGCAAGCTCAAACACTGCTTCCAGGGAATTTTATATGTTGAACTCCTACCTCCCAACCTAAGCAAAGGCAGTTTCCCTCAAAGTGGACTCATTATCAAGTGGACTCATTTGGCTGGGACTGCAACTTGCATGGTGATGTTATCATGGCCTCTGCTGCTCCCCATTTTCAGGTCTGCCAGCAAAACTTGGAGATGCAAAGACTGCTTAGAACAGAAGCTGCTTAACCATGCAGAAAACAACATTTCTCTTTTTGCCCCAGTCCCAAAAAAGCAGCTGAGCCCTTTTCCTCCAGAATTGCCCATACTCAGTCTGAGGCACACCCTTGTTGCAAGAAATCTGTTTAAATTGCTGACATCTAGCAGTAAGCAGCTGAGAAAGCTGAGTTTCTGGTGGGATGAGAGTTTTCCTGGCCCCTACCTGTATCATGGGACTGTGGTCTACTTCAGATAGCTCTTCACATAGCTCCATCTGTAACAAGGCATGATGAAGGATTGCTGTGGCAGGTGAACCAAGGCCACCCTGCTCTGCCAGAAAGCACTGCAACCTCCAAACCCTTCCTTCCCTTCCTGCTTCCAGCATCTGGCTTAACTGGAAGTCAGACAGGTCTCCCAAGTCTAAGGCACTGCTGGCTTACTGCTGCTGAAGCTCAGGCTTTGGAATCCTTGGGACAGGTCTCAGTGAAAAGCAGCCAGCTGACAAAAGTTCCTCCAGGAATAGTTGGTAGTGAAACAACATTCCAGGAATGTATGAAAACAGTTTGGTTTATAACCTCTCAAATAATAACTGGTTGGACTTTCTAAGAAGCAAAGGGGAAGGAAACCTGTCTGTTGAAACCTCTTTGTGTCATGCATTTTGTAATTACCTCTGTGGAGTGTTGTTGGAACAGAAAGCCAGGGCACAAATTGCTAGGTGGGCAAGAAGAAAAGGAAATGGAATTTAATTTCTTGGGCACAGTATAGAGGGAGGCTCTGTATTTAAATCAGCTGCTTTTCAATATTTAAAGAGCTTGTTCCAGTAAAACATGCAGGGTTAGTTTTACAGTATGGTGACTTTAAACTGGGAGAAAACCCTTATTAAATATGTCAGTAAAATAAAAGATGCAAGGAGTTTAATATCTCTATCTGCTACAAAAGTGGTCCTGGGAATCTCAATTAAAACAAATGCAAAGGTTGATAATCCATGAAATAGCTTTAAAAGATGCATTAACTTGGTTTTGTATCTCTAGAACAATGCCTCCAAGCTTCTGCTGGCTATTATGGAAAGCAGGCACGACAGTGAGAATGCAGAAAGAATCCTTTTCAACATGAGACCGAGGGAACTGGTGAGAAAACTTCTGAATATTCATAAATCTTTGGGCTGAGAAGGAGAAGGAGAAAAAAAAAAAAGAAATCTGCCATTAAACCAGTTTTGAAATGATCTGCATCTAAGCTGAAAAATGTTGGCAGCATGTAGTGACACAGTGTATCAGGACAGTACTCCTTCACAACAAGTTCTAAAAGGATCAAGCCTGCATGATTTCAGTCTTCACCACTTCATTATTTTTATCCAGTCCAAGCCCTTTTCTGTAATTGTTTCTTGACTAAATGATCATACTCTGGTGGATGTCTTCAAGCACACTTTGTCAGGAGCTGGCAAATGAAGTTGGTACAGTTTGTGAAACAGTGCTAACAGAAATGTGTGTGTAGATGCAGATATAATACCCATATCTCTGTGTTTTATTTATATATATATATATATATATGGCTCCTGAACAAGGAGAGTTACAAACCATTGTTGTTCTCTTTTGGAACAACCATGATGCCTCTGTAGGTCTCCAGGAACTCTTTTAAGTTTTAAATAGGTTTGAAATCTGGAGAAATTGTTTCCAATCCAATTGCCCATGTTGCAGCAGTGACTGAAGGAAAAAAAAAAACCACCATCCTAGCTTGTGGGAAGATTTGTGGGCATGAGCCCTGCCCTTTGGCAGAGCCCAGCAGGCTGCTGCTTCCATGGGCACCATCGCTAAGGTGGTGTGTCGGCACCAGGAGGCCATCCCTGAGGTGCAACAGTAGGATCAGACTCTGGCTTTTGAGCATGCTGGAACTTCTCCAGCACCCTGACCAGATCTAGATCTTCCTTTCCTTTTTGGTTTAGGTAGTATTTTTTTCTGTTCAACTGTGTGGAGAAGACTGAGTGACATTGCAGCCCACTGTAGCCAGAGGCAGTGGCTGTGCTCCAGGTGCTGCACAACTCCACCTGCTGCATCTGCAGCTCCATCTTTGAAAGCATTCATGAACATACCTGCTCACAAAAGCTCAGCATTCCAGTTCCTTTCTTGGGATTGCAGTTTTGCTGATGAGAAGTGGAGCAGTTTGGAGCTTCATAAATACTTTAAGCTTGTCTTTATTAAGAAAGTGTTTCTCAGATTGCTCTCTCTCTCCTGTAGGGCACCCATCCAGGCTTGAGCTAAACAAAGCAAGTGTGTCCAAGGACACTCTGCTTTTTCCCCAAGGCTGACACTGATTTCTTCTCTCCCTGCTTGGGTTTGTGCTACAGGTGGATGTGATGAAGAATGCCTATAACCAAGGCCTCGAATGTGACCACGAGGAGGAGAATGGAGATGATGGCATCTCCCCAAAAGATGTTGGCCACAATATCTATATTTTGGCACATCAGGTATGCCTTATTTGTTTTGTGCCTGCTGCCTGTTGTGTGATTAAACACCAAGCAAAACCTGTCTGATCAAAAATGAGAGTTTTCCCTTCTTGTGATTTCTGGTTGATGTTTGTGTAGAACACAACTTGATCTGGAAGGCTGCTGAGAGCAGGAGAAGTCTCCCTGTATGTGTAGGCACTCTGTGGGATTTGGTGGGCTCTCCTTGTGTGAAATAACAACATAAAGCAAAACAGTTAATGTCCACTTAGCTTTGTCTTCTTTTAACAGCTCATTTACACCACTAGGTAGACACTAGGTGAACTTGAATTGGGAAGATTCCTATTATTTTGCTGTGCCAGTTAACCAGTAAGAACAATTGGGCCTTTTTACTGTTTTCTTCTTTCAGGTTATGTTGTAGTGCCCTCAAGCTCTTTGTGATCACTTTGCTTCTCTCCTGGTAAAGGTAGAATGTAGACTTGAGGTTTTTTGTTTAATGGGATATGAAGTCTTTGGAGCAGTTGGTATTAAAAATAGTTTATCTTTCAGCTAAGAGTATTGAAAAGATTTTCTTTGACAAAGTAAAGGCCACCTGTTTCTTGATTTTATCATAAATGATAACATTTGCTGTGTCATATCAGGGCCAAATGTTTAAAAAGTGTTTTTACTAAATAAGAAGAAATAAACAGGTGGGGGAAGGGAGTGTTCTACATTCAGTATGCTTGTTAAGTGTTGGTAGGGTTTGAATACTCAGATAGAAGAAGAAAAGAAAGCTCTCTGTAGTTAAGCTAGTATTAAGCAATGTTTCTCTCAAGCAAGGGATGCAGAAACAGTTACTGAGTCAGGCTCACCTGTTTGCAGCATATTCAGGTAAGTCTTGTTATTATGCTGTTGTGGCTGACCATGTCCTGCTCTAGTGCTGTAGGTAGGACTGTGCAGAAGAGACCCATTGAAGATGATGGGATTTTTAGAAAGCCATCTGTAGCTCCTTACCTTCTATGACTGTTTACTCCTTGCATGAATGCTTCTAATGAAAATTCAAGTGCCTGCCAACTGGAAACGTTGGTATTTTATATCCTGTGCCTACAGGTGGTGTGAAATGACTTCACAGGGTTTGTGCCAGTGGGAAATGAAGCTTTGGGGGGAGACTATAGGCCTAAAACTCTATATGAAGTGACTGCTGGGGTCATATTACAAAAGAGTTCACTACAAAGGGTGCACTAGCCAGCTGAGGTGTAGATTAAGCTCTGTCCCTGGCTACATATTCAGGGTGCCAGGGTGGTCCATGATGCCACTCCACAGCTGTTCCAAGGGCATGATCCGTAGCTGGCATTTTTGTTGCATAAGACTGGTTATTTTTACAGCAATTTACTGAACTCTTTCCTGTTCTGTAGAATGAAATGGCAAGATTGGCTCTGTGTGCTGTACCAACATCCATCTCTTTCCAAAGAAAGGACTGGTTTCTGTTTCTTGCACCTCTGTAACACAGTACGTGTGTGTTTTTACAGTAGCTTTGCACCCACGTCAAGCCCCATATCACAACAAAACCATGGAAGGGCAAGCAATTTGGAGCCATTCTTTCTCCTTCACTAATGAAAAGCTATGATTCTTGGCACAGGACTGCTGATCTTTGACCCCAAACTCTTTCCATGTGTGCCCTTTTGCTCGTCCTGGGATGGGCAGGATACGAGCATGGTCCCTCCTCAGTGAGGCCATTGTTGCCAGGTTCCTTTGCTGGCTCCACTTTCCAAACACCCTCTTATGCTTTGCTGTGTCCAAGTGGCTTTTTGGTGCCTGGGCCTTCCACTCAGCTTAGCAGACCTGATTTACATCATATTTCTTTGCTGTGCTCCTTACAGTTTCACAGTTCATCTGACTTCTTGGTGTTTTGGGGCTGGGGTTTTTTTCCCCCTACAACCAGCGTGGCTCTTCAGTCACTTTCCTGACACTTCCTTGTGTACACTTACTCCAGTTACAGCTTTTTGATCCCTCTGTAGTAGCAGAATGAAGACCAAGGGTTCCTCTTTTTGCTGTTACAGGCCTCAAACACAGACAGTTTATTTTTGGGAGCTCAGACTTTCAGTTTTTGTCGTTGCACTCTTCAGGGTGATGGTGGGTTCTGCATTTTGCTACCACTACATCCTTCCTTGCCCTTCCTGTGGTTGATTTTACCAGAAGCAAAAGGGATTCTTCTAAATGTTTGACCCACAGTGCATAGAAAGTTATATATGTCACAAGCAAGGCTGAGATTGCTGTTACTAAACCTCCTCTACAGCCTCCCAACTCCCATCCCAGATGCAGTCACAGGCACACGTATGCAAGTTGCATGTGCACGCCTGTAGCTCACACCCACACAGGGGTGTGTGAGCACAGCAGCCTGGGATGTGGTAATAAGATGCTCTTGACTATGCCATGCCAGTTACCACATCTCTTCTACATGTTTCTCTGTCCTCTCTTTTGTTTTTTTTCCTTTTATTTCTTCACTTTCCTGCAGTCTGCCATGTGCCATAGCTGTGCTGCTTCCCCTGCACTGACTCCAGGCTGTCTGGACACTGCTGCACCTTGCTTTTCCCTTTCAACATGTCAGGAGCAGAAAGCAGATGGGAGCACTACTGAGAGAAAGCAGAATTGACTTATCCATGAGGAACTTCCCTGAGCTGCATCCCCAACTCTGCAGCCTGGCTTTGGGGTAGGGGCTCCTTTCCAACATAGCTCTTTACAGCTGCTTGTGGAGGAGTGACACAAACTGGAGCTTGAGGTCACAACCTGGAGAAATTAGCCTATTATTGCTAGAAGGAGAGTGTTCCATGGAGATGGTTCTGTTTTCTTTGTCCTGTTTAAGTGGTGTGCTCAGAGCCAAGCTTTGAACTTGGCATTGGTCATTTCTTAACAGTAGTCTCAGGTGAATGCCAGTGGTGTGTTGTGGTTAGTTCCCTCAGCTCTTACAGGTCTTCTTCTGAAGCCTGGGTCAAACCAGATTGGTGTGTTGTTTTTATTGCTGTCCTTTCAAAAGATCATGTTAAAGCAGGCTACACTGTGTGTTGCAAAGTTAATAAGACTGTCCACAAAGAGTCTTCATCTTGATGGGATGTCTCTGGAGAGATTAAAAAAGCTTTTGGCATAGTAGCTCAAAAAAGTTGCATACTTATCTCTTATGTGCAGAAGCATTAGTGTAGGAGAGGCATGGTTTTAAATAGCTACCCCAAGAAACGAAATCTTAAAGGGCTAAAGAAATCCTCTGGCTTTTTTGATGACTGCTTGAGCTTGCTGCTTGTTAGTTGTAACAAAGGACTTAAGTAGTTTGTAAAGAAAAAAACAGCTTTCTTGGAGCTAGTAGTGTTTCTGTAAGGTTCATGACCCCTTTACATTTACTATGAAGTAAGACAAGGCACTGGGTATAACCACAGGCTCCTGTAGTTGGCATGCAGGTATATATGTCCTTCTGTCAGCAGAAAATGCTTTGGAATGTTTCTCAGCTAGGTGCAAACTGTCTGAATCAGGCATGAAGCCCAAGCTAATACACTGTAGCTTTCAGCAGGGGCTTTATTCATCAGGTTCAGAACCTGAAATAACTTTACCTAGGTTCTAGTCAGCTTGCAGCCTGGGAAGAGTGCACTTCCATCTGCCTGCAGAGCTGTGCAGACATGTCCTTCATCTAGAAGGATGTGGGTGGACAGGCAGTAGGGAAGCAAATTATAATACTGTGATTTTTATTTTTTTTCCAATTTTCAATGCCTTTTGAGCTTCCCCATCTGGTCCCTAAAGCTGTTGCAGAAGGATAGGGGTACTGACCTGTGTCACCCCTTCAATGATGCGTGGTCTGTGCTCTCAAACTAGCAACATGTTTACTCAACTGCTCAATTTTAAGCATATGCTTAAATGCCTTGCTGGAAAGGGAGCATAGGCCTTGGAATGTCACAATACCTTTGTAACATCCAGGTAAATAGAAGGGTGGGGTTGGGCTTGGGGTTTTGGTTGGTTGGTTTTGTGGGTTGGTGATTTGTTGGGGTTTTTGTGTGTGTGTTTTGGTTTTGGTTTGTTTTGTTGTTCTGGTTTTATGAGGTTAGGCTAAAAACTTATCTAAATCCCAACACAGTGCCAAAACTACTTACATTTATATAATTTCCTGGTAGCAGCAAGACCTTATGAAATATCATTTCCTTCACCCCATAAGGGTAGGAGAAATGAATACTGCTTGATACCAATGCAGGTACACAACATAAACATGAGTTTGAGCCAGTCCATCTCCTGATAGAGTAACACAGTTGGAAGTGTTCTTCAAATGAACCAAGGGAAAAGGAGCAGGATTTGCTGTCAATTGGAAGGCTCTTGCTGCAAGTACTAAGCAGAAGATGATCAGATCTATCTGTTAGGATAACCATGTTCTTCAGGATGAGTAGCTTTGAGTATGTACAATAAGGATGCTCTTTTGCTTCAGGACAAGTAGAATTTTTCAAGCTGAAGGATGTCATTTTTTTGCAAGACTTTGCTGAGGTTGGCAGGTTTGTTGGTGGGTTGGTTGGGTTTTGTTTGGGTTTTTGGTGTTTGGGTTTGTGGGGTTTTTTTTGTGGGGGGTGTGTGTGTGTGTTTGTTTCTCTTGCCTCAAGAAGTTCTTGCTGATAGCAGTGCCAAAACAAAGAGCTAATGGGGACCAGTCCTAGGAACCATGACTGTCAGGGGACTTGTATCTTTGGCTGCCAGGCCTGAAACTTCTCAGAGAACTTTCATCCTCCACATGTTGTTTTGTAGTTCTCATCCTGATGAGACAGGCAGTGGCATCCAAATGACACCAGCTAATTAAATGTCAGCAGAATCAGAAGCTGTTGCAAGGCTTTTACACTTAGATTGCCAAGATTGAAGCAGAAGCCAATGATGCACATCACCCTCCTTGCAGCTCATTAGGATGCTATATAACTCTAGGTACAGCCAGCTACAGTATAGAGACACAGTTTGGAGGCTGCCACAAGGGCTTGACACTAATGAGCACCTGAAAGATTAAACAAGTGTCTGGGGCTGCTGTTAGGTCTCAAGTTAAAGCCTTGGCAACTTATGCTTCACTGTTAGGTCTCAGGTTAAAACCCTGGCAACTTGTTCTTCAGTGTTTTTCTTTTTCTCCCCTTCTTGGAAGCATTCTCTTCAGAATCCTGTCATGACTTTGATAGGGATCTCCATGTGCACCACTGTTTTCCCTCTGGTGTCCTGTTGACTTAGGCTGCTAAGAGCTGCTAGAATTCAAGCTTGAGCTCTTTACTGTAGGCTGGCCACAAAAGTTTTAGCTTGCTTTCATTTTTCTGGTTCTCCTTCTCTAGATTAAGATCAAATGTCTACTGTACATATGTGTGTGCTTTATTTTCTGTAATATTAATGAGGGATAGATCCTGTTTGGCTGTGGTTACTGTGCCTTTCACTAGTGCACAGGTGGCCTTAATATTTCTGCTTTGTGGGTTTCTTCTTCTGTAATCCTGTCTCCTTGTGTTTTGTGGTTTACAAGATGTTTTTGTCACTGGGAACTATGTTGTACTGGTGATAGGGCCCAAACGTTACACCAGCAGAAATACCCTTTCTTTGTCTAATTTCTGCATTGTGAAATCTTCACATTAGTCTGTGGTTTGGCTCTGAAAATGGGCTGTGAGACAGTGACATGCTGTTTAAGACACTCTCTGCTCTGGGGCTCTATTTGCAGTCCTGTATTAGTGATCAGCATAGTATCTTTGGTTGCCATCTGAAGCAGCGTGGCCTGGGGGACACTGACTTTAGTTCTCTTTTGGTTCTGTATCACCAGCAGTGCAGTTACTTAGCTTTCTGCTTTAAGAATGGGTCATTGTTTAGGCATATCCTCAGCTGGTCTCCATGGGAATGCCTCCACTGAAACTAGGCAAGCAGTACTGGTTTATATGAGCAGAGAAGCTTACCTGTTGCCCTCAAGCCATGAGCTTACCCTAGAGAGCTCCTCATTTGGATTGGGCATGCACAGTCTCCACCCAGAGTGATGCTGTGTGGGTGAAAAAGAGGATAGCTTGGTTTAAAGCTTTTCAACTGAAATTGCATGGAGGAGCATGGTGAAGTCACTGTCCCTGGAGGTGTTTGAAAAGCATAGATGTATGTTAAGGACATGGTTCAGTGGCATGGTGGTAACAGGTTGGTTGTTGGACTTGATGATCTTAGAGGTCTCTTCCAACCTTAATGGTTCTGTGATTCTATGTGGAACCACAGAGTGCTGTCTTTATACAGACACTCTTCAAAGCAGACTGAGCTTTCAGCTGTCCTCAGTTGCAGTGTGTAGATATTGCCTGCTCAGAAGTGTATGGTATGTCACTACTCCCTTTGTGCAGATGGCAGCAAACTCTCCTTACTAAGGAAGCTGAATTATGCAAAGCGTTGAGTTGTGACAGTCTGCTGTAGGTGAAGGCTTGCTCTGGAGGCAGAGCTGTGGCTTTTCCATTGGAGGGCACCTTCAAAGAAACCCTAGTCCTCTTTTTCTTTTATCTAAAGCACAACTAAAACATTTTACTTTAAGCTGGGAGGAACTTGCTTTGTTTGTTTGCTTTGAGAGGAAGTGAGTGTAACCTTGGAAATATCATGAAAGTCAAGTTTGGTCTTACTTAATATTATCAGAGCAGTTCTAATAGGCTTCATAAATCTGCACTGTGAAATCCTACACCTTCATTAAAAACAGAGGGGACATCTTCTCTAACAAAGACATAGGGTTTTTTTATCCTTCTCAGTTGTTCAGTAGTCACTGAAGTAATTACAGGTTAATAAAAAGAAAGAGCATTAAACAGAATATCAAAATATGTTTGTTCCTCACAGTTGCTTATCTCCTCTGATGTCATAATTCTATTAGGTATCTCAGTCATCATAGTTTTCCAGCCTCTTTAATGTGCTTTAATGAAGATGGGTAGATGGTAGTGCAGTTGTGTCATCCTGCTGGAACACTCTGGATTGCATACTGCTTTCCACATCCTATGTTCAGTGTGGTCACTTTGCACCATTTGAACATTGAACCATTCTGTGGCACCTGAGCTTTCCCCACACATACACACTTAGGGTTTTTTAGCAAGGGAGCTTTGCCTGCAAAAGAAAAGACAAAGAGAAGTAAAGCTCCCTGACATATTAGCAAGTCATTTTGTCTTCTGCTTGCTTTCATCAGGGAGAAAAGAACAGCAAAACCACAGCAAAAAATAGCAATACAATTACTATGGGAGCTGCAAACATAAGAGTGATAAAGATCACTTAGCTGTGGTGGTTCCTCTTTTGTGGTGGTGTCGAGGTGGTTTACTTCTCCCATCCCTGTGAGGTAGATCACTGTTATCCACAGTTTGTAGCACACACCACGTGGAGGCTGGGGAGGAGAAGTGGTGTCTCAGAGGTTACTTGAGGCCATGGAAGACCTAGAGACAAGAATCCAAAGCGTCTGGACCACCCAGGGCCCTGCTCATGTACCACAAGCCATCAGGGGAAGATCAACTCTAAACCCTTTTTGCTTGGGCTGTACAGTATAATCATCTAAATGAAATCAATGAATACTTGATTTGAGAGTCTCCCATTGCTCCATCCCTGCTGTTCCTGATGTTTGTTAACAGATTGCTTTGTGGTGGAGTGCAAAGGTGCTGCTCTATAAAGCTGTAATGACTTCTGGAAAGGAAGTTGCCCTGTGTATTGCAGAAAGCACTGTTCAGTAGTGATTGGAACATGGGGAGTTGAGAAGTTGTTAGTGTTAGTCCAGCCAGTTGGAAGAAAAATTTCTGCTCAGTTATGGTTAGGATGACATTTCCTTTTCCCTTGGTTTTTCTCTCTCCTTGTTTACTGATGGAATAGGAGTGTTCCCGTTTGCCCTGGGCAGGGACATGGTGTGTGGTAAGGTCCTGGCCCACCAAGAAGCAGGATCTCATTTTCTGTCTCCTGTTCTCTTCTGTCTCTCCCCCATCCTGTTCACTGCTCCTTTGACTTTCTCTTTGCTGTTTGTTTTTTCCTTGGTCCTTGGGGTTTTTCTTGTCAGTCCCCAGGCAGCCTTTTTTATCCTTTCCTGCTCTCTAAGCAGAAAAGAAAGCATTTGGTGAGGTGACTGGGATTTTCACTTGTGAGGTTTGGTGGTGCCAGATCTCACACTGCCTGGCTCCAGGAGCCAAGGGACTGAAGGAGGGAATGAAGAGATTGCAGTTGTAAATGAGCCTCATCTGCATGAGTCTGTTTACACAGCAAGGTGAAACTAATCTGAACAGATGCGATTATTCTGCTGTTGCTACAAGTTCATTTTTTTTTCTCCCTGGTGAAAGACCACTGGTCTGGGCTGGCAACCCACACTGCACTACATCTGCTTACTGGTGAAGATGAGGATCAGTTACAGCAGATCTATCAGATGTCATGCCCTGGCCATCAGGTCTGTGCAAACAGTTCTTGCCTCACTTTCCCCTGAGCTCTGTAGCTCATGAACTTCCCCAGCGGTGCAGTGGCCTCGCTCTGCCCTGACGTGCTGGGCAGGGCTGGCTGGCACACCAGAGGCTTGGCTAGTGAGCTAAGGACAGAGAGGGCACTTTGCAGTGCTATAGGTTGCAAGCATACAACACATCCAGTTCCCTCCCTGCTGCCTGGCCCAGTGCCCCTCTCCTGCTAGGTGTGCCTGTGTGCCAGGTATCTCCTCATCAGGTAACAGCCTTAAGGCTGCCTGAAGGCTGCAAAGCCTGGTGAAATCAGCAGTTTGGACAACCATCTTGGCTGTGTGCTGGATTGGAACTTGTGCCTCTGGTGAGACTGGGCTGCAGAGGAGACCCTTGCAGTTCATGTGTGACTGCCAGGGACTGAAAACATTCTTGTAAACATGTGGAAGGGGCCTGTGTTTTACAGAGATAGTGGAAAGTGGAGAATTACTTTGTCTTCTCCCAGCAATTTTTCCACACAAACACATAGAGATGTGCTTTGGCAAACCAGTTTAGTATCCCAAGTTTTGGAGTTACTGCTGGTCTGTCACTATCCCCATGGAGGTGTTTAAAAGATGTATGAATCACAGAATATTAGGAGTTGGAAGGGACTGCTGAAGGACATGTTTTAGTGCTATAGCATATTATATGAATGTTCACAGCTTTAAATCACTTTTTCTTTGAAACATTTAAGTAATTGCTTGTTTGTTCAAGGAAATCTTGACTTTAAAACAAAAAGACTGCAGGCAACCCATGTATTGCTAATTGCAAAAGATGAGTCTGCTGTGGGTTTTCACACTGCTGATCATAGATGGAATCCCAGATGACTAGCAGGTCTGATCTTACAGTTACATTGGGTGAGGTGTTTAGACTGAATATGACTTGTAATGCTGTCATTTATATCTCCTGTTTCTTTAGGAATGTCTTCAGAGTTCTTGATCTCTCCTCAATCTTTCACATTTTCTCCTGATGCTTTATTATGGGGTTTTCCTAATTTTTTAAGTAAAACTATTTCAAGATGAGCAACAACAGTCCTTCCTTTCAGGAACTGACTGAAAGCCAAATTACCTTTATTCATACAGCTATTGCCTTGCACAGCCCCTCTTTGGATATCATTGTTCCGTTATATGCTGCTGCTGCCTGATCTCTGCATGCTTTGTTGGGTAGTGAAATACAATGTTGACATTTAAAATATTGTCCCTGGCATGGTTGGAGGGTGAGTGAATGACAGGCTGAAGAGAGTTTTCTCCTCAGAAGTGATTTTGGGAGGGAGAGGGTAGGACTCTTTGCAAATTCAGGCTCTAGTGATTATGTTTTGTGTCCATTCTAGTTGTTGTGCATTTTTGAAGCTGCTCTTTTCATTGTAGTTGCTGTTCATGTCCAGCCAGTGTCTTGTGGTCCAGCTCCCCCAGAAGATTTGTGCAGCCCTTTGAAAAGCAACACTTAATACATCACAGGAGTTAAACATGGGGAAAAAATGTCATTCAGAGCTTGCCTGGCCTTTACAAGCCAGTCACAGACTGTCACCTAGGGTGTATTATAAGCTTGGATAAGCTTTCTGTATTTCAGGTTCACAGTTTGTCACTACATTTTTATTTTCATAACTATGTCTTTGATCTCACAAAAAGCTCTGTGCTGGTCAAGGAGTCTGTTGACACAGTCCCCTTTGCCCATGTGGGCCTTTGAGCTCATGACAGAGAGAAGGAAGGATCATGAAAGCAGAGCTTCAGAAAACATTGTGGTTGCCAAATAACATAGCATTTCCAAAGCTGTGCTCTGTGTCTTAATGTGGGCCTCTGCTTCAGATCTGAGCTTTCACAGATTGCTGTCCACACCATTCTTTCACTGCTGCAGCTGTGGCAGTGCAGCAATATTAGCAGTGCTGCTTCTTGTGTCAGTGTAGAGGAATCCATCCCACCTAGGAGCTGCAATACAGACAATGGGCAGACCCTTTGCCCTGAGGTTACTGGCTGAAGGTCTGGACTACAGAAGGTGAGTAGATCCAGAGTGGTGAGGAAGCTGGAAGAAAGGAAGTTCTTATTGCCTAGCACTGCTGCTGGCACCTTGAAGTTGATTTTCTTTCTGAAGCCTGCTGTAGTTCCTCCAGCCTGGTCAGCAATCCCTGGTTGTTTCAGAAGGGTCTTTGCTGGGCTAGCACAGAAGACCCTGGCCTGTTCTTCAGATCATTTGGTTTAGTGCTAGTGTCAGGAAGACCCAGCTGTGTAGTGCTAGACTCTGTCCACACATCAGCACAAGACAGTCCCTGCCTGAAAGCATGATGAGGTAAAGGATGAGGCTGCTGCTGATAGTGAAACATGCACTTTGTCAGCACTGTCTCAAATAGCCAGCATTCTCTCAACACACTGTGCTAGGCAGTCCCATTGCAGCAAGAGAGGGCTGAGATGGATTTCCCTTCTCGTCTAGGTGGTAAGGGAGCTTTTGTTACATTGGAACAGGCTGCTTAGGGCAGTGCTGGGGTCACCATCCCTGTAGGGGTTCAAGAACTGGGTAGAGGTGGCACTTGGTGGCATGGTTTAGTGGCATGGGGGTATTGGGCCAGGGGTTGGACTTGATCTTAGAGGTCTTTACCAACCTGAATGATTCTGTGATATTTCTAAAGGGATGCTTTTACAGTAGAAGTTATGGACAGTTAGAAGCATATCAGAAGGCAATGCCTTGAGATTACATGTGGTCTGCAAATAGCATTTCCAATGATGTCTGCAGATTCAAGTATGTTTACAGAAAGCATTTGTGGTACTAATGGACATTTCTGAATCTATACATGTCCCTTTCTCTAGACTGGCATAACTGTAACATGAGAAGAGCTATCTGTGCATTCTTGACTTCCCATTTGTTAGAAAACTCAAAATCTTAATGGTTGACATTGGAGGAAAAAGGGTCAAGATACAGGCAAAGTTCCTCTGTATTACAGAAGATAAAGAAAGGGAATATATTTACTTCTGGTTATGCTAATTCATCACTCCAAGCAGGGTGTGATTGCATTTTATCTAGTCAGTTCTTTTCTTCATGTCTTGAAGAAGAGATAGAGCCAAAGTAAAGGGTATTTGGAGATGAACTGAGTCACAGAGAGCTTTCTGTTTGAGGGAGGGGTGGGCAAGATAGGGATTGTTTTAATTTAAAGAAGAGGCAAATAAGAGAGGACATGTCAGCAGTGGACAGAATGATGAATGATACAGAGGAGGTGAATTGGGTTCTCTTGCCCTTTCCTAAGTACAGAAGCAGAGAGACATTCAGTAAAGCTGAAAGGCAAAGGTAGTAACAGCATTTAGAGGGAATTGTTAAACAGTAGCTACCTTGTTTCCACAAGCTCATCTTGTATGAAAATCATGGTGTAGAATATATCCCTTTGGTCACTTTCTCCCAGCTGTGTCCCCTCCTAATTCTTGTGCACTCCCAGCCCACTGGCTGGTGGGGTGGGCTGAGAAGCAGAAGAGGCCTTGACTCTGTGCAAGCACTGCTAAGGAGTAACTAGAACATCCCTGTGTTACCAATGCTGTTTCCAGCACAAATCCAAAACACAGCCTCAGACTAGCTACCAGGAAGAAAATTAACTCTACCCCAGCCAAAACCAGCACAATGATGCTAGAGCATATATTGAGGGGAGTGCAAAAGACCTCTAGAAAATGAATAACTAGTCAGATAGCCTTAAAGATCCTTTTTTAGCCTTAAAAATAAATGGAAGATGCATAAAATGAATGTGTAATGAGATTATCCATACATTTGCTAGACAAAGTAAAAAAGTAACTAGTGAAGGCAGAAATCTTTGCTTGATGGAAAGAATATTGCTCTGTACTTGACCCTGTGTGATTTTATTATTCATATCTCTTCATGACCCTTTCATAAAAGGCTGATGTTCTGCCAGATTGGCTTAGGGCTTTACCAGCCAGGGCCAAGCAGACTTCTGCTTGTGAGGAAGTTGGAGAAAGTGCATTTATTCTTCCTGAATATTCCTTTCTAGTATTCTCTTCCTTTTGGAGCTTCCACTTGTTACTCCTCTGTAATGAATAACTTTCTATCAAGGTCCAGAAGAAGAGTAGTTTTGATCAGTGGCTTCAAGGGAACAGCAATAGAGGAAATTTTACATCTACTTCTCCCACTCCACCACCCTTAGATAAAAAGGGGATGGTGAGACAGGCAAATAGCTTCTGTCTGAGGGAGATCTCTTTCTGATTAGATTATTACAATGCCTGTTTGGATCCATTGTTGCTTTTACACTTGATCCCTGACATCTTTTTGTAGATTTGCAGTTATTTTCTAGTTCCCTCCCCATCCTGGGTTATTTCATCTAGTACCTGGGGTGATCATCCCTTCAAAGCCTGCTTCCTGTGCCTGCCTTGTTTCTAATGCCTGTGTCTAGTCCCTTGTGGTCCATTAGTGTAGTCATGAAGACCTGGATCACGTCTGCAAGATAACCTTTCCTTTCCTGCCTCAGTTTCCCCCACCTTAAAATAGGCAAAACCCCTCTTAGTGTCTGGATAAAAACCACTCCCTATGATAAAGAGAAAATTGCATTTTTAGGAGGGTTTTCCTCCTGCCTTAGAATGAAGTCTCTGTTTCTCACTGGCCTAAGGGAATGCATTTACTGATGTTCTCAGTGCTAAACTTTGTGCAGCTATCCATTGTTTAAGATATCTAATATTCAACAAGAAGACACTTTGTAAATCACATCCAGTTGGATTACAGAAGTTTGCAGGAGATAAATATTGGTGTGTTTGCTTGTACATATGTGCTACATATATAAACTGTGGAGGTAAGAATGTATTTGCCTACAGCTGCAGTCCAGCTGCCTCTGAAACAGTTATGGATGTTCTCTTGGCAGCCCTGAAATGCCAACTTAGAAGGTGGTGAAGAGCAGTTTAGCCTTTTGAAATCACAGAGAAAATGTAGTTGTAAATGTAGTTCTGTAGTCAGAGGTACACAGATTTTCTGCCTAAACTGAAGTGGAAATAAGCATTCAGTCTAATCTTTTGGCATTTGTCAAAAGGCATCCAAAAAGTGTTTAGGCTGTGGGCTAAACTGCCATTCATAAATCTCAGCTGAAGACTTGCTGCTAACTTTTAAAGTCTAAATGGTTTCTGTTGTTGTCAAGTAATTACATTTTTGTTGTTATCTGTGGAAAGAGCCCCACTGGGTTGAGCATGGAAGCATATGGGGCTGGGGGGAGGAGGAGGATTTGTGGTGGTTGAGTGGAGATGATAAAGCTGAAAATGGAGCAGCAGGACATAAATCAGATGGGTTTTTTCCTTTTCTTCTAGTTGGCTCGTCACAATAAAGCATTGCAACAGATGCTGAAGCCAGGGTCAGATCCAGATGAAGGAGATGAAGCCTTGAGGTATTATGCCAATCATACAGCACAGATAGAGGTAAAGAATTGCTCACCAGAAGATTGACTGTGTGTTTGCATCTTGTGCATGGTGTATCACTTCTTTGGAAGCTTCTGACCAGTGTCCAAGTGGTGTTTATTGTCCATAAGAAGATGATTGAGCAGTGTGGTTTTAGCTATAGGGGGAAAAGGATTGCACCTGTATTAAAAGTGGCTGCAACTAATCATTTTACAGTAGCTTTCCTGTGTGTTACCAAACATGTTTTGATAGGCAAATAATGACTGTGGATAGTAGCTGTGTCATGAAGTCAAGAATAATCTTGTATGGTACATCACTCCAAGAAGTAAAATAAATGAGTTTCAGAGCCAGTGATGCCAACTGATCAAATTAAGAGTCTGGCTGGAGTACAAAGAGGTTTTGAAGTGGTGTAGACATTCAGTATGGCTTTTGTTTAAAAGACCAGGGCTTGGCCTGCTTCATCAGTTCTGTTCCTGTTTCAAACTTTCCCCCTGCCATGGATTTGGTTTAGATCAAGACCCACAAAGGTATTTAGGTTCTTAACTCTAGTATCAGTTTCTGTGCTCTTACAGATTTCATGGGATTATAAGCATCAAGGTAAGAGTTAGGAACTGTAGTGTATCTCTAGTCCTCCCTGACACTGTGAGGAGAATTTCTGTGCTGCAAAGGCAGCTGCCTTGAGAGACTGCAGGAAGAAGAGGCATGTGGCTCTCTCTTGGAAAAGCTGCATCCAGTCCAAAATGGACTTAGTATGAGAACTGCACAGTGTGGTTGCACACAGCCCCAACCTGAATCTGAGCCAATAGTTTCACCTTCAGGGGGCTCTCAGGCTTCATCAACATTGGAGCTGTGTGTAGGGAGCAGTCCTGACACAAGTGCCCTAGGTCCATACTGTCCTGGCTGCCATCAGGACAGGCCATGGCTGGCTCCTTCTCTGCTTCCCACCATCCTTTTTGCCTTGTTCTGGTCACATTATCCCACCCCAGGATAGATGGAAGCTTCGTGGCTGTGGCTGTCCAGAGGGCAGCTCACTGCTTCTTTTGACATATTTTTGGGTGCTCCTGAGGTATCTCTCAGCAGTTACCAGCCAGGTTACCTGGGTAGGTTGTAAATTGGGGCATTTAACAACCACTGTGATTTGCTTTTATTCAGGCAGTAACTTCTTCCAGGTGCAGTTTCTGAAATCTCCTAAAACCTTATGGCTGCCAAAGCCTGTTCCTTAAGCAGGTATGGAAGCCTCTCTTGGCAGGGAGGCTTTTTAAATGCCATTATGCAGAGCAACACATGCAGATTACCTCTTCATTTTTAGCCCCTGAGAGAACTAAAGATGTGCTGTCACCTTCTGTCCCTCACCCTAGCAGGTTAGCTGCTAGTCACATAGTCCCACTGTGCAGCTGCTGGTCTGAGACACAGCTATTTACTTAGGACACTTCAGAGTTGCCTGTTCCAATTTCACATCATGCACATGCCCATGGGCAGACATGAGCATAATTCTCCTTCATCTCCAACTCTTAAAAATGACTTAAGACAGGTGCTTCTAGTATGTTCACATAATAAACTAACCCAGAGAAGGGAGGGTTCTTTACTGCTGCTGTATCAGATGGGTGCCCACTGGTGTTCCTCTGAGAGCAGTCCTAGACCTGTTTGGCATTTCAGATGTGTATATACATTCCAGATACATAGCTCCCCCTGTATCAGGATATATCCTGTGTTTGATTTGAAAGTCAGAGAGGAGTTCTTTTCACTGGTGGCTGTACAGAGACATCATTCTAGGAGTCAAGATGAATTTTCTACCCATTTCTGGGTTTTTCAGTAATGCAGAGCCCACGATCAGAATGGGGAAGCAATCCTGATGGCATTGTGGTGAGGTGCAATCAAATCTAGCTCACTCACTGGTAACTCAGTGGGCCCTGAAATACAAACACTGCAAACCCTTGGGTTTTGCCAAATAAGGAGATAAAAACTGACAGGATAGGGGTGCTAAGTAACAGGGTGCTATTTCTGCATGTTCACCTTCCCAACTTCTCTCATCAGAGAAATAGGCTTCAAGGTGAGAGAAGAATTTTGTGATCTGAGCAGAAAGCCCCTGAACTTCTGGATTTGTTTCCATTTATTGCACTCTGAAAGAGGACATTTTTCTATATATGGGGGAAGTTTGGACCTAAGTTTTGCCCAAGACATTACATATATATATATATATATATATATGTATTTATCACTCTATTTTCAGGCAGGCTCTGGAAGATAAAAAAAAATCAGATTTTCTTTGGGTTTGGATCGCTTGGTTCAACCTCATTGTAATGTTCACACTCTTTATGGATTAATTTCTCATAAACTGGGGAGCTGTGAACAAGAACAGTTATGAGAAGAGGGCCAGGAAGTCAGTGATCCTGAAAGAAATGCCCATTTCCTTCCTAGATTGTTCGCCACGACCGGACAATGGAACAGATTGTCTTCCCTGTCCCCAACATCTGTGAGTTCCTCACTAGGGAATCCAAAAGTCGAGTCTTCAACACAACAGAGAGAGATGAACAAGGCAGCAAAGTCAATGACTTCTTCCAACAGACAGAAGATCTGTACAACGAGATGAAATGGCAGAAGAAAATCAGGAGTAAGTACTGCAGTTCCAGAGAAAAAGAACTTAATTATGTTAAAACTCTGCCTTTAAGCTTTCAACTGCTTTTGGTTTAATGAGCCACTTTCCTCTCTGCACTCCAAGGCTGCACCAGGCAAAACTTGTGCAGGGCTTGAGAGTGTAGGGCAGCAGATTGTAATCATCTGAGACACTAGCATGCCACCATAGGAGTGGTTAGTAATGTAAGTCATGTGTTCAAGGCCATGTTTTGGACTCTGGAAGTTAAACTGATGGAGAGATGAACTGGGTGTAGTCCTACTATGCTCAATAGACTTGCACCTAATTGAGCCAAGGCCCTTAATATTTAACAAAAACATGTGTAGCTGCATATTTGAGGTTTACAGATTCCTAAAAGGCCATTAAAAAGCTCGTAAATGTCAGTCACTTTAAAACTTCTCTCACCAGAACCTCAGCTGCTTCAAATCTGCCCAGCTCCCATGGAGTCAGTTCCCCTCTGCCAGTTCACATCAGCCATGCTTGACTAGGCTACACTTTGTCCCAGGCTGTTAGCCCATGCTGCTGTGTGTGTCCCAGGGAAGTGGGAGAGGCACATGTAATCACCTTAAGCTGCTTGTAGATCTGACAAGCATGGTCAAGATCCTGGGGGAGAGATCAAAGCAGGGAATTGAAGGGGAGGAGCAGTGAAGCCAAGCCAGGTATCCTGAGTTTCTTTTTTAGTCCCTGGTGGGCATTACAGCTGCTGGTCCTTGCCAGGAGTGGGGTTGCTGCTGCTGCCTGTATCCCAGGGCCAAGAAGCCCCATGCCAGCTCAGCTGCATTCAACTCTGCCCTTTGATTTTGGAGGAGAGAATCAAGGCTGCAAACTAATTAAACATCTAGAGTATCCTTGAGGGACAGGAAGAAAGTTTACATTTGTATATATCTGTGTATACAAAAACACCTGAGAGTGATCACTTAATTCCCTGCTAAAGTGCAGATGCCCTTGGGATGGCTCACAGCTGACCTGCTGGTTAGGAAGGAAGTCAAGACCAGGATCTATGGTCAGAGCAGCAGGGAGTTTGGCTATCAAAGCAATATGGTTTAATGTAGGATCCTTAATGTGATGGGAACATGAATGTTGCTTGCAGTTTCTGTAAGTGTCAGGTCCAGGCTATGACTTGCAGAGGCAGTAGCAAGTCTTCCCTGTGAACCTGATCAGCCTTGGTGCCACTGTAACAACCTGACTGTACTGACAAACTGACCAGAAGAGAAGTTGGAAAATAAATGATTCCAGATAGTCCCTATCTGCACAGTCTGTTTGGGAGTAAAAGTCACTGTATTGGAGAAAAATTACTGCAGGAACAAAATCCTATCTGCAGGTTTTGCTTAAGAGACATGAATGAAAAAGCCCAACCCTACACTTAACATAGACCAGACATGCCTGATGCTATAAGCAAAGAAAATAGGTTTATTTTTATTCAGAACAGAAATGCCTCAGTTCCTTTCATCAGTGGAATGGCCCACGAGTCTTCATGTGTTGTTTTTTTATCTGAGAAGATAATACAGGTTGAGGCTAGGTTCACTCTTTAGCCAAGTGTCTGTTAGCACTCAGTCTGTGTTGCTTACATTGACAGATGGCATTTGCAGTGGCTCCAAATGCTTCCATCTCAACAGATGACACCATGAAGTTATCACAATGAGATCTGAATATTTACCTAATCACAATTAACATCTATTTAGACTAAAGTCTGAGACAGCCTTAGGCAGCTGAAGGAGTCTGCTGTTTATAAAAGGTTAGCTGGGTGCAGGCAGGTAGGAATATGCTCTGCATACTTGCAGGAGGTTCTTGGTCCTTTGAAATCTGATTAATAGAAATGCACCATGTTTGAATAGATAAACCTCTCTGGCTGAGTATTTGTTTCACACTGGTAGACATAGAATTGTGTTTCATGTTCACTTAAACATATTGGAGTGCAGTCATTTATGTGAAGTGCTTGCCTGGGTCTTGATACCCTCTGGTCTTGTTCCTAGCCTTCCTCCCAAATTGTTTATGTGACTCTCCACACAAAACCTTCACCCTGTTTTGCCCTATTTCCCTCTTTAGTCTTTTCTGTCTGGGTAATAGGTTCTTTGAGATAGCTAGGCTGTTTCTGTGTATTTGTACAGAGCTCCTCATATGGAGATCCTGGCTTCATTTGGGTCCTTTTAAGCAGGAGGTAACCTTGGAGATCTGAGGAACATGCAGGAAATAATCAGCTTTCATAGAACCAAATCCCAGTCAGACCAAATTTTACCTGCTCCCCAAAGGAGATCAAGATGTATTTAGTTGGGCAGAGGTGGGGGAAATACTGCAGCTGTGAGACCTTGCCTGTTGCATCATTCTTTGACTAATGTCAGCAGTGTACTTGCTCCAGATGGGTCAACTGCATGATCCATTCTAGGTCTTCTGGTTGTCTGGCATGCAGAGTACTAAGATCTGTTTGGCTGATTTTGTGTCTCCTTGCACAGATGCTACAGTTTCAGAGGCAGGTGAGAAGACTCCTTCACAAAAGACACAGTCCTAAAATCTTAGCAGAGGCAAAACTCTTATATATAATAAACTGTACTGGGATCTTTGGGTGAAAAGCTCTGCTTGAAACTGTGTTTTATGGCAAACCTGTTTAGTATTGGTCTATTGTAGTTCATTTTGAAGATATACATGTTTTCTTCATTAATCTGTATTTTTTAATTCCCTTGAGGCCATCACTCACTGAGGTCTGGCCTGGTTTCATTTCATTGATTGCTGCCCTTCTCCCCTTTCTAGATAATCCACCCCTGTTTTGGTTCTCTAGACACATCTCTCTCTGGGGGAGCATTTCCTTCAACCTTGCTGTATTCATCAATTTAGCAGTGGCTCTGTTCTACCCCTTTGGAGATGATGGAGATGAAGGTAAGTAGAGTTGGGGTTTGTTTTTCCTCTTCATTCTAAGGTAACAGTTCTATAACACTGAATCCTCAGGTATGCTCACATCTGCAGAAGCCATTAAATATCTTCTAAGGAGGTACCAGATGGGTTGGGTTTGGGTTGGTTGGTGTTTTGTTGGGTTTTTTGTTTTGTTTTTTTGGGGGGTTGGGGTTTTTTTTGTGTGTGTGTTTCTGTTGTTGTTGGTTTGAGTTGGGTTTTTTGTTGGTTTTGGGTTTTTTGATATTGCCAAATTGCAGTGTCCTACTGCACACATTCAGTTACAGCTTCTGAGCTGGAGAAGGATTCCTGGCAGCAGAGGGACATAGATCCCTTAAGACAAACCAAATGGAATGACTTGCAGTCTTAAAAACATAGGGAATAGCATTATTTGAAAAGTAGCTTGTTGGCTTTTGACTCTGTTTTTTGGTTGGTTGGTTGTTTTTTTCTTTATTATTGGGATAGCAGAGGATAAATGCAGTCTATAAAAAAATGTGCTTAAAACCTGTGATTCTGTCTCTGCTTCATCACATGGCACAGAAAACACAGCAAAAAATAAATTTCATTAAATAAATGCAGCAGACTAGCAGGAGGCCTCTTTGAATCCAAAACAAGCTTAATTGGGATGAAAGAGGCTGACTATTTCAGAATAGTGGTAATGGGAATAGAGCCATTCACCTCTGGGTCTTTGATTCCTGTCCAGTCAGTAATGTGACTGAAAGTCACCTCTGCTAGCATGTGAACCAGGCTGGTGGAAGCAGTCCAGCTTCTAGTAGATCCATGTGCTTTTCACTAACACCAGAGCTGGCACCAGCAAACATTCCTGTTGGGTGGCTAAACAGAAAGGCAGCAGATTAAAATACATTGGCATGGAGACCATATTGCTCTTTGAGCCTGTGGGGTGGTGTCTGCAGGTCATGGCCCAGGCACCTCCACAGCCTTGCCTAGCAAAGTTTGCAGAGCTCTGCTCTGTAGAAGGGCAGTGTTTGTGGTGCTTTCCTCTTTGTAAGCTGAGGAGTGGCTTGGAGTGGATGTGCATTAGAGCTCCTGCAGGAGGAGAGGAGGAATAATAACTGATTAGTTCATAGGAAACCTTTCAAGCCACTAAATTGTAGCTAACCTATACTCCTGGGAAATCCTCTGGTCTGCAATCAGGGCATGTTCATACTTATTTTGAACTGCAGATTTCCACAGTATTTGTTTAAGTGGCCCCAGTCATTCAGTGATAGCACACTTCAGGATTCCAGTTCCTATTGCTTGGAAAAGCAAAAGGGATTCCTGATGACCAGTAAACAATGGGTGTGACCAAATGGGGTCAGCAGTCATGAGGCAGCCTTCTTACTTCCAGCCTTCCCCTCCACCAAAGCCTGATCTCACAGCCAAAGTTTGTCTCCCATTTTTCCCCTTTACCCTGTGTAAATCCTCCCATACTGAGAGGTCTGAGATGCTTGGGCTGATCTAATCATGCCAGGAATGGTGCCTTTCAGGAGATTTCTGCATGGTGTGACATCAAGGAAGCTGTGCTCCATATGAGGACTCCTTGCCTCTGGCACATGTCACCAGCTTGGGTCCTGCAACGTGAAACTGTTTGACCTGCAATAGGGATGAAGGAAAAATGGTTTGTTAAAGAAACACCAAGTGTTTCAGCCTCACCTTTCAGATCCATTTGGAAGTTCTTTTTTAGGATCCCTTCCAAGTTTCTACATCTTGTTGGTGAAGAAACTGGCAGAGCCAACCTTGAAGCTCCCGCTTAAGGATACAAATGCTCCTGAGCTTTGGAAAAGTTTGAATGCCATCTATGTTTTGGGGCTAGGGCCTCACCTCATTGTTTTCTAATCCTACTGGTGCTACTTAGCTGTGTGTCTGTTGCCAAAGAGATAGCATGATTTCTATTGTGAGGCTAGCTAAGTTTTCTATTCCCTTCTCCCCCATCGCTGACCTCTCAGTTCATCTGATAACAATAGAGGTCAGTGTACAAGTGTGACAGGGCCCTGAGATCTGAATGTGCTTTTTATATCACAGTAACATGGTGTGTTTCCAGGGCTTCAAGCAGAAGAGAGAGGGAAAACAGGGGCATGGCTCCAAACTCGGGGAGAGCCTGGAGCCAGCATCTTGCAGAGCAGCAGAGAGACTGACTCTGAAGGCAGTGGCTTGCATGCCCTGCAGGAGCTCAGCAAGACCCAGGCCCTCCTGCCTCCCTGGGAGCAAGGCACAGCTCTTTAGCTGCTCTCAGCAATGTAGATGCTGCCCCTTCCTGCCAAAGGGCCCATGGTTGCCCCCTGCTTTGGCAAATGCCTTTGCTCCTGTGCAGAGGCAGCAGAGGCTCCTGCTGAGCACCTGCAGCATTCAGGGGAAAGCTGCCTTTCAGCATCCTGGGGGATGGGAAGGTGAAGCTGCAGTGTGGTGTCACTTGCCATGCCACCCCAAGGACCAACTCTTTCTGTAGCTGAGCAATGATGCAATTAGACCAGAGGAGCCCTAATGAGCCCTGCAGAAGGGAGCTGGTTAGTAACTTGCTCCAGGAAGAAGGGTAAACTGTTTCATCTCTGAGAACTCCTTGGTTTTCAATGGAGATGTCACTAGCTGCTCTTCTCATTACCTGTGCACAAAATCAACAATGCTCTGACAGCAGTAGCTTTTGCTGCAGTTAGGGCAAGTGGTGGTCAGCAGTTGTGATGTATGAATCACCCTTGTTGTTAGCTTTCAGATCTGTTTCTTGGTGAAAAATGGGAGTCTCCAAAGATGCCTTTCTCAACTCTGTCTCTCTCTCTGCTCTCTCCAGGCACGCTGTCTCCGTTGTTCTCCATCCTCCTTTGGATAGCAGTGGCCTTCTGCACAGCAATGCTCTTTTTCATCTCAAAGCCTGTTGGTATTCGACCCTTTTTGGTGTCTGTGATTCTCAGATCTATATATACTATAGGACTTGGTCCTACCTTGATACTTCTTGGTGCTGCTAATGTAAGTACTTCAAAAGCAAGCAGAATTTCCCTCTCAGCAGAAGCAGAGATATGAAGGGTCTCCTGTTAAAGAAAAAAAAACAACAGCCCTTGATCAGAGCTGTGCAGAGAACTTCTTTTTCTGGTTCACTGGTTAAGCCAGAAAAATAAGTCATTTCCAGTCATCCTGAAACAGCAATATCAGCAAAGTGGGAAGCTAAGAAAAAAGCTGGTTTGGTTTTGTGTATATGCAAATATTGAAAAATAAAAATAGTATGAAATTTAAAGAGAGACTGCTGGAAAAAGGACCATCAAAGTTACAGTTTCTCATATCAAAAGAATGACTTTCTCTACCAAAATTTTCAGCAATACTGGCACAAATCAGTGAGATGTTTTGGTGAGCTTAAATAGGTTTTAGAGAAGAGAAGAAGTTTTCAAAATTAACACTTCTCTCAGCTCTTTGCCAGATCTCTTAACCTAGACATGACTGAGTATGCCTGTTTACTGAGCTTAGCAGGATACACAGTCATGCTCACAAGTCATCTGTTTAGATTTCTGCCTGACTGCTGCAGGTCTAATTCACCTTAGCACAAAGTCTTGGGCTGTTTGCCACCAGTTGTGTCAGAACTTCACAGACTTAAAACTACCCAGACATACAGTCAAAAGTGAAGGCAAGTAAGCAGTCCATACCCATGTCAAATTTGTGAAAGGAAAAAAAACCATGTGGAGTCCTCATTACTTGTCCTGGACTACTGAACAGAGGAACTTAGCCCTTTCTGGATTCAATTCTGTACCACTGTTCACCTGCAGGCAAAGCTCAGGAAGAGTGGAGAATCTGATGCTGTTGCTCAAATGCTATGCTTCAAAAATGCTCCCAGGATTTTCTACTTGGGGGTTTTATGCTGAAAAACATGATCTGAAGGAAGTGATAGATCTCACCCCCTGCCGCACACACACTTTGTTGTGTTACTGTTGTTCTCTTCATAGTAGCACTCCCAGCTGCTCTTATGTAGTCTCAGATCTAAACTCAAAACTGTGAGGAATTCACTCCCCAGTTGTTGTTTTACTGCATTATGGCATTAATCCCACCCTACCCACTTACTAATGTTATAGAAATACATCACAATGTAATAAGGCACAGTGCAGTAGAGGGGTGAGATGCTTCCACTTACTCTCATGGGCTCATTCCAGTGTCTCTTGGGAGCTGGATTTCTTTCATCTCACTCCAGCTATCTCAAAGTTGTGCATTTAGTCCAAGCAACCTATCTAGACTTTTTGCATGCTACAGCAATGAAAACATGATTTTTCTGATGGAATAAACCTAGCCTTTTTTTTACCTTCACCCCCCCCACAGCTTTGCAACAAAATAGTGTTTCTGGTGAGCTTTGTTGGGAACCGTGGAACCTTCACCCGTGGCTACAGAGCAGTCATCATGGACATGGCTTTTCTCTACCATGTAGCATATGTCCTGGTCTGCATGCTGGGGCTCTGTGTGCATGAGTTCTTCTACAGTTTCCTGGTGAGTATGAGCTTCTGTGGAGGGGAAAACTTAGCAGAAATAGAAAATACCGTTACCAGTGCAGCTGTCTTCAATTTCTCCCTGACAATCAAGCCAAATCATGTCTATTTTTAGCATGCCATTGTGCTCTTGCCCCTTAGGAGCTGCTGTTTTCGTTAGAACCTGTTTCTGTTAGGGCTTATTTTATCTGTTTTACAGTTGAAAGTTGGCCCCTTTCTTTTCAATCATCACACAGCCCACTCCTTTCTCCCACCCTTCGCAAGCACACACACAGCCTGAATCCGGTGTCAGTCATCATCTCTTTGGGGAAAGGAGTTGCCCAGAGGCTTGTGCATCATACTTAGGCCACAGGATCCCATTCCTCAGTTCATCTTAAGGCCCTAATAAGATAAAAAATGCCTTGTGAAATGGGGCTAGCATGCCTCTGGTGTAGCAAGAAGATTCATCACTTTCAATGTATCCCACTTCATTTTCTTTTGTTGCCATTACCCAGATGGAATGCCTTGGGATAATGTGATACAGGTGCAATGAAAATGAATCATACAGAATTATGCTAAACTCAGCTAACTGCTCCCTTCTTGCTGAACAGCAGTAAAAGGTGTTTCACTGCTTTTCTAGTCCTTTTTGCTTTGTACTGGAACCTGTGAAGCTTGTGGGGAGACTGAGTGAATTGCGGCCATCCCCATGCCTTCGCTTTCCTCTTGTATTTTTCTCAGCTCCCTGAGTAGTGGTGAACTCCCAGCATTTCCCAGAGATGTTAAGCACACTAACAGTTTCAGGGACTCAGTCCTTACTGTGGTAGAGGTCCTGCTGAAGTCAGCTTTGCCAGTTCTTGACATTAAAGTCAGCTTCAAAGTTGGGGCAGATTTCAAAGGAGCCAACGTTTCGTGGCTACAGCTGCAGGACCCTTTTCAAATGGATGTAACCCTCCAGCTTAAAACATGCACAGCAAATCATCTCTTCTTCCTTCAATGAGTCAGGTGATCTCTAACTTAAAATGCTTTCCAAAGTGCCAAGGAGTTTAAGATACTTTTTATCCTCGACTGCTCTTGACCAGTGTTCATGATTCATGGATGTTCTAATTGTCCACATCCCCAAGTTCCTGCCAGGTGTTCACTTTGTGGTGGATATATTCTAAACTCTGATATTTGTGCCCCATTTTAAGCTTTGTGTTGTGTGGAATGAATGATAACTGTCTTCCCTCTTTCTGCCTTTATTATTAGTCCTTTCACAGGGCTGTGGGTTTAAGATCTTGTGAATTGTGGCTAATGCCATCTTCTGGGGAGCATTTTGATAAATCATAGTGTGTCACTTTCTCTCTGTAATCTGAGGGTTTTGAACTGGAAATACATACATTATAGATAAGATCCAAAGCACTATAGGACATCAATAGAATTGTAAGAGAGAAAAAGCTGTAGTTTCTTGAAAAGCCCATTCCACATTTAATTGCTATTTTAGGCCTTTGACATTTAAAACAATATTACATGAATGCATGCTTTCCTTTAAAGTTAAATACCAGGAGAGCATATAGTGCAGGGTAAAGAAGAAGTTTCTCATCTTATCCAAATAGTGCCATGAATTTTACTTTGTCCTAGAGAGGAGATGGCCCTGATCCTAGTACATAGGAGTGACTTTTAGATGATGCTCTGAGCTCAAAGCAAGCTTACAGACATGTAATTAGTTACATGCATGAGAGCATTTCTCAGCCTATGCCTGTTTATCAGATGGGAGATAACATGAAAAATTTCTCTGCAGATATAGATCCATAGGATGAAGACACTGCTTTTTGATTTTAAGCTAGCCTGGTTTGGGACATTGGGAAACAGTGGCTCTTGTTAGTTATCATTGCTGACATCTGGATCAGCTTCATATATACATTGTGACTTTGGATTTTGCTGTAATCTTATCTTAAAAGTTGTCTCCTAGCTTTTCTCCTCCTCTAAGCATGCCAGCTCCCACTGAAACCCTTGTGAATTGGATGCTCATGAAGCTGGGAGTTTAGAACATGGTTAGATGTGTCCTGCAGTGGTTCAGGTTGTTTTTCTGTGTAGTATCTCTCTATTGTCTCATTTGTATTCATTTTTCCTCTACTTTCTGCTTTTCCCAGCTGTTTGATCTGGTGTACAGAGAAGAGACACTGCTAAATGTGATCAAAAGTGTTACCAGGAATGGTCGTTCCATTATCCTCACTGCAGTGCTAGCACTCATCCTGGTTTATCTCTTCTCCATCATTGGCTTTCTCTTCTTGAAAGATGACTTCATCATGGAGGTGGACAGATTGAAAAGCAGGACTCCTGTTGCAGGTACTGGTTTGTATTTGAAAGTTTTCTCCCTACATATAGCTTTTCTGTCTGCCTAACCAAACTTCCATCCAAGGAAATGACATTTGATGGTTTGGATCTGTGAGAGCAGAACTAATTCCATATACCTGAGAACTCAACTTTTAAGTCTCTGGGTGAGTTGTAATGTGTATAGTTTTATTTTACTCTAGGCTTATCTGTTGACAGACTGAAATCTAACACATTTGATTTAGCATGTTTTCATGTGGAACTCTTGCTAAGATAACAAAAAACCCCAAACCAAACCAAAAAAACCTCCTATATTTCCTAAGGATTTAGAAGAGCATCTCAAAGTGGATATAGAATCCACTTTGGCTCTCGTCCCACCCTAAAAGCAGCTGGTGCTATTTTTTGTGTACTATAGGAGGCATGTGATCCTAACATGTTCAGTAGGTACCAAATGATTACTTTTTAAGCTTCATCCAGCAGAAACTTATTACAGAATCCACACTTCCACTGAAAGGAGGTTTCCTGGAGCATCTTTTAAAGTCAGAGTGTATTCCACAAACCCCAGGCCTGAGGATGTAATCCTGGCTTCAGGAAAATCATTGGAAGATTTTTAACCAGTTTTTAAAAGGCCAGGATTTCAGCTTTCTGGAATAAGAGATTTTCCAACTCTTCCTTTGCTAGAAAAAGGCCAGGTCTGGTCTGTTGAGCTCTTTATATATGCTGGGAGCCTGGGCAGAGAAGTAACAGCCTTGCATAGAAATACCTGAGAAGAGCTTGTGATTAAATTCCTAGAGGCATGACTTTCCCAGGTGCTGAGCTCTTCTTACACCTGTACACAAGCACAGAGCAACAGGTGGAATCCCCCTTGAACTGTGTGTGCTCAGTGTTTGCCAGCCTGTTCCTACACTTGTTTCAGGATCTAGAGCACACAAACAAGGTAAAGGTCAGTCAGGACTCATGGGTGAGGTGTCCTCATGTGGCTGGGCTGGGAGAAAAAGGAACCTGATGGATTTCTTGAAGGCACCTTGCTTTGTTGCCAGGGATCATCTTAAAAGGGCCAAGTTGGCTTATAGTTGACTTGCCATTCATTTTGGAAACAAAGCTTATGATGGGAAGTTTCCCTTTGAAAAGTAACTGTGGCCATCTCAGAAGAATGGGTGCAAGGTTGGGAATGGCTACAAGCTGAAGGAGGGGAAATTCAGACTAGAGATTAGAAGGAGGTTCTTCACCCAGAGGGTGGGGAGGCACTGGAGCAGGTTGCCCAGGGAGGTTGTGGCTGCCCCATCCCTGGCAGGGTTCAAGGCCAGGCTGGATGTGGCCCTGGGCAATCTGGTCTAGTGAGTGGCATCCCTGCCCATGGCAGGGGGTTGGAGCTACTAGATGATCTTTAAGGTCCCTTCCAACCTGAGCCATTCTAGGATTCTGGTCCAGCACAGTAGTTCTGTCTGCTTGTGTTTCTGCTCTTGGGTTCTTGGCAGATTTTTGAGGTGTGACTATATAAAAAGACAGATACTTTATACATTTTATGCATTTATATCTTGCCATTTACACACTGGCTTTATACATTGCCATTGCTGATCAAGAAAATATGCTGACTCTGTGCTGATGGAACATTAAGCATCCCAAGACAAGTGCTTTTTTTTTTTTCTTTATGAAGTAGCACAAAGAGAAAGTCAGGGCAAATGTTTTCTGTGTTACACAGATTGTCTTAGGCTGTTAACTTTTGTTATGTGGTTTTGCCTTCATTCTGTTTTTCCCCTCAAATCTTTTTGTATCTCTGATTTGAAATGCAGCAAATGGTTGGAGATGCACGAGGTAGAATTGGTTTGATAAAATCAAGATGATGTACACATTTACCCACTTGGGGAATGTTAAATTAGTGTTTTACACAAACCCATACATCTTTACAAATGAGTACCAAACTGTGGTGTAATCCTTGAAAACTCTTAAATATTCTGCATTCAGGATAACTGAACATCAGCTTGGTGTCCTTCCTGTCAGCTTTTGTGAATAATTTATCTAATGGTTTTAAAACTGACATTATTTCCATAGCTGACAGTTGCTTCCTGCTTTGAATATATTTTTCTTCTCACCAGAAGCAGCAGCATTTGATGTAGATTCATTAATTTCAGGAGATGAAATGGGAATAGCTGTGATATACAGTGAATATAAAAGGGTGGGTTTGTTCCTTCTGATCCTTGGAGCTGTGGAGGTAGACTGTGTGAGGAAGGAGAGAAATTGGTGGTATCATTTCTTCTGCTTTCTCTTCTCAACTTTCCAACTCAGTGATTTGCTTCTAGACAAGAATCATTTAGAAGTCAGTGTCCATGTAGTAGCTGTCTTTTTGTTACTACCCTGCTTTTTCCCCAGGTGTTGGTGAAGTCCCCACTACAACCCTCACATCACTGATGGGAGCCTGTGCAAAGGAGAACTGTTCCACAAGCATCCCAGTTATTGACCCAGGTTAGTACAAAGGTTCCCCCAGGCTGGTGATCATTTAGAGCTGAGAGGTTTGCTTGTTGTTATTAAGGAGGCTGTTGATAGTGTGAGAAATAAGTAAAGCTGCCTGAACCTCAGTGACAGTTGACATGGGGACTTGAGCAACGTTTCACTCTACAGATGCTCTCCTTTTGGCAGTGTAGGCACAGACAGTGTGACAGGGGCTGAGCCTGGGCTGGGAACACTGCTGAGCACCAGGGTAAAGCAGCTGGGGCAGAAGGTGTGACCATAGGGTTATCCATCTCCCAGACTGAAGGTAGCTCTTGTTGCTCTACATTTAGGAGTGGAAGTAGGGTAGACACACGAGTGTCTGTGCACTCTCCACAGCCTACATTACTGTACTGGAGGTGTCTGCCAACTCCAGACTGCCTGCTGTCTGATTCTTTGGCAGAGAGCAACCTGAGCTTGCTTTTCTGGTTGCAATGTGGGATGCTGATTCTCTGTGTTGTAAGATGTGCCAGTCAGCTGATGAGTAGCATCTTGTGTCTCTCTGAAGCATGGGTTGGCTCTGAATTTGAATTCTGATGGACGTGGAGAGTTCTGAGTTAGGGTTTCTAGCAGATAGCTCTTTCTGGTGTTGCAGCTTCCAGTTTGTAGCCCTACTTTATCCTCATCTTTCACCAGAATCTGAGCATCTGCTGTTTCCAGCATCTGACCCTGGTCTTAGGAACAGTGGAAATCTTGTTCTGTAGCTGCCTAAATGAAATAGAAGCTGTGGGCTGTATAAGGTTTTTAATTTGTCTTGTGGATGGTCATCTTCTTAAGCACAGGTATTAGCTCCAAAAACATGGGTAATGTTTACTAGGAGGAACTAAAGGCATGGTACAAAAGCAGAGGAGGTGAATTGGTATGACCAAGATCACTGCACTAGTCAAGAAATTCCAGATGTGACAGGAAAAGGAGGTTTTATTGTTTTAATACTTGAAGTTTCAATATTTAAGTAATATTTAAGTGTCTGTAGTGGCCATCTAGTTTAACAGGGAAGTCTTACCTGTTGTCTGCTCTTGCTTTTCTTTTTACTCAGAGTTCCTTAAATCAGGAATTCTTTCTCATTTCATTTTCTTGCCTAGCAAAAGCAGTGATGGCAGAGGCAGCAGATACCAGCCCCCTTCTGCAAATCCCAACTGTGATGCAGACACTGCAGTTTGGGAGCCCGTGTTTTAAACCCAAATTGCTTCTCTGTAATGTGAGTGCTTTCAGTCAGTTCCATTTATCCAAGTCTATCCCAGTGCCCCCAGATGTGGTGGTTTGAGGCTGTTAAATATGATGTTTGAGTTAACTATCACAGCAGGGTGGTGTTAGTTATTAAATGATGTCACAATAAGGGCCTGGAAGAAGCCAAGTGAGGATGGCTGCCTTCAGCACTGAAGCAAGTGTATCCCTGAAGAGGAAGGGAGGCAGGAGAAATGGCAGTCACAGTCCTGACCCTTCAGTGGAAGCCAGCAGGACACAAGGAGCAGCTCAAGCAGGGCTCTTCAAAAGCAGGCTGTTGATACAGCCACAGCATGGGGGTGAGCACATGGTGGGAGGAATTCTGGCCGAGGTGGCCGAAGGACCCCTGGGGACTGGTGTTCCAGCCCAGCTCCTCTGCACCTTCCAATATCTTCTGCACAATAGTAGCCTCTGTGGCTCAGCCAAAACCACACAGCAGCTCTGCAGCAGAGATAAGACTAGAATCCAAGTTTTCAAGCTGAGGTCAGGGAGAGTTTTTCTTTTCATGTCTGTCAGACCTGTGCTTGGCCACATGTGCTCGTGGAAAGCTCCTGGACAGGGTTGCTCATCTAAGAGGCAGTGCCTCCTTAATGCTTTGAAATGCTAACATGGCTTGGCTTGTACAGGAGTAGGTAAAGGAATGATTTCACAGGAAGACAATCCTTTTACAAATGTGCTTCTAATTCTGTGTTGATATTGCTTCTCCTCTGTGTGTCAGCTGGGAGCTTAGGAGGCCCACTGAAAAAGCAGTCATGCTGAAAGCAGTGGGAGTAGTTGCAAGGAATAGGGGTGCTCCATGAATAGAGATGGCAGCTCTGGGTTATTAACTGGTGAGAGAACTGCTTGGGATTTTCTCTCTCTCTCTCTCCAGGCTGAGTATGCCTGATGTGCCTAAGTATGTCACCAGCAGCCATGTGCCAAGGGATGGGGATGAGTGGTGGCACTCTAGCTGAAGGGGATGAAAGGCAGATGTGTACTGCAGTTGCTTTCTCTGACACAGAATTACTGCTCTGTTTGAGGGATCTTCTGATGCTGTGGTTCCTAAAGCTGCTGCTCTCTTGTTTGCAGGTGAAGTGGAGGAGGATGGAATAGAAAGGACCTGTGACACCTTGCTCATGTGCATTGTGACTGTGTTGAACCAAGGCCTGCGAAATGGTGGTGGCGTGGGAGACGTGCTCAGAAAGCCTTCCAAAGATGTAAGGGTTTTGGCTGAGGACATGCATTACTCCCTGTGCATCTCATGAATGCCAAAGTCAATTTTGGGAAGGTTGTAGACAGTATTTGTATCTGCTCTAATGTCCCAGACTTGATTTATCCACGTAAGGAAGAGCTAAGCTTGCTGTGATGATGATACTTAAAGAAAGGAGCTCTAGGTAGTAGTTTACCCCCTCTGGACAACCTTCCAAGCACTGCTAAGAAGTGTTGCTGGATTGAACCACTCTTCTATTACACTAGGAGTATTAAATATAACATTTCAGAAGGGACTGATTGATAAGTGTGTGTCAAGACTCTCCACTATGGTACATAAGGTGTAGTTTTAGCTGAAATCCAGCATGGCATCTGCCCTGGCACAGGTCCTGTCGGTTGTTTGTACTCCACTAGCATCAAAGGCAAAACAGAATTTTGTGGTATATGTCCTCTTCCAGAAGCTTCCTCCAAAATTCAGTTCATCTATGGACTGCTTTTAATATTTGGGTGGTTATATGCATTTTTATTTAAGTTCAAAAGACCATCACAAACGAAGGCAGTCTAGCAGCACTTTGCATGGTGAGCCACACCATCACACAGGGATGAAATTCACAAGTAGGATCTGAAGCAGGGCTTGCAAGAATCCAGAGACAACTAACTGAAATCTGGATGGAAGAGCTCCTTGTGCTGGCAGGAGGACTCTAGGTCCTGTCTTATAGATTGGGAGGTTCTACAGGAGTCACAGACTCTCCCCATGAGGCCTGTAAACACTTACAGTCTTCAAAAATGACCCTTGCCACTTAGTAGTTATTGAATGCTGACTGTCTTAAAGCACTTTACAAAGGGTAGCACTGTTATCTCAATGAATGTGTGTGAAACTGAGAAGACCAGTGACTTCCAAGGCAGTATCAGGATGAAGACAAGGACTTGGGTTCCTCTTTCTTACACTGAGTGTCATCTCCTGTTTGCCACAGAACAACTTTGCTGGTTTTAGAGGTGTCAATGGGAGTCCAGTCCAGCCTTTGCAAGAAGGAAAGTAGCTATGATGTGAAGCCAAAAGTGTGATGAAATGGGGAATCTGAGCACTCCCTGTGTGTGTGCATGCCTGTGTGTTTGTGTACATGTGTGTGCATGTGCATGCTGTACTCCTGCCAGACAGTTGCTTGGTCTGCCCACTCTGAGCCAGCTTACAGCCAGCTGGCTGGCTTAGCACAGTGCTCAAACCATTCACATGCTCCACTGGGGTGCAGAGTACAGTAGCCTGGCCTTGGCATCCCCTGAGCATGCTCTCCTGGTTCCCAGTCATTGGGTGTGACAACTTGGCATCCTTCTGGACTGTTCCACAAAGGCAGGCATGTCCCTGCGTGCCAGCAGGCAGGATGAAGAGCTGTCATTGCTCTCAGTGGATGCTAGCAATTGCATGTCTCTGTTTCTCTACTGGCCAGGTAATTATCTTCAGTTGAGCACTGCACTAATGCATCTCCACTGCATCCAGTACAGAAGCTAGTCTCTTCATCCTGCTGTGGGAATGAATGTAGAGGGCAGCTGGAGTCCTAGAGTGAGAAGAGCACGTGAAGCCAAATGTTCTTTGCTTAGTCACAGAGGTAGCCCTTCTCTATTTCTGTGAGTAAGGCTAGCAGAATTTAGCCTGGGAGAAGAAAGATGCCTAGCTTTGCTTGAGCTAATGTGAAAATGTTATTTAATATTTTAGGGCTGTGCTATTTTTGTCTCTTATTGCAGCCTTGTTATTGTTTCAGGAGCCCTTGTTTGCTGCACGAGTTGTTTATGATCTTCTTTTTTACTTCATTGTCATAATTATTGTTCTAAACCTAATCTTTGGAGTCATCATTGACACATTTGCTGATCTCAGGAGTGAAAAGCAGAAGAAGGAGGAAATACTGAAGACAACCTGTTTCATCTGTGGTAGGTGTTACTGAGGTAAAATGAGGGGTGACATGAACTGTGCCTCAGTAAATATAGTGTGGACCTAAGGGGTGGTTATCTTCTGCAGGGAAGGTCTGTGAAAATGTTGGTGTTGGGTTCCAAATTCATTCCCTCTCAGCAGGAAAAAACCCCAGATTTTGTTTAGGAGTCAAAAGCTAGCTTTGCTAAGAGGTGGCTTCACAAGTCTCCACCCAGAAGCTGCCTCACACTGGCATCATCACCACTAATGGAGTCAGTGCAGTTGCTGACTTTTATTTCACCAGGCATGATGCAGATGAAAGTACAGCTTTGCTGTTTCACAGGACAGTGCCTTCCTGGAGGACAGCAATGGCCCAATCCACCTGTTTCAGAAGGTGATATGGAACAGGGAACAAAAGCATTAAATGAATATCATGCCCACAAACCCCACAGATAAATCACACTTATTTGGAGGTGCACTCCCCCCTAGGGGACTTTAGAAATACCTTCTTTTTTGTGTAGCTTAGGTGTTGTTTCCATGGCTGTACTGAGAGGGATGAATGTTGTGCAGAGCACAACAGCTTTAGCTTGGAAGGTTCCACAGGGGAGTCAGGGAGGAGGCAAACATTTGTAAATCCTCACTGTGGGATTCCTCTTCAGATATCTGACCTGTTAGAGGGGAAAAATACAGATTTCTTCTGAGTGCAGCTCTGTCAAGACAGTGTGACTACAAAGCTGTGGGGACTCTGCTAGGTTTAAGTGCCCAAACAATCCCAGCACAGCTTAAGTGGGGCTGTTCACATGCTTGATGCTAAACATGTGCATCAATCTTGAGGAGATCAGGACCTCGACTGCACGCTGTGTGTTTACCAATATACATTTAGAAAGAAACAGAGCCAACACTTGTAAAGCACTTTATAGCCCTCAGCCTAGGAAAGGGACTGTAAAACTGTAACATATTTATTGTGGTGGTGTTGTTATTAAGAGGAAGTATCACAAAAGAGAATAAACACTGCACTGAAAGAATTCTGTCAGGAATGCCTTCTGGCCTGGTGTTTCTTGTCTGCCTCTTACTGTATGCAGTTACAGCTTTTAAATGAAGATCCTTCAAGTTTATGATCCTTTAAATGAAGTTAGCTTCCTCTCTTTACCACACTTAACAGATCTGGCTATTTTTATGTTGAAGTTGATTTTTTTTTTTTGCCTGATGTCCATGGGGGGTTTTTTTGCAGGACTGGAGAGAGACAAATTTGATAACAAGACTGTTTCCTTTGAGGAGCACATCAAGTCAGAACACAACATGTGGCATTATTTGTACTTCATAGTCCTTGTCAAAGTTAAAGACCCCACTGAATACACTGGCCCAGAGAGCTACGTGGCACAGATGATTGTGGTAAGTCAATTTGGGCGAGTGCTTTATGTGACTGAGAGATGCTTCTTGCAGCTAGAGCAGGGAATGGCTTTCTTTAGCCCTTCTCTGAACAATAGGAGGCATTGATCTGTCTTTGTCAAGATCCTTTCACGTGTTTTAGACAGTCTGCAGCAAAGCCCAGTCTTAAACATAATGAAAATGATGAAGGCACAGGCCACAGTCTCTGCTTTGGTGTTCGTGCTCTCATGCTCTGTGGGCTCTGCTGCCTCATTAGCCAAAGCAGGGCAGAGGAGCATGCATCATAACATCTGCTGCTGCTCAGTCTTTGTCCAGTATCTCTGGGCTGCTGTCCAGAGGAATAACATCTCCTGCTGAACAGTGAAACGCAGGGGTCAGTGTCGAGGGCTGGTGCTTTTCTCCCATGACTGCTCTGAACAAGCTCTTGAAAAGACCAAGAAGAGCTGCTGCAGGGATTTGAAGAGCTACAGAAACTGCCTCCTGAAGCATTCAGAGTATGACTTAGATTCAAGAGAGAGAAATTTGATGACACTAGGGCAGAGAGTTGTTCAATTCCGTTTCGTTTCCAGCTACCTGCTACCAAAGAGGGTTTGCTCTGGTGAGAGAGAGGAATGGATTAGCACGGCTGCCTGGCTTGGGGCTTCCTTTTTGAGGGATTATTCCTTCCTGCTAGGATGCTCTGGTGCAGCATTTTCTTCCTGTGGACTTCCTGGCAGGTATTGCACTGCTCAGGGCCTGTGGTCACTGGCATATGTCTGAATCCCAGAGGAGGGGGTAACCAAGTGAGCATCAGGCTTTGCTGTTGATGTGTTTCTGGAGCTACATTTCTTTCTGAGACTTATCTGCTCTGTTATCCCTCACTGAGCCTTTGATTATACATCCTACCTGGCCTCACTAGTGAGATGCTGAGAGCCCTTTCAGACCTCATTTTAGCCAAGGGAAAGATTCTTCTTCTTTAATTTCAACTGCCTTCGAGTCAGGTACCTGGTTAAAATCAATCTCAGCTCCCTGCCTCTTCAGTGCAGGGAGCTGGATTAGTTACCTACTACAGAGAAAAGTGGTGTGGCAAGTGGTAGGAATTCAGAGCTCAAGTATGAACAGCCTACATCCAGGGAAGTTTTGAACTAATGTAATTCACTAATGTCTTTTCTGTTTGCATTAATGGTGTGGGAACAACTCCTGTTTAAAATGTAAAGCCCCAAAGCACATGTGACCTCAAGCACTGAACTGAGTTCTCAAAGGCCCTGTTCCTCTGTTGCAGAGTGCTGGTGGTTTCAGTGGTTAGTAGTAATCCAGATTTGGGGATTAATAAGCCTTCTGAAGGAAGGCTTGTTTTTTCTCTTGGATTACATATAAAATTAGTGGTTGTTCTGGATGATGGGAGAGGTGTGTGTGGACCTAGAAGTGTAAAGCTTCCATGGAGTTGAAGAGGGAATGGAGGAGTTGGGGGAGAGGGGGGAATGAAAAACAAATGTTTGAACAAACTGTAAGTGGCTGATGTGGGATTAGAAATTCTATCTTTGTGTAGTTTAAATTCCCCAGTACCAAATCTAGGCAAGGTATTAAGAAAAGAAAAAAAAACCCCACAATCTGACTGGAAGAGTGGGATAGTCTGGAAATACGATATTTGACTGGGAGAGAAGATTTAGAGATAGAGCTTTGCTTAGGGCCAACAGAAGAGTCAAAAGCAGAACACTCAAAGGTAGTTTTTCAGCTGGCAGCTGTATGTATGAGCTCATGCAGCATGTGTGTTTGGTGTGGCTCAAACACAGCCTGGTAGTAATGAGATTGCATGACAGTCATGTGAGCAGCACTGCATTGCCTGCAGGAGTGGAGCCTGAGGTATGGGTTTTGTCCTGAAGACAGAGAGAGAAGCTGATTCAGACCTTGTGACAGGCTGAAAGCTGAGCAACCATTCTTGTGATGCTGAGACAGGTGACCAAATCCCTGGTAAGAGACCCAGTTCTGGTTGGGATCTGGCACAAGAGAGGCAGACTTCAACTTAACCATTCCTGAGGAAGCTGAGGCTTGCCAGTGGGGCTGACTTTGAAACCTTGAGAAGCTTTGTCTGTGTGCCTTGCATTTGTACTGAGAACCTGCATGAATGATTCCCCTATTGAATTTTCCTTCCTGTAGAACAAAAACTTACCTGACCCATTTGACCAGAAATAGCCATCCCTAGCAAGCCCAGAGAGATACACATACCTTGTAGTACATCAGTCCAGCAATCTTTGAATGTTCCTTGTGTCCATTTGTCAGAGGAGACAGTTTTGTGTGAGAACTGAAACAGGGAAGGTTAATATCCAGCTTTTTAGACTTCTCTTTTCAGAGGTGCAATTTGTATGCTCAGATTTTACCTAAGCTTGGGCAGCTGCAAATGGGGGGGAGAAAGGTAGATTAATAGGTACTGATTTTGTTTTCTTGCAGCAAAACAGAGAGAGATGAATTAGCCTAGGATGTGTGCCTCCACTCATTTGGAAAAATAAAAGGCTATTGGCATAGTAATTAGATGAATTCTTTTGCCCACTGGAAGAAGGAAAGACTGTCACAAAGGAAGCCATGAAGGTTTTGTTCTCCTGTGCCCTGTCCACAATTCTTAGCAAGTTTTAGGATGGATTTTATCAGCATTAGTGCTACCTGTCAGAACTACATAATTACAGCACCTAATTATATTATTACTTATTTACTCTAATTATGTAATTGGATGTAATTGGTGCAATTACATGACTCCTCAATCATCTGCAAACTGCTCTAAAACCCAGCCTATGTTCAGAAGAGTAAAGGATACTGCCATGGGCTTAGGCCATCTCCCTAAAGCAAGGCAAGCTTTGGTAGGAAATAAAAGGTTCTGTGCTCCTGCCATTGCAGTCATTGGACTCAGCAGCCTTTTATACTCTGAGAGTATCTTAAGAATATTCCTTTCCATCTTTTTTATCTGTAAATGTATCCCTCCTGAAAGGCAAATTCCCAATCTTCAGGCTACTCAGGATCCCAACACCTTCACTGAAACCCAGAGCAAAATTCTCACCAAGGTTAGAAGGACAAAGTAGAGAAGGCAGATGGAGCAACAGCAGCCTGAAATTCAGAGCAGTCATTTCCTTACTCAGTTCTTTAAAAAGCACTTCTGTGTTGCAGCAATCACCTGTCATTGGTAATGTGACAAAATATTGTAACTACTTTATTTTAAATATTTGGAAGGTGTCAGATTATTTTAAAATGAGTTTTTCCTTTAAATGATTAAAGGAAAGTGGTATTTGTTAAATAGCTTGGCCATTTCCATCTTAGGAGGAAAAAATGCATTCCCTATTTTGGAAAATTCTAGTTGCTTTGGTAGTTTTTTTTAGGGGTTTTTATATATATGTAATTTTTTTAATCCTAAGGTTTGCAGATTGGTCTGAATTTGGTGCTGCCTTGAGCTGGTGCTGTTGTCTGTCTCCTGCCTGCCTGCAGCCTCCTGGTTTTGCCTTCTCTATTAGACACACAAAAGTGGGTATTTAATGCAAAAGTAGCAGTGGGTATAAATGCCAACTGAGCCAGTGAGAAGTCTCACATCAGTCATGATTCTGCCCCTGCTGTGTGCTGGGCAGTGCGAGCCCTTTTCCCTCAGCATCCCTCTCTCTCCTGCCTCACTGCTCTGCCTGGCGCTGTGCTCCCACCTCGGGAGCAGAGGTGTGATGTGAGCTGTGGCAGCACCTAGCTGCTCCCCAGCTTCAGGGCTCAGCAGGGAGTCCCTGGACTCCTGGCCAGAGTTCCTCCACAAGGCTGTGACCTCCCCAGCCAGCACAGCAGCAGGGACAGGGAACAAGCTCCCTCCTGGAGGCAGAGTTGCTTGTGTACAGTGCTCAGTACATCCATGTATGGCCTGCAAAGGGATTTTCTCCCCCTGTAGCCAGCCTCAGCAGAAGTAGCAGACTGTCAAAACAGCAGAAGCATGAGCCAAGCTGTGCCTGCAGAGCCTGACAGCTGTGGGGCAGAGCCTGGCTGCCTGTTCTTTTACACCTTGGAGCAGAGAGGCTGTCCCAGGGTTGGATAGTGAAGGTCAAGTCATTTCACTGATGCCAGCTCCTGGTGTGCACCCCCAGCCCAGTGGCCAGTGTCTTCAGTGGCCATCCCAGAACAAACCAGGTGATGGTTCCAGAAGAGGCAGGTCCAAGGGAAATACAGACAGGAGAGGCGAAGGCAGTGGAGAAGTGCCACACAGAAAGGGGCAGAGCATGCTGACAGCAGGCAGGCAAGGAAGAGCAGGGTTTGTGGAGCAAGCTGTTCTTGACTACTCTCAATTTTTGTCAAAGAAGGTAATAAAATAATATGTCCTTAAGAGGGCTGTTGACCTTGGCTCTTGAAATGTAACTTCTTTGGAGAAGAAAAAGGGTTCTGATGCTCAGATTTTTTCTGTTCAGTTATCTGTCATCTTTCTGAGTTGGGAAGACAGAAGCTTTCCCTGCTAATTGTTACCTCTAGTCTGTAGGTGCTCTTAGTGCATCCATAGATCCCTAGATGCTGTATGTGTAGAGAGGATGACTTAAACCAGGGAAATGTCAGTCCAAGGTACTGCAGAAGGGACACAGATTCTCAGGAAGACACTTGGGTGTTTTTCCACATGCTCTCTGGTGATTCATCCTAGGCAATTTAAGGAGTTTCCTCCCCCAGATGTCCACTCTGTCCTTCTGTTGCAATTAAGCACAACAGCAACAGAGGAGGGAGGACAAGTGATGTGTTTGTTTGCTCCTGAGCTGCTGCAGTTAGCAGCCCAGAGTACTAATGTGAAAATTGATGGCTCTTGAAGTCAAGCCAGACTGAACTGCACTGGCTGAGGAGAGGACACAGTCCCTGTTCTGCTGCCTCTTGATAGGTAGGATAATATCAGCCAGGGGAAGGGGCACACAGCTGATGGGGATGACCCCTTCAGCTGCTACAGCTAAGTCTGCCAGGGGACGGTCAGCTGCAGTTCTTAAACTGGCTCACTGGAAATAATCTGTAGTTTTAAGGCTTCATCAGTGTCATAAATTCTAGTTCAACATGAATTCTCTGATCTGGCAGCTCACAGACCTGAAAATGCTTACAGGACTTGTACACACAAATGCTTTGCTGGAGTGGGGCATGAGTTTGATAAGTTCTGGTCAGCTCATAATATTCCTATTGTTAGGACTCATTTATTTTACTTTTTAAGACTGGCCTCCCTCCAAAAACTAGCAGATGTTATCAAAGCAAGACTTGCAAAGGTGAGATGTATGTACATATCAGTCAGCTATGCAACTTTTCCTTAATTACTTATAAAAGACTGATGTGATGCATGTCACCTTATAAGTAATGACTTCCCATGGCAGTAATACCCAGAGCCCAAAAGCCAGTTGCTAAAGAAGACCTGAGGTCCCTCTTACAGACTAATTTCCTAGCACATACAATGTTGGTTTTGTCTGCTGTTGGGCTTTCATAAGATAAGCAATCAAAAGAAATCTACCTAAAGAGATGATTTACTGCTCCTGGTTTTTTTTGTTGTGCTCAAAATAGAAGAGCAAGTGAGAATGTAGCTCTTTGTGTCCTTCCACATGGACATGGGCCCTATGAGGACTTCAGGCCTTAAGTTTAGGTGCCACAGGTCCCAGAGAAGGTCCTTTTCCTGCATCAAGGTCTGCCTCAGATTCGTGGAGGATCTCAGAGCTATTGAGTGAAGATAGAGTCTTTAAAACAGAGCTGTAGTTGTGCTTCACACAGGTTCAACCACTGCTTGTGGGTATATGAGGGGAAGTCCCTCTCCCCTCACACACCCAAGTGTTACCCAGCTTTTTGTTTACAAAGAATATGTTGAGGCATTGTTTTTCCTTCTGCTAGGTGTTGATTTATGTTTCTGTTGTTGCTTTTCCTGTTGTTCAGAAATAACATCCACTTCTGTAGGTAGCCCAGTGCTGGTTTGACTTCTCTGTACAATTTTGCCTCTACCTTATCATCTTACAAAAGTACTGAACACCTCCCTCTCCCCTTCAAAACATATCCAATCACAACAACATACCTAATTAGCTGCTATCCTGCTCATTTGTGTGTTGCTCAAAGCATGAAAAGTTAGCATCACATGAGGGAGCGCTGTGCATCTCTGCACAAAGCTCCTGTTCTACAAGAGAGCTGAGCATCTTCTTTTCTGCTTCAAGGGCTCTGCATCCTCCAGAAGTGGGCTCTGTGGTCCACCATAAATACTCTAGTTGATTGGTATCAGTGGCAGGTGCTGCAGCACAGGCAGATTTGCTGTGTGCAGTGAGGGGATGGTGATAACCTTCATCCTCCTAGGTGACTTGTTGAGGGAATGGCCATGTGCCCTTGTCCCTGCTGCCTCTGCTCTCAGCCCCTCATGTTCTTGTTACCTTCCAAAGGGACAAGTCCCAGCACCATCACAGCTCTGTCTGTTTTCCTCTTTTCCTTGCAATCCCTTTTGAATACAAAGCTGTAGTGCAACTGCAAGTTAGACAGTAGAGCCTAGAGCTCCCCCAAAATATATTTACTGAGATTTATTTGGGTTATTTCCCCCCAAAGTCTGAAATCAGAGGTTGGAAACTATCCAGCACTACTTTTTCTAGACCCTGTGGTATTGTGGCTCAGTTGTAAGCTTAGCTTGATTTCCTCTGTGTTTGAAAGATTTGGTCCCTTGTCTGTTGACCAGTATTTAGGCTTTCAAGTCTGATTTTGCTATGAGGATGGGTTCTGCCTTGATAATATAGTGTAGTTGTAGCCTCCTTATCCTCCTTCCAACTAAAATTCATTCAATTTGCAAGTGAAAATAAATGAGCTGAATTGGGTTCCTGTTTGTTTGCTGCTGGCCTTAAAAACTCAAGGAGAGGTCTGGACATCAAGCTGTATTCCTTGAAACTTGCTCATCCCCAGGAACACAGAGTGGAGGTGTTCCAGCTGGAACACCCTCAAGCCAAGCAGTGCTGCTGGGAGGAGTTGGGCTGTGGTTCCCTGCTGGAATCCATTCCTGCCTTGACCTGCCAGAGACTAGAGCTGTTCACTTTCCAGGCAGCTTGCAAAAGCCATCTTTTATCCCTTTGTTAAAGGAGCATGTGGCCTGAGATGGATCTGTGTGTGGGCAGACCTTTTATTCTGTGATTTCAGATGATGGAAAGACTCTCAAAAGCACTGGGTAGATAAGCACCTACTGTTGTGCTTAAAATCCTGCTGGTAACAGAGCCTTGGTTCTCCTGGGACTTGCTATGTATGGCTTTGCCTGATGAAAACTAGATCTTAACCAGGGTTACAGAGAGTGGTAAGAAGTTCAGTCCAAGAGGAACAATGGGATGAGCAGATCCCAAAGCATGTAAACTGAATGAATTTGACTTTGCAGTATGGGAGAAGCAACAAACACCACGCTTGAATTTCAATGCTACATGAGAGTATCCTTGCAGTGTTTGAGAACAGTTGTTGTTCTTTTTGTTACAGTGGTACTAAGCTTCTGGCTTCTTGAGTGGGAAAGAGACTCCAAAATTGCCCCCAGCCAAGGCAGGTAACTGCAGATGCTGAGTAAAGGAAGGACTAAAGGTTTGCCCAGAGACATGCAGGCAATTAGTAAAGGAACAGGGAGGTGAGATTGAGGTTGTTGCCTTTCCAGGAAAACAGTCTAAATAAGTGTAACTTTGGTTGGACTCAAAAGGTAGCAGTGAGATTCTACAAGAATTAAATTGGAAAGGCTACAAAAAAAGAATGTGATTCTGCTTCTGAGTTCTCACCATTCAGAGACAGCAAAATTTGGGGGAGCTGGGTGCAACGTTAGCGTGAGCTTGTTTTACAAGGTGTTATAGATAGGATGAAGTTACTGGTTTTCTCTATCTGTGATGGGAATAGAAATCCACTGGCCTCTATTAGCCTGCATGGATGATTTTCTGCATTTGTATAGCTCTGGTTTCATTGTGCCACTTATCTTTGGAGGTCAGCTTTATGAGATTTGTGTCAGGGTTTTCTATTTGGTTGCAAGGCTGGCTCGTGGAATCTTCTCTCTTTTTAGTGTGGTGGATGTGTGTATGATAAAAAGCTAAGATTGCATCATCTTTAATAACAGAGAAGATATATAGTCTAAAGAAATCAGATTAGTTCTAGAGAAAGAACTCAGTCTGGCAAATTGTATCTGTGGGACAAAGTGGAAAATGTTTGTTTCTTACAGTATTTATTGAACAAACTTGTTGAGGAGATGGTTAAAAATTCTCCACAGGACAAAAAAAAATGGGAACCATTTTGTTCCATTTAAATGACTTTGATGTATATTTTACTTCATGAAATCTTGCTCTATTGCCAACAACAATCCCTGATAAAGTACTTTCCACAATTGCCTCCCAGGGCATGTTGAGATAAAAGTATGTATTGGAGATTGTAAATTGGCTGCATCCGATTTATAGGTAATGGAACCAACTAGAGCTGTCCTATCAAATTCCATAGAGCAGGAATCACACTTCTGGAAGCTTGGGGTAGTAGGAGCATTAAAGAGTCTTCAGAACAAACAGGCAACTTTAAATCATGTTTAATGGACTCTGTATTTTATACACATCTGACCAAAATGTTACCATTTTGCTGGGTGCTGCTGAAAGAAAATGGTAACTCCTGGCTTGTAAAACCAATCATCTGCTTGGCCTCAAGAGGAAAGGCATTTTAATTGAACAGAGCAAACCATAGTTAAATGCTGGGCTGAAAACACAAAGCAAAAGTAGGGCTGTACAGAGGATCCATTGCAAGGGCACTAAATGGAAAGATAGTGTAGGCAGAGAAAGGTTCACAAAGACCTGTGGTGGTTTTTTCTTTCATTGGTCTGTGCTTGCAGCCCCTGGAAACAGTGCTCGGTAGACAGGAACCTGAATGAATAGGTGGCTCACCTTGAAGGCCTGGTTGTGCTGGTTTCCAGCCATTTCACTAAGGGAAGAGAAGTGCTCTGTGCTTCCCATTAGGCAGCTGGCCCCTTGGGGAATCTGCTGCTCACCCAGCCACAGCCACCAGAGCTGCCAAAGGGCCTCTCCACAGCCATCGCGTCTGCGTGGGCAAAGAGTTGTGCTCACCCTGCAGAGGAACGTACAAACCCATGGGCAAGCATTTGAACAGATCAAGGGATCTGAGAGCAGGTTGGGAGCATTCAGGCCCATAAGGCTGAAAGATGGTCATTGCTTGGTGTTGTTTTGTGCAAGAGACACTTCCAAGAGAAACGTAGCTCTCTTTCCTCTCCTCTGACTGATAGTGTGTGCATTTGTGCACGTGTATGGCACGTGCATGATCACTTTCTTGCTGAAAAGAATGGTTCTGTAGAGCCCATTGGTGATAGGAGATCATTCTGACTGCTTTGAAAAGAAAATGTTGCAATTGCCCTTTCATACAGCACCCTCAGCAAAATACATCAGAGTCAAAGTGGGCCCCAAGCAGGAACATTCAGATCAGGATTCAAAATGCCTCACCTCTGGCAGCATCCTAAACCAGAACAATTGTGCTGCAATCAGCAAAGCTCTGCCTGTGTAAAGCTGAGAACAAGGTCAAGGCCTGTGCCTCTGAAAAAGGAGTCTCCAGCCGAGTCTTTGTATTTCCCAAAGATTCTATTACACCAAATTGAAGCTAAAGCCAGGAGATGGACAGTACTTGCAAAATACAAGGTGGCAGGACCAGAGAATTAAAGTTAAATGTAGAAAAAAACTCCCTATATATTTCAAAAAGTTTGTGCCTGAATCCTGTGCTACAAGAGGTATGAAGTAGAGGTCATGGTGTGGAGATTAACCATGGAGTTAGACCCTGTTTCACTGGGTCAAACCAGCACTTCCATTGACAAAAACAAGTAAAAATTCATCGTGCCCTTCCAGCTGAATATTAGGTATGTCCTTAAGGAGCAGACATCATCTCTATCCCTGGCAGTGGCATGATACTGTAGGGTATGTTTGCATTGCAGTGGGATTAGTGCTGTTGGCTTTTGCCTGGATTTCAGTGTCTGGAGTGCACCTACTAGCATGTTTTGCAAAAGAACATCAATATTGGAAGAAGAGCAGACAGAAGTGGGGAGGAGGGGGCTCCAGCTCACCAGTGCAAGAAGCATGGAAGTGTGTGAGTAGGAATGGCAGGGGGCTGGAGAAGCATTGTCATCCTGGTCACTTTGAAGGTATGTCAACAGGAAGCATAAATCCCATCACCATTCAGCTAGGCACATGCCAGTCCAGCAAACGAACGATGAATTTGCTGGCACTATGTCAGGAGCAGCAGGGGAAGAAGAGGGAAAAAAGCAGTTAGAGCTGGGAGGCATTTTGGTGGCAGTGATGGGGGCTGTGTGAACAGCTGTCCTGGTTTGGGTTAGAATGTCCTGTTTTGGGTTAGAACAGAATTAATTCTAACCCAAACCAGGACATTCTAACCCAAACCAGGACAGCAGCTCAACCCCTCTGCTCTGCCAGGGGCTGCCTTGTGTGGTGTGGCACTCAGAGAGGCTGCTCTCAGCACTGGGGGAGTTGAACCTGTGGGATTCAATAGCAGCACTGCCATGAGCTGCAAGAGAAGAGGCGGAGGAGTGCCAGGTGCCTCTGCGCAGAGGCTGCCATCGCCTTACGCTGTGCTTCCCCAGAGCGAGGCAGCTGGAACTAACCCAGAGCCTCCCATGCTGCCATTAAAAGGCTCTCTTTTTTTGGTTGTTTTTTAAGGACATGTGCACTTAATGTCAGAATATTGAAACCATACCCACGTGAATGAAGTTAGTAAGCCAGTGATTCATTGCTGTTTCAAACCTCTATCTAGACACAGTAAATTTCGGCTCGGTAGTGACAGTCTGTGTCCACATGCAGGCTCTGATTTACAGTTCTGTGTTTTGTATCAACAACATCTGCTTAACAAAAGGAAAGAAGAAAAAAAAATAAGACCCAAGAACATTTATTTTCTAATCTCTGTACCAGATGTTTTGTTATGCACAAGATCCAGGGATTATATCAGCAATAATTTAGTTCTTTTAAATGAATAATCTGAAGTGTTTTTCCTAAGGCATGTCCTGTAACCACTAACAACATAAAAACACAGGAATGTGGAAAAATGAACTCATGTTCTGCACAAATCTATAATTATATCTGTTTTAAGGGCACAAACATTAAGTACCAAATCCTAGCTTCAAATGGTAGTGTTGGGATTCTCAAAGGTTTGCAGAGGAAAATATCAGTTCTAGGGGTTATGATAGAGATAAGGTGGCAGAGAGCAATGGTGACAGCAGCAGAAATCAACAGTTGAGAAATGAACATGTGCTGCAGGGAAGGGAAAATGTGAGAGGCAAAGGTGGCTTCAAAGGGAGAGATGCTGGGGTGGGATAGAAGCTTAGGCCCTCCAAACACACAGATGTCATGCTGCACAACTCTTATGAGTCCCTGGCTGGCTGTGGTCCTTGCATACCTGCAGGTCCCCAGCGTTCCTACCTGGAGGGCAGCTGGAAGGTGCAGTCTCGGTGACCTGCTGACCCAGCTGCTAAGTTCAGTTTCTGGTTTCAAAGCAGGATCTCTTCCCTCAACGTGCTGCTGTAGCACAGGTCATGGTTGTCCTCTTTCACTCTAAGGGCACGCTGCTGACTCAGACACTTGGCATTTGCATATGGTTTTGCCCACAACAACAGTGGGAGGTCACATTCAAACTTAGGGTCTTGACTGTAAAAAAACTTATTTTCATGATCGTTTCCATCTCTTGGAGGTAGACACCAAGTCCCTTAGGTGTGCTTCATAAGCAGAAATCTTGGGGGGCTTGTTCTTGGAAAAGCAGGATCCTTTCTAGAGTTTCAAGCTGAATATTCAAACTGCTGCAGACAGCATCAGAGAAAAATCTTTGCAATTTGATGTCTATTATCATTCCTTGACATAATTTTTGCAACGCTATCACGAGCAGGAATGCTCCTATTGAAACACGTAGAACTGACTGACCTGGATTGAAGAACTCCCAATTCTTCAGAATTCCAGTGATAGGTTTTGTTTCAGCCTTCAAACCCATTCAGACAAGTTAAAATGAAAATGTATCCATGAGGCTGCTAAAGCAGATGGTAGATCTGTGTTATGGATCCAACCTTCTTTCAGGGTGAAACACTTTCCTCTATTTTCCCATGAGCTGTGGAAGCTGTAGCAAGTATCAATCCAGTATAGACCCAGCCAGACCTGTGAGTTTTCTTGTTGCCTAAGGATTTATCTGTAATTGCCAAGGTTTATTTTTATTTTCCTTGTATTACTGTTGTGGGTGCATATAGATGCATAACAGTTCCTAATTTCCCTCCCTGTATTCTTGTGCAGCACAGATTGCTTATCAAATAGAGTCTCAACATTCAAGTGTCAAACAGGATTTGCAGAAAGCTATTTGGAGTTGTAGTTTAGGATGAATGTTTATCAAATTGTGGATTAGCTGAATCATGCACTGAACCAAATTATTATTGTCTGTGATTAAATCACAAAGTGGTTATTGCCCTGTGTCATCTAAAGCACAAGATCATTTAAACCTTTCAAATCCCTTTTTAAGGTGGGTACAGGAGCCACATAACTACAGACTTTGGGGACCAGATTTTTTTCTGTCTCTAGGCAGAAAAAAGAATAGCTTTCAAAAGGTCATTGGGGCTGATCACTCTGCTTCTATGGGCAGCAATCTGGGAAGGGAAGGGATGAACTGATTTACATTTCAGACATACAGAATGATTTCTCAGTAAATAGATCTCTTTGTACCCAAGGCTAAAGGATTTATTCCAAGTGCTGGCTCGAAGGAGGGGAGCGAAGGGCCTGTTGGTTCTCATGCCACAGAGCAGCAATGCTGACTGTTTGTTTGCCCTCATGCTGAGCCCATGGATCCTAGGGTACCAGGCAGTTGCAGAGGAGGGTGAAGCTGTGACATGTTTCCCAGCAGTGCCACTTCTCAGGCATGGAGGCCACCCAGGTGACTGGCAGTGGCTCTCCTCAGCACTGATGCAGCAAAGTCTTACCACCCCAGTGGTTACCTGAGAGGCTGTAGTCTCCCTAAAGCTGTAGGAGGCTTTTGCTGATCTGTGATGCTGGTTGCTGTTTCGTTGCATACCTCTACTGTAATCCCCCTTAGAGAGGCCACATCTGGAGTGCTGTGTCCAGTTCTGGTCTTCTGTGTTCAGGAAGGACAGGGAACTTCTGGAGAGGGTACAGAGAAGGGCTATGAAAATGATTAGGGGACTTGAACATCTCTCTTGTGGGGAAGGGCTGAGAGAGCTCAGGCTGGATAGCCTGGAGAGGAGAAGACTGAGACTCCTCTTCTGCACCCTTCAGTGACTGTCTAGCTGAGGAGCAAAGAGGGCTTTTAGCATCCCTGTTTTCTCAGCCTCGCTCTTAGGTAACAAGTGCCCCCTCCTGAGAGCCGTGTCACTCGCCTCGCTGAGTCACCAAGGAGCCAGACAGGGGAATGAATGGTGGGCTGGAGGAGGCACAGGGCCATCTCCTGCTCTGGTGCACACAGCTGGGAAGGTCACAACCCGGGAAGAGCCATGAGCTGTCATTACCGCTTTTCTTTTTGAATAGCTAGGAAGGAAGTCCTGCAACAGTTTGTTTTCATGTTGCAATAAGGGGTCACAGGGCAGAGAGGACTAAGAGTCACTACATTAGAGTCTGATGGAGAAATGAAAGTCTAGTACAGCTGACAGTGGCATGGGGTACTCTGAGCCCGTGGCAGTGACACTGGCAGAAGGTATGCATTAGGCTACCTTTGCTCCTGTTCTTCATCCCCCTCGCCCTACTCCTTGACCTATTTTCTCTTATTGTTCTCTAGTAATCTATTTTTCAAAGGCTCAGCCTGGTCTTTCCTGCTGGTTGTAGCTGATCCATCTCCCTGCTAGCCTGTGAAACCAGCACCTCCTAAAGAAACGTCCCTCTGCCAATTATTCCGCAGGCATGGATTCAGCTCAGCATGGGAGCTCAACTGAAGCCAGTTGGCTGTGCCAACAGGACAGGGACAGCTCAAGAGAGACTTTCTACAAAGTATAGAAACTCTCAACAAATTTCTTCAGTCTTTTCTCCATCCATGATCAACCAAAGTCAGGAAAGTCAGAAAAATGTTTTACCAAAGGGAAGACTTTGCTTGTAGCTCTGCCCTCCCTCTGGAAAGCCCACGGAAGGGAAGGGGAAAGTTGCATGGAGAACTCCAGGAGGCAAACGCAGACCTGTGCTCTGAGCATGCCTCTCTCAGAAGAAAGCTTTGAGGTTTCTCAGAAAATGCAAGCAGCAAATCCTCCAAGCCCTGTCCTTTCTCAGGCAGGCATCCTGGCTGTCAGCACCTGGCTGTGCTCCGTGTACCCAGGGTACCTGGCCGAGAGGTGTCCTCCCGCGCTGAGCTGTGATTCCCGCTGGAGTCCTGCCAGCCCGGGAGGGAACAAGCCTGCTGGATCACCACACCAAATGTCTGCTCTGCTAGTGTGCAGTCTCTTTGGCCCACAGCCTTTTTGGCTAGCCCCACCTGCCTCTCTTTCCCTTTTTTTTTTTTTTTTTTTTTTTCTCTCTCCCTTCTCCTCCTCCTCCAGCTGAACTGCTGGAGAAGAGGCTGTGTCTCCTTTCTGTCCCTTCAGCCTTCCTGTCTGGCTGACTCTCTGCCCTGGACACAGATGTGTATTTAAGCATGAACATGTTCTGCTTGGAGAGGGAGAGTGGAGCAGGGAGATGGCTGGGATCTGTAGGTGGGCTGCTGTGGTTGGGCTGCACAGAACTTCTCTCCTGTGCAAGAATGAAAGAACAGGAACAATAGAGCGTTCAGCCCCAGTTGTTTAGAAAGATGATTTCAGTATATTGTAACTATGAATTCTGCATCCAAACAGCTGCTTTGTTTTGGGGTGCCTCATCTACATATACCTCACCCTCTGTGAGCTTATTTATGTCACCTTGCACTAAGCTGGTGGCTGTCGATTGAGTCCTGTGACAGCTGTTTGCAGAAGTTTGCCCTGCTCCCTGCCAGCAGCCTTGCCTCCCTTGTCCAATTTGCCACTTGGTACCAGATGGGGTTCAAATTGTCTGAGTGAATGCTATCCTGAGCCAAATGGTTGGGTTTCTGAGGGTCATAGCTAAGGTGGGACAGAGAACACCCTGCAGAATCCCATCTGCACACCAGTCAAATAAGGTAAAGCAGGAGCATGCCTGCAGTGTAAAGGAGGCATTTTACAGCTTTAGCTGGTCAAGGTGATCCTTGGGCTGAACCCATAGACATTTAAGTCCCAGAACAAATGTTCAGGGTTGTACAAACATGTTAACTACCTCTAGTTAATTGGCAAGCAATTACCTTGAAGTAAAAATAGCTTTCCCATAGCTGAGCAGTCACAGAGTGTCTGTCCCCCCTGTGAACACTTACAGATCCCTGAAGTTTTCAGCAGAGGAGCCCTGTCTCATTTGCCTTCTGGATCCTGGCAGGTTTGAGATCAAAAGTTTTTTGTCCCCAGCAGCAATTGCTGTTTGCTTGTGGTATAGACTCAGCAAACAGGGCTGTGTGCCAGAGCTCATTTCCATGCTGCCCTTTAATAAAGGTTTTCAGTTCACAGTGCAACAAAAAAAATAATATTGACCAGTAAAGGGAATGTACCTTCTGTATGCTCTGTAATGGAGCTGTCAGTGAAAGCTAGGTTAAGTATTTTTAACTTAAAAGACAGGTCAACAGGCTGGAATGTGTTTCTTCCTCAGACCTGCTGAATTTTGAATCTCTCTGATACTTTGCATGACAAAGAGAGACAACTGGATCTGGTTTCATTAGATGTATATGCAGTTGGGAACCAAGAAGCAAAGTCCTGCCTGCAGCCAACACAGCACTTGCAACTACCAAGTGAGAGTCCTGTGGTCAGCTGTTTGACCTGTTCCCTTTCTGCTGCCAGGGAGAGCTACAGCAGTCAGTAGCATCTTTTCATGGAGTCTCCAGTCCATGCAAACCCATCAGCTTCTCTTAGAACTTGAATCCTTGCTTGATCTTCTGTAACATTTTATGTCCAGATCTTCATGGTCTGTAACTAAAACACAACTAGCTTTCTTTCCTGGGAGAGGTTATCACAGCATTGCTGGGAAGGGAAAGCTGGGCATATGCAAATGGGTGGAGACTGTCATTGAGTTCCCGTGACTTTGGGGCTCTTGGTGGCTGAGGTGAGCTGGCATGTGCTTCAGCTGAGGAGCTACCATCAGCACCACAGTGCTGTATGGTAGTGGGTAAGGTGCTGTGTGCTCTGTCCTGCCTTCACCTGCTCCTGGTCATCTCTCTTCCCAGGAAGTAGGATGTTGTGACAAGGAGGAGGGGAGCAGGTGACACTTGGGAGCCTCAGGAGAGGCAAGCCCTGCTGGGCTGGGTTGTTTGGTGGTTGCATGCATGTGTGTGGTGTTCCTCTGGACACTGTGGTGGAGGGTCAGTCCACAAAAATCTTTCCAAGGCAGCTGGTGGTCTCTGCCTTGCGTCCTGGAGGAGTGAGGGAGTGGCAGATGGAAAACAAAACTAGCAAAGTGCATTTCACAATCCTGGCAGCAGCACTCAGCAAACACAAGAAGCGCAGCGATGGAGTCTCAGATTGCTCTCCCTGGGCAGCCTAGCTTTAGAAACTTGGGCACTGTGGTGAGCCTTGCCAAAAAGGGGCTTCTGTGGCCATGTGTGGCCTTGCATTTGCTATCTTCAGGTGCTTTTCAAGCAAGAGCAGCTGTCCTGAGTGCAGATACCAGAGCTTTCCAGGAAGCACTCAAATACAAGTGCAGCTCTGTTCGCTGTAGCTCCTTTGAATTCACTTTCTGTGCCTGTAGAGGCAGACAGATTTGCTGGCAAACATATTAAGAAAAAAAAAAGGCATTGCTCCAGCAAGGCACTGTGCACAAACTGAGCTTAGTCTAGCTGAGTACACCTGTGCTTAGTGCTGGGCACGTGACGAGCGTTCTGCTCCATCCTAGCCAAAAGCAATGTAAACTAAAGAGCAGAGCGTACTGGTGGAAAATGAATGCCGGTCTTGTAAGCAGCAAGGCGTGGAGCAGAAATAGGAGTCTTGCTACTCTGTGTCTCCACTGGGGATATCCAGCAGGGAGGGTCACATGCACTCCTTTTCAGCTCCCCAGTGGAGCTGGTAAAAACAGGTTTTGATTGGAATGAGTTATGACCCACTGAAAACGGCATCACGCGTAACCGCAGCAAATTGTCATAATGAGATCACGAGGCTCAGAGAAGTGGGCAGCAAGGAGAGAGGCCTCATTCCACCAGTGCACACGGCTGAGTGAGCCCTGGGCTGCAAAATGCAGTGGAGGGGCAGGGCCTTATTCCCTGAACCTCTTGTCAGGTTAGTTGACAGGACCAGAGGTTGCGTAGCCAGACAAAAACTCATTAGAAGGTTTGAGTTAAAAAGGAGAAACCAAGCCAAGATTCCTATGGCCTTGCCTTTGCTTTTATCCAGGGTAAAAGGGGGGACTGGGCTAGTGCAAAGAGTGAGAAAACATGAATACCATGTATGCCTCTGTGCTTACTGAGGGTTAGCTTGGTTGTTTCTAAACCATGTTGCTGTAGGAGGGAAGATTTGGTGGTCAGGGTAGAGCCCTACGTAGTTGAAAGCAGCTCTCTCTGGAAGCAGGCTGAAGCTGTATTCTCTTGGTGCACCCTGGGGTCACAGCCTTGCAGGGCCAGCCCATGTGGACCCTGCTCATGTACTGAGGAGGCTGCCCAGCTGTAAATACTGTAGAATCCTCACTGGTTTTTCTGTTTTCATGGTGAGGCAAAGTCTGAGACGGCAGTAAGTTCAATGCAGTTAAAACTTCACCAAGCCTGGACAGCATAAGTAGCACAGCTCTTATCTGCCAAGAATCTTTTAGGTGGACTTGCTGGAAAGAACTTTTTTTGCTTTCCTCCTTCTCTTTCTGATAGAGTGCTATTTGTGTGGGGCCATTCACAGCATAGAAGACTGGAAGAAGCACACTTCAGTGCACTGTGCTTCTCTTCTAAACTTACCAAGTGCACGTGTCCGTAGAGGCCTGTTGCAAAACACCATGCATATGATCTAACCACATCCTTCCACCCCTCCAAGGTGGAGGGCAGACATCCATTGATGTAAGGCACTGCCAGCTACAGGACCTGTTTCCTTTGTCCCTTGCCTTAAGGCAAGCCTGCTTGCTTGCCACGTGGTTGGTGCTCCTCCTAGGCTTACACTCATCAGTCTCCTCTGGCTGTTCTGCTTTGCACACAAGTATCTGTGCCCCCAAGCCACAGAGAGACAATTCAGGCTCATGCTGATGTGCAGCACCTTCCTGACTCATCTCATCTATTTGCAGTACTTTTTGTGATGATTAAATTCATAGCCTGAGTCCATGAAACATCCAGCTCAGTGTTACTCCAGGTAGTGCTTGGGCCTTAGCAGCTTAGCCCTTGGCCATGGGGTTGTGCTTGCAGTTACATAAAATATCCAATCTGAGTAGCATGCTGAAGCCAAAGGCTTTCCCAGGACCCCAAGTCTTCTATTGTGGCTAGCTGAATCCAAGGTCTCTCTGCTCTTGCAGTACCATGCTCCAGGCCAGTCTGGAGAGAACTCTGGCTTGTCTTGTTTTCCTGACATTGGCTTGCTGACATTGCTGCAAGGACAGCTGAAATGGATGGAGGCCAGCCAAGCTGAAGAGACAGTGGAGAAATGTGTCCCTGCATACACTTAAGAGCAAGGCATGGGGATCACTTGGGCTTTCCTGGTGCCAGTATGCCAGAGAAGTTTCCCTAGGGCTGACCCAGTGCCCATGCATGCCAGAGCCTCAGATGAGTGTACCAACACTGCCCACACTGTGATACAGGTGCAGCTGTGGGGAACCAAGATTTTCCAGTTGGTGCCTTCTTTGTAGCTAAGGAGAACCAAGAATAACAGTGCTTGTGTAGAAGAGTGTCTGAATTCACTACTTCTTAGGCTCACTTGCTGTGTGTCATCCCCTGAGAAGCCTTTCTGGGTCTTCATTCTCTAGTCTAAGCTTAGTAGCACTGCATAAACCCCTACTAACATGATGAATTTTTTCTAATACCCATACAGGAGAAGAACTTGGACTGGTTCCCTCGAATGAGAGCCATGTCCCTGGTTAGCAATGAAGGTGACAGTGAGCAAAACGAAATCAGGAACCTGCAAGAGAGGCTGGAGTCGACCATGTCCCTTGTAAAACAGCTTTCCAGTCAGCTTGCTGAGCTGAAGGAACAGGTAAGTGCCCTGCAGTGGGTAGCAAGGTGAGCATGTGTGGGTGACCATGCTGGCTTTCCTCAAGTCACAGTCAGGCTAGTGTTACAAAAGAGACTTGTGTCTTAGAAAGGTTTTACCTTTCTCTCCAGTAAGCTTTCTGGGTAGATACACTGATATGGGCTTGGAATGAAATTGTGCTCTATAAACAGCAGCAGAGAACATGTAAGGAGAAAAGCTGAGGGGATATTAGTTATGAAATCCTCACAGTGAGTGTGCAAGGACAGAGGGAAGACTTTGCACATGCAGGTGCAAGCTGCATGCTGATGGGAATGAGTAGAAAAGTTTTCTGAAGCCAACACTTGAATTTTTTCCCCCCACTAAGAGTACCAACAGTGCTGTTGCAAAAACAATTTGCCAAGCCTGTTGCTTTGCTTGTGTCACCCCTGTCTTGGAGCTCCTTCCCCAGCTCCCCCTTCTCTCCTGTATGCAGCACAAGCTGCTGGCCACCCTTAAAGCCCCAGACCACCTTCTGTGTTTTCTCTTACTTCAGGATCAGAAGGCCAGCTCCTTTTTTTTTTTTTGCTAAAGATGCTGGACACCTCTGGTTTGCTCATTACAGTTTCAGAAAAGCATCTTTATGTTTGCTTTATTGGAAGCACTTCAGTGGCATCAACAGTTCTCTAATTGTCCCCATCAAATCCCTCCTTAAAGCTCTCTTTCCCTCTGAAAGACTTGACAAAAGGGTTAGGCTGGATGTGCTGAGACCCTTGCTTGCTGTGCTGACCCATACCATCCTGATGGGGTTTTATCATTCCCCTCTGGCCAAATCTGTTCTTTCCTGGCTTAAAGTTAAACTCTCTGCAGCTGGGACCATCTTTTAATTAATTGATTGCACAGCACCAAGTGCAATTTCTGACCCTGTGCAGGGCTACAAGACAAGATAGCAGTGCAAATTGTACACTGTGAGACCTTTTGTTGGATAAGAATAATGTCCAAATGAGAATGAAATGTCCATGCTTTGCAGGAGACAGCTCTCCTGCTTCAAAAGCATCTCTTACTTGTAGTTTTCAATGCTGAAGAAAAGAATTCCACTCCCTGTTGTTTTGTATGTATGGATCATACTCTGTGACTGCTAAACAATAGTAAAAGGGAAAAAAAAAAACATTTCCAACTCATCTCTCTCTGCCTTTCCACCTTAGATGACAGAACAAAGGAAGAATAAGCAGAGGCTGGGCTTTCTTGGATCAAACACACCCCATGTGAATCATCACATGCCACCACCCTGATACCACGGGGAGAAGCCATGACTGGCCTTTCATCAGTGTTCCTGCTTTATTACAGAGGGGGAAAAAAAACTGAGATTGAGAGGAGCAAAACAGTGCCTATTGTTACCAAGTTCAAAACAACCAAGTGCCAAGATGTTAAGTGGTTTAGCTCTGGGAACCATTTGTAGCTGTTTGTCATGGTTAAAAGGGACCACAACTGAGATGGGGGAGAGATAGAAGGAGCTGGGCTGTGTTCCTGCTCAGGGCCTGACTCAGCTGCGTTGTGCTCTGCAACGCCATGGCTCCGGTGGCAGCGGCCGCCTGCGACCGAGGTTGGGCTGGTGTTGGGCTGCATCCTTACAGCTGCCTTCTGACTTCTCCCTGAAGTGCCTGGATAACCAAGAGATGAGCAGAAGAAAGAGGAGTGTTTCTTAGTGGAAATATGACAGCCTGGTTCAGAAGCCTTTTGTGGTCTGTTTGCCAAATAGCAATATTAGTCATATTCACGTGGCATGTGCTGTTCATTTCTGTAAATGCTGGTATCAGTTGGGGAAGCAAGAGCATTGCTTCAAGTTAACTTCTGCTAGGAGGGAAAGGGGAGAAACCTCAAAAGACTGGGAAACAAACAAACAAACAAAACCACACACACACACACACAAAAAAAAAAGCCAAAAAAAAAAAAAGGAAAGAAAAAAAAAAAAGATTTGAAAAGAGAAAAATTAATGCTTTTGAATTTTAGCTGTCACCATGCAATCTCTTATTTATAACATGGAGCACAATGGATCTACAGCTGTGGGAATGTGATGCACAAAGCACTGACAACATAACTGGAAGTGGTTTCTTTCTCCTGGCTTCAGATGTTCTTAATGTGGCTGTGAGTCTTCACGTTCTGAGGAGATAAACTGTTTGAAATTCAAGTTCCATTGGAGGATTCAGGAGGAGAAAAAAAATCATACCTGTAGCTGGAAGCATATCTCTATGGGATTTTATTTCTCTTGAAAATCTTAGAAATGTCTTTTTGTATGGAGCTGTAATGGTGTCATTACCTTCCATAAACTCCTCTGCAGCGAGAGCTGACGAGTATGGAAGCACCGCGTTCTGCTAGCTTTCTTCTGAGCTATAGATCATGATGGGCTCATGCCTTTGCCTGCCCTTCCTGCTTTCAGGGGCTTGCAGGACCTGCCTGGCTGGTGTGGGGCAGGGACTATGGCCAAAGTTCCTCCTTTCAGCTCTGGGGCTCTATGAAAGGCAGCAGCCGAGTCAGCTGTGCAGGTTTCTGCTGTGTCCAGTATTTCTTAGGATGGCTTTAAATGAAAATGTTTCTACAGAGGTTTCTCTTCTCTCTTTTAGAAGAAGATATTTGGGGCACAAATGGGCTTTGTGGTCCCAGTTCACTTTCATTTTCAGTGGGTTTTGGTTACTTAATTGTCCTTGGTGCATTTGACAATGCACCTCTGTTACATGAAGTCACTTTTTAAACTAAAGATAATTTTGCAGTTATTTTTCCCCTGTAACATTTCCATTTTGTTGTAAAAGCCATTTTGATCAAAGATGAAAATACTACTGCCTTCACTCCTTCTAGTTTCTCCCTGAAGGAATGAGAAATGTATTGTCTTATTTAAGGCACAACTCAAACCAACAGGCCTAGAGTAAGGGGAAGGAAGGGGCATTCTCTTCATTCCAAATTCAGGACTCTCCCTTTTGGTGCCTGTGAGGTGGCTGAGATCAAAACAGTATCCTTTAGGGTCTGATTCTTCTACCATTCAAACATTTCCCATTGGCTTCAGTTGTGGCCTTTAAAAATGTCATGTGGAAAGCAGAGAATTGTGTATGGTATGGAAAGAAAATCTCTTTCTGTTGAATTTCCTTTAGTCCATAGAGCATCCCAGTTGTGAGAGGCTGTGGCCATTTCCAGCTTCAGGGCCTATTTTCTTCCAAATCCAGCCAGTGCTCTGCCTCCAGGTGCTAAAGCAAAGAGCAAGTGGTAGTTATCAGGAATGGCATAAGACCAATGAAAGTGAGTGGTTGGAGACTAAATTTTCTCCACCTTTTGTGAGTGCTGGGCTCAGAGCCTCGCTCTAGCTGGACTGCAGCTGCTCCCTAGGNGAAAATTTTCCTACTATCCAATCCAAAGCTCCCCTGGTGCAACTTGAGGCCAGTCAAAGCAGAATACAGAAAAGCAGTGGTCTTCAGTGATCATCCAAGATGTTTTAGGGATAATGCTTGGAGTGTGCCTTTTGTTCATGTTTCCTTTGTAGGAGGTTATGATGCCACTACTCCAGTTTTGCTGAGCTGGTGAAAACCCCTTAAGCCTCACCTGTCAGCGAGGTTGGGGCTTCAT
>VWZX01004332.1:0-98745 GCA_013399015.1 Galbula dea
CCCTTCCAATCCTGATAATTCTATGATTCTATGAAGACTGTTTGGATTACCCATTACCCACTTCTTACTTGCCTATTTACTTACTGCTTTTTTATTTGTTACTTCCTTACTTGCAGCTAAACATAGCTCACCAGATCTTCTTTTCCTTTTCATTATGGAAATGATATTTATATATCCTTCAGCAGGAAATTTGAAATGATGAATAAAATCAATTGGATTTTGAGCACTGCACTAATGGTTATCTGTATTTCCAACATGCAAAGGCCTTTAACAAAGTACAGACTTCTCTACAAAGCTATATAGGATCTCTGGGCATTCATACAGAACAAAAGCAGAGTCATGACTCTTCTTTATCTAAGAGTTATATCTTAAAAGACACATTTCAAAACCTTTAAATTTATAGTCTGGGCTTGAAATAAAAAAAGAATAAAAAAACCCCCATGAGATTAACTCGTTGAATCACTGCAAACTATCACATAGTATCTCTGCAGGGGTTGTCTGGCAGAGAAGCAGAAATATATCAAAAGTCTTCTTTTCAAAAGAAGTTAAATTTGAGGCCATGGAGGAGTCACTCTGCTCCGTTTTAGTGTACAGGTAAGCTCAGAAACTTTGGCCGGCTTTAAAAAATTGTTCAACATGAACAAGATTCATAAAATTAGATGTTTTGCTCTCAATTATATATGATTTCTGTCTGCAGAACAATAGAATCATTACAGTTGGAAAAGACCTCTAAGACAATCACATCCAACTATTGACCCAACTCCATCATACCTACTAAAAACATGTCACAAAGGGCCACATCTAGAATTTGAACACTTGCATGGATAGTGACTCCACCACCTCCTTTGGGAGTCTGTTCCAATGTCTAACCACTCTTTCAGTGAATAAAATTTTGCTAGTATCCAACCTGAACCTTCCCTGGCACAAATTGAGGACGCTTCCTTTAGTCCTATTTCCAGTCACCTGTGAGAAGAGACCAACCCCCAACTTACTCTAGCCTCCTTTCAGGGAGTAGTAGAGAGCAAGAAGGTCTCCTCTGAGCTTCTTCTTCTCTAGACTAAACAAAGCCAGTTTCCTCAGCTGCTCCTCATAACATTTCTGCTTTAGACCCTCCGCCAGCTTTCTTGCTCTTCTTTGGACATGCTCCAGTACCTCAGTGTCCTTGGAGTGAGGGACCCAAAACTCAACCTAGGGTTCAACGTGCAGCCTCTCCAGTGCCAAATACAGGGGGACAATCACCTCCCTGGTCCTGCTGGACACACTATTGCTGATACCAGCGAGGATGCTGTTGACCTTCTTGGCCACCTGGGCACACTGCTGGCTCATGTTCAGTCAGCTGTCGACCAACACCTCCAGGTCATTTTCCATCAGGCAGCTCTCCAGCCACTCTTCCCCAAGCCTGGAGTGCTGCATGCAGTTGTTGTGACCCAGCAGTTAGACCCAACACTTTGCCTTGTTAAACCTCATTCAAATGGCCTTGGCCCATCAATCCAGCCTATCCAGATCCCTCGCAAACTTACTGCAGGTGCACTCAACACTCTCATCTAGACCATCAAGAAATAGGATTGGTACCAAAATTGAGCCCTGGGGAACACCACTTGTGACCAACTGGACTTAACTCCATTCACCACAGCTCTCTGTTTCTCACCAGTTTCTTACCCAGTGTAGAGTACTTTTGTCTAAGCCATGAGCTGCCAGCTTCTCCAGAAGAATGTTGTGGGAGACAGTTTCAAAGGCCTTACTGAAGTCTAGGCAGACAACATCCACAGCCCCTTGTTCATCCACTGGGGTGTCACCTCCCCATAGAATAACAGGTTGATTAAGCAGGACCTCCTTTTCATGAGTCCATGCTGGCTGAGCCTGATCACCTGGCTGCCTTACACGTTTTGTGATCAACCTCAGGATTAACTGCTTCATAACCTTCCCCATACTGAGGTTAGGCTGAGAGGCCTGTAGTTCCAAGGATTCTCCTTCTGACCCTTCCTGTAGGTCAAAGAAACCTGTAGGTTACTTTGGCTAGTTTACAGTCATCTGGGACCTCCCCAGATAACGAGGACTGTTGATAAATGATGGAGACTGGCTTGGAAACCACTTGCACCAGCTCCCTCAACAGCTTTGGGTGTATCCCATCTGGCCCCATAGACTTGTGAATGTCTAAGTTGAGTAGCAGGTTACTAGCTGCTTCCTCCTGGAGTAAAGGGTTTTTATTTTGCTCCCCATCACTGTCTTCCTGCTCATGGGGCTGAGTACCCTAAGGATAACTGGTCTGATTATTACCTTAGTTTTTTCTTATTCTTGGTGACAATGTTCCTGTTACATCCAATAAAGGATGGAGATTCTCCTTGGCTCTCCTTTGCTGTTAATACATTTGTAAAAAACATTTTTTGCTATATTCAAGGACAGTGGCCAGGTTGTGTCTACCTGGGCTTTCTCCATTCTAATTTGCATTCTGTATGAACTAATGACATCCTTATACTCTTCCTGAGTTGCCTGTCCTGACTTCCAAAGGTGGTAAACACTCTTTTTTTTCCCCCCGTCCCAGACAAAGCTCCCTGTTCAGCCGGGCTGGTCTTCCCCTTCAGCTTGTCTTATGGCACATTGGGTTGGCTTGCTCCTGTGCCTTTAGGATTTCCTTTGAAGAATGTCCAGCCTTCCCTGGCCCCTTTGCCTTTCAGGACTGTCTCTCAAGGAACACTCTCAACTCATGTACTGAACAGGCCAAAGTTTGTCCTCCATAATTCCAAGGTAGTGGTTTTTCTGACCTCACTGATTACTTCACCAAGAAGTGACAACTTTGTCGTTTCTTGGTTACTATGCCCAAGACAGTGTCTGAACACCATATCACCCCCTAGTCCTTTTCTGTTCCTAGCAGGGCACCTCCCCTGGTTAGCTCACTTAACCAGCTGCGTCCAGAAGTTATTATGCACACAGTCCAGGAACCTCCTAGACTATTTTCCTCTCTGCATTTCCATCAGACATCTGGTAAGTTGAAGTCCCTTATGAGAACAAAGTCTAGCAATCATGAGACTTCTCTCAGCTGCTTATACAATGCTTTACTTGACTCTTGATTCTTGTGGGGTGATCTATAACAGACACTCACCAGGATATCTGCTTTGTTGGGCCTTCCCCCGATCCTCACTCATAAGTACTCATCCTTATCATCACCATCATGAGCTTTATATAATGAAAACAGTCCCTAACATACAGAGCCACCCCAGCCACCCATTCCATGGTTACTTCAGAAGGTATGTCCATGGTAGCCTCAAAAATACAATATGACTTGCCTTGAAAGAGGGCACGATATTTAAATTTCTAAGTGTATTTTGTAAAGTTTAGATATTTGTGAATGAAATTATCTTCCACACTGTAGGAGTCTTGGATGGACAGGGAAGGACATCAAGCATGTCAGACTTGTTAGTATCGGATATATTGGAACTGGCTGGTAAGAAGCCGTGGTGAAATACACAAGATATGCAAGCTCGTGGCCATGAAACAAGGAAGCAAAGAACACTGAGGACCAAACCACAATATAGACTGTGGAATTTCCCTGCAGTGGAAAAGTACTGGCTAAGGGGAAACAGAGAGTAGTTTTGAAATCTGTTATCTTGTAGCCTGCTTAGTCTTTCAGCCAATCAATGTAAAAAGCATCGAAAAATGTACCAATGAGAGAAAGCCACGCACAGCTAAAATAGTATATATTCTCATGCTTGTAATCAATAAAGTTGACATCTTGCTCGCTTCAAGCTGCATCCTGTCTCTCAATCGCAGCACCACAATTGCATAATTTCACTGAGAAAGATCACTCATATAAACATCTATCTCTACTAAAATTTCTATCAGTTGACAGTGGTTATTCAAAGGTGAAGGAATCAATGGAAGTTCTCATAGGAATGAATCCACAAGTGAAGGATTATATGGGTCCTGAAAAGAACGGAGTTAATTTTCCTTCTGAGACAGAATACAGAGAAACTGCACTGTTCTCCTGCAACGGTGGTATGACAAACAGCTGTATGGCCACCACAGAGAAGTACCACTGCGTGGTTGCTCCATTTTACCACTGCTGGTCTCTGATGAAGATGAGTTGGTGGGTTGAGGGGACTTATGGCTTCACCAAGCTTAGCTTATGTTCTCAATTCTAGTGCTCCTCAAACAAATCCACAGTAGAAGCAGGAGTATTTAGAAACTAAAATTGCTTTTACACAGCTCTTATGCAGGAAGCTGCTGGGTTATATATACAACACTGAAGTAGGAGCCATAAACATCAGACTATCATTAGCCCATACCTGAGGGGCCACTGGGACAGCAGGCCTGACAGCACTGCCTGATTGACCCTGTTTGTTATGTTCATTGTTATTTAGAGTTAATTGTCAGTAAAAGATAAATTCTTCTTGCAACAGTGCCCATCATGATAGTTTTAGTGGCAGACTCCAGTGCTTTCTCTGTGCCTTAAAACACTCAAGAGTGAGTATTCATCTTTATGGTAAATGATGAATCCAGTAACTTTACATTGAAACTTTGCTGCCTTTCTGTTTAAACTTTCAGAAATCGTGCATGAGTGTTCGAAATGTGTCAAAACCAGGGAAAACCTCAGACTGTAAAATAGTCATGTCCTTGCACCAAACCAATATATTTTTAAGATAAGGCTCTGCATCTGGATCTGGTGAACCTTGGGCTGTGCCATTAACTCAGTACAAAGTGACAAACAGACTGCTCTAAAGATTATGCAGTCATCCTCTATCCTTAATTAGCTTTTTAAACTCTTACTAGTGACAGTCAGCCACAATATTACCAGGTTTCGGAGATATTCAATTAAATAAAGTGTATTCTAGAGGTAATTCCAACCTTCTGGTTATAACTAGACAAAGATTATCTGCATCACTTTGGGACAGGAGTAAACAGCAGTATGGTCTGAAAGGAGGAGCTCCTCTTCAGAGGTCCTAAGGAACAAACAACACTGGATTGTCTGTTTTTCCTTGACCTATAGTTACAGCATAATACATACAATTTAATGCTTTGCTGAACATAAGACTAGTACAAAACAGGTAAATATTTGTTTCCTTGGTTTTGGATTGACTATGTTCTCTTACTTCATACATTTTTGTATCTAACAATGCATATCTAAACTTGTGCTCAACAAATATGTGGTGACTGTGATAGATTCAGACCGCACTCTGTTAAGTGAAACTGAAGTCTTGTAGCTGACAGCTACCAAATACCACAGTACTAATCGCTAGGAGCCTGTGACTTGACAGAGAAGGATTTGATGAAAAAAACCGCTGAGGTACTTGGGTTTTATTCCACCATGTTAATTAAGAGCTCAAAAAACCCCAATATTTTTCCTTTTTATTATTTTTTTTTCCTTAAAAAACTATTCAGTATTTATGACAGGTTGATTTTCTGTCACCATAGCAATCACTGAACAAATTGATGGAATTTAAAACATATTAACGTTCCTCTACTTGCAATGGTTTATCTGAAAATCATAGATATACAGAATAAAAGGATCAATGCAGATATCTATTTATTTCATCTTCTGTGGATTTAATTTTACTTTTTAAATTGATGCATTGATATATTATAGTTTCAGATAGTTCTTCGCTTATGCTTAGGTAACTGAATCTCTGTGTGCATTCTTTTGTTTAGTGTATTGTTAACACTGTTCATCTGTCCTCCTTCACTAGACCAAATTAATGTAATATATATGAACTTCTGATATCAATCCAATATGAATTCTGGATCCAGATTCTGATGTGAACTTCTCCCAGGGATGCAGCTGCTTTTAATAAAAAAGGAATGGATTACAGGCAAGAAGAAATCAACTTAACTTTTCTTGTTAATAGCTTTAATGAATCTTGCCTAGCCATTAATGAAAATATTTCAGAAATTAGACCAATTTATGCCTTTCTCATTTTATTGTTTGCTGACAAATTCTGTCCCAGTGTCTGCATCTCATTGTCCATTTTTCTTCACTTCAGGCCATCCCATGTGCTGTATGTGTTGAATGATTCCATGAATGAACTGAAGGATGAAATACAGAGAATGCCAATCATATTTTCAGATGACACAAAGCAGGGAGAGATTTCAAATTCATAGGAGAATGAGAATAAAATACGGTTTAATCATTATACATTGGAGAAATGGTCTGAAATCAATTAAATTGGATTCACTAAGGACATGTGCAAAGTGTCTGACATAGGAGATAACAATTGGAACAAAACTAATGAGATTAAATGCAACATGAAAAACTTCAGCCTTAAAAATGTACAGAAAAATATGGGCTAAATCGTGAGTAATCCAATTACTACAAGAAAAAAATCTAGCAATGGAGATTTCCAAAGGAAGTTGTGGACTTCCTAGTATTGTCTAATATTATCTAAAATATGAAAACACTTCTAGTTTTCAAGAAGAATTTATTGTGGTGAAATCCCCGAGTGTTTGCATAATGAAAAACTTCAGAAAACCTTAAAATATGTGTGAAAGTCCTTCTCATTCTTCTCCCTTTTTGAATCATTCCAATAAAGCCTTTTACATTGGAAGCCACATAATTAAATAGGAAGTAACTAACCCAAAATATCTGCCTTTCATCCCAAAAGACATTTTATTACTGGAGAACACAAAGCCTAATTCTGTAGAGTGTCAGCACATTAGAAGTAGCATTCTTCTTTCATCATTCACAGCCACACAGGAAGCCTTGTCACTCCTGCATTATAGTCCTTTCTCACTGGAATTGCATCTATGAATTAATTGCACTGGAGGTCCCAATTAAGCTTTCTTGTTCCACAGATACTAACTGGAGTGATATAAATAGAGAATGCTTTAAACACACTACACCAATGGTCATTACAGCAATGAAATGTGTTGTAGGAGCAGATTTGCCTCAGGGGAGAGGCAGAGGGAAGGGTAATATGGGATTTAGGCTTTCCATTACCACTGCCCTGTGTGTCCTGTGCACCCTAGGTCACACATTGGAGTAAGAGCTGCATGAATGTTGAACCTTCCTCTCTTCTTTTTCCCCTCGTAGTTTCAGGTTATGGCTTATTCCATCCCTCCATTTCTTCTAGGGTTTTTACCACTATAAAGGCTATAGAGTGCAGGAACTGGGGTAAACTCAATCATCAATTGTCTAAAAATAACCCTTTCTCTCAGGCAATCCGTTTGGAAAATAGAACAAGAAATTCTCATAATAAAATATTAAATTTAAAGTTCTAAAACCAGTATTAAAGGTAGGTACTTCCTTTAACTATTTATTAGATTACCTCAAGTATACAGCTAGGTTTTTGTGGCAGAAGGCCTTTTGCCATATCTAACTGGAAAAGGCTGGAAAGCATAATATAGTGCTATTATATAATACTAGTTATTTTTTTGTGGAACTTATTGTATAACATGTTTGCATTAACTTCTTATGCAAGAGCACAACACCTGCTGCTATAAGGCTAAGAACACTAACTGTGGCGTTTGGACATATCGCAGCAAAAATATTCTTAGATGTTCTGTCATAACTTCTTAAGAACCCCCAAAAGCAAGAGCAGCACCCTTGCACTATCTGACTTTCAGAAAAGGTTTAACCTCAAGGAGACACCAAGTAATGCTGAGCACACTGGACAATAGGTCAGATTGTTCTGAAGTTCAGCTCCATTTTAGGTTGAAATTTTCTTTATTAAGATCTTTCTCATCCAGGATGCAGAGCACCAAACCTTCTCCTGCAGCTAAATCCCATGCTTTTAAAATATTGAATAAGAACTATTGGGATCATTCAGTTCACAGTGCTGTCAAGTGTTGGTAGGTACACTTAGCCTGAAATGTGCTATATAAAACTAAGTTTCATCTAGTTTATAGTTTAGTTTGTGTTTTTTTGGTTTGTTCCCCTCCCCTCACCCCTGATCTCTCCCTTGATATATGTAACATGCAAAGGAATAAAATGATTTCTGAGGAGCAGTGATTCAAAACTGAATTTTCTACAGCCTATACACAAGGATTCTGTCATGTTTTGAATTAGAACAGAACTAATCCTCTTCGATGATTTTACTTTTCAGCTAAGGCTTTTCTAATTAACTGCACTTTCTGAAGTAAACAGCATGTTTTCACAGACAGTGCCTGTTTCTAGCAGTGATAAGACCTAATCTTTTGAGTTAGTATCAAGGATTGGTATGCATACCAAGGTCACTGCTAAACCCTGTGCATCATATTGTTGGGTACAGGGTAAAAGGCTGCACGTGTGGGGAGGAGCTGACAGCACAGGTGATCCTAAACTGACCAAGTATTCCATTTCATATATGTCATATTCAATTTAAAGCTGAAGGATCACAAGGGTCAAGCACTCTCTCTTCTTCAATGGTTGCCATCTGAAGAGGACTGTGTTCTGCTTTCGATCCTGATCCATGAGTTCCTAAACCCAGTTCCAGGATTCACCTCTTTAATCTGTTTCCCGTCTGATGCTTGAGTTCACTCTGGGGTGTCTGCTGTGACATCACTGGTGACATTGAAGCAGTTGCCATTAGGGGGTTGGGTTTTGTATTGGTTTTGTATATATTTGTATATATTTATTTTTATTGTTACTATTTTCATTGAAGTAATTTCAATTTACCAAACCACAATTGTCTTTCCCTTACTCCCTTTCTATTCTCTGTGGTGGGGAGAGGAGGTAATATAGAGCATTTGTCTCTTGTTTAGTGGCCAGCCCAGCCCAAACCCTCAACAGATTCTTCAGGGGAGACTTGCAGGAAAGTAATGATGTAAACTGAAGCTACAAAGGGCTTAAAATCTAATAAAAATAGTATACTACAAAGACATATAAATATGGTAAGACTGGAGCTGTGAAACTGCTGCTTAAGCATCTGTGGGAGGATAGCATGCTAAGACCGTGTAGACTGTCAAGGCCTGTAGACTGTCAAGGCCTCTGTGTGCAGCTGCACGGCCTCCGCTAGCTGACTCCCACTTTCTCCCTCAGGTTATCTAACTTCTTTCTTAAGAGAAACTGAACTCTGCGTTGTCTAGTTTCTATTTTGCAGGAGCCTGGCCTTTTTGGCCTATAATGACGTACCACAAACATTCAGTCATATTGACAAGGAAACCAGAAGCAGGGGAGAGCACCGATTCACTGGGTTATGTCTGCAGGTGTTACAATGTGAAACATTTGGTTCTGAGCTGGCATTGTTTGCAAACAGAAACTCCTACTGGCATAAAACATGGTCCTTGCTGTGTTTGGTAGGATTCCTCTTAAGCTAATATTCAGTTGAATTTTATGCCCTGTTGAAACTGGCCTATGACCTTGATAATGCTCCCTTAACAGATGAAGTGAGTATAGGCATGCTCTTGATGCCTGTGGGTCTATTATAATTATAACTGCAGGATCGTTTCTGTGGAAGGCATCCAAGCATAAGGTTAAGGGGAGAATCCAGCATTATGACTCTAGCAAGAGGGCTAAATTAATGTGAAAAATCAACCAGATTTCTAGAGACAAGGAAAGAAATGAATGAGGCTTCTTCAAAAGGGAATTAGGTTCAGCAGGAATTAACTGAGTTTCCTTTCTTCTCCAGGACAAAACCATCAAAATCATTCCTGGAACCTGCCAATTTCAACTGAGTCATTAAGATAGGTGCAAAAATAGGATGCACCCATCAGTGCAATTGGTCGTGCACGTGCAGTGTCAACTACCAGTTCTCCCTAAGCAGTGAAACTAACGTTTCAAGAGACTATATTTGCAGTGAATTGCTGCTGAAGGTGAATGATGCTAGTCTTTCATTGTTTTCTCAATCACAGAAGAAGATGATGAGCAAAAAAGAGTGAAGAAAATAATGAAAAAGTGAAGAGATTTAAGGTACTTCTAGTACTGAAATGACTTTTTAAATTTTATGTTGTTCCTGTGTGGATTTGCATTACTTGACCTATTTTCTAGTGTTCTGGAGATGTGCGTTATTATACTTCTCCTCATTCTCTTTTCCAGACTTCTTCAAGACTCCTTGCTATGTACTTTTTCCTTGGAAGTGCATCTTTCCCCCATGTTTTAAAGCATGGAGTACTAAAGTGACCCAAATTACTTTTAATCTCAAGCCTTGAAAGGATAGATGGAGGAAGGTTAGTCGTTTCTTTGGAAATGAGGTAGAAGATGAAGACAAGTAAAAAAAAAGTAAGATAAAAAGTAAATTATATTTAGGCAAAGTTACATGACTTTTACTTGGTTTGTGGGAGGATTTATGAATATATCAATCAGAGTTTGAAAATAAGACTTCAAAGCCAGCCCCAGAAGTTACTAAAGTTTTTTCCCTTTTGGAAATATCTCCTAGAAAAGTAAATATCTTTCATCTTCTCCTTTATATTTCCTTAAGAAAAGTTTGGTTTTTCTAGGGAGGAAAACTACAGCTTTAGGACTAAATTTTATTTCTGAGCAGACTACTGAGCCAGGCTCTGTATGAAATTTGCCCTGAGAAGGATAAACTTGTGATACAGAATCTGTCTCTACTCCTTTCCGTTTCCAAGATCAATTTTAATTTACTGCTGACCAGTGCCCAGAGTCAGTCAGGATGTCTCTGTCGCCAACAGTTACCTCAGCACAGGCCACCCTTGGGTGCCAGAGGGAAGGGCTTTGGACTCTCATTCCGTAGAGAGTGGGTGAGTAAGCAGCCCTACCAATGTCTGCCTACCTGCATCCTGGGGCTAGGCAGTGATGCCTGCTGAATTGGCAGCATGGGAGCATGTGCATGACATGTTCTTCTCAGCTTCAGTCCCGCTTTCCAAGTCACAAGCTGGACTTCACTAAAAGACAGGAGAGTAGAAAAAGAAAATTTCTAAGGGGAAAGCAAAAGTGAGCAAAGCAGGAGAAGTACAAGTTTGTCAGAGGATGTAGGGATGTAACTAGGAAAGCTAAGGCCTCTCTGGAATTCAACCGTGCAAGGGAGGTCAAGGACAATACGAAGGGTTTCTTCAAGTACATTGCAGGAAAAACTAATACTAGAGGCAATGTAGGCCCACTTCTGAATGAGGTGGGTGCCTTGGTGACAGAAAATACAAAGAAAGTGGAGTGACTGAATGCCGCCTTTGTCTGTACTGTTAGGGACTGTCCTCAGGAGCCTCAAACCCTTGAGCCCCCAGATAAAGTTACGATAATGGAGGAGTTTTCCTTAATTGAGGAGGACTGGGTTAAGGAGCAGTTAAGCCATCTGGACATCCAGAAATCCATGGGACTTAATGGGATGCACGCACTGGTGTTGAGGGAGATGGCAGAAGTTATTACCAGGCCACTCTCAATCATCTTCAGTAAGTCCTGGGGGACAGAAGAGGTGCCTAGGGATTGGAGGAAGGCAAATGTCATTCCACTCTTCAGAAAGGGCAAGAAGGAGGACCTGGATAACTATAGATAGGTCAGCCCCACCTCCATCCCCGGAAAAATGATGGAATAAGTCATCCTCAACTCTGTCTCTAGGCATATCAAGGATAAGAGGGTCATTAGGAACAGTCAGCATGGGTTTACCAAGGGGAAGGCATGTTTGACCAACCTGATAGCCTTTTATGAGGTCATAACCAGGTGGATAGATGATGATAGAGTAGTGCATGTGGCTTATTTCAGTAAAGTGTTAGATACTGTCTCTCACAGCATGATTGCAGCTAAACTGAGGAAGCGTGTTCTGGCTGATTGGGTAGTGAAATGGATTGTGAACTGGTTGAATGACAGAGGTCAGAGAGTCATGGTCAATGGGATGGAGTCTAGTTGGAGGACTGTGCCTAATGGAGTCCCTCAGGGGTTGGTACTGGGACCAGCTCTTTCCAATATATTCATTAATGACCTGGATGAGGGAACAGAGTGTGCTGTCAGTAAGTTTGCTGCTGACACTAAACTGGGTGGAGTGGCTGACACACCAGACGGTTGTGCTGCCATTCAGCAAGACTTAGGCTGGAGAGTTGGGCAGGGAGAAACTGAACGAGATTCAATAAGGNAAGGCCAAGTGTTGAGTTTTGCACCTGGGAAAGACCAACCCCATGGATGAGTCTAGGTTGGGGACTGACCTGTTGGAGAGCAGTGAAGGGGAGAGGGATCTGGGGGTCCTAGTAGATGGAAGAATGACCATGAGCTAGCAGTGTGCTCTTGTGGCCAGGAGGGCCAATGGGATTCTGTGGTGGATTACAAGGGGTGTGTCTAGTAGGTGAAGAGAGGTTCTTCTCCCCCTTTACTCTACCCTGGTGAGGTTGCATCTGGAAGATTGTGTCCAGTTTTGGGCCCCTCAGTTGAAGAAGGATAGGGAACTTCTTGAAAGAGTATAGCACAGAGCCACCAAGACGATGAAAAGGCTGGAATATCTTCCTTGTGAGGAAAGGCTGAGGGAGTTGAGTCTCTTTAGCTTGGAGAAAAGGAGACTAAGGGGTGACATCATCTATGCTACCCTTGTGAAGGGTGCTTATCAGGGGGATGGGGTCAGGCTCTTCTCAGTGAAGCCCAGTGAGAAGGGGCAATTGTAAGCTGAAGCACTGGAAGTTCCTGTGAATACAGGAAGAAATTTTTTGACAGTGAGGCGATGGAGCACTGGAACGGTTCCCTATTTTTCTTAAACTGAGGGGCCCAGAACTGGACACAATATTCCAGATTGAGCTTCACCAGGGCAGAGGAAAGGACAGAAGAACCTTTCTTAACCTACTAATCATCATCATCATGGCTAGGCTTTGCGAACGAAGATTTGGGAAGGGCTCTACCCACGTTTGTTGCATGCACGTTGGTGGCTAAAAAGGCCAATACGAGATAGGCATGAGCGGTTGCAAAAGACACAGCAGAAAGACTCCTTGGATCGTGTGTTCTGAAGGCACGATTCTTTCTGTGTTGTCTTTTCTCCTCAAGGGAGATCCTGCGTGCTTTCTCAAAAGCATCTGCAGCGTTACAGATGGTGTGTCTCCAGGCCTCCCGCTTGGAGGCCAGAGTAGACCAGTTAAGAAGATCAATGTGGCCAAGGCTGAGATGTTGTTTCAGGGAGTCCTTGTATCTTCTCATTGGAGCTCCTCTCTTGCGGCAGCCGGTGGCAAGTTCACCATAAAGCAAGATCTTAGGGAGGCGGTGGTCCTTCATCCTTGAGACGTGCCCTGCCCATCGCAACTGTGTTCTCAGTAACATGGCCTCAATACTTGTGACTGCTGCTTGTTCTAGAACAGATGTATTGGTCACATAATCTGACCAGTGGATGCTGAGGATTGTGCAGAGACAGCGTTGATGGAGGTGTTCTAGGAGACGCAGGTGGTGGTGGTAGATGACCCATGATTCTGATCCGTACTAATCACACCCCTTCTAAAACATCCAAATTCAACAACCTTTGTCCACAGAAGTCAAGTGGGTTATTACATCACATTCTACAGAAAAAGACAGAGAGAACTCTGACTAGTCTACAATTGAACAGGGTAGGAAATGTATAAATAAAATTGATTGAACATTCTAAGCCTAGTTCCTCAGGCTAAGCATCCAACTCTGTTTGCTCCTTACTCTGTCACAGGATTTTGTATTTAATGAAAATGCAATGCATTAACATGTGTAATGCGATGTGTAGCTCTTCTTGGAAAACAAAGAGAAACCAATCTGAAACAGTTTGCATATAATTTGGCAATGCTTTATTTGCATTCCTTAAAATTGTTTTGCATTTGTTCTTCTTAGGTAAAACATTGTTTTGACTGTATAACTGTTGCGTACCTGTAATAAAATAGACAGCACAGGTGATTGAATGAGGTCACCCTACAATAAGGAATAAAACTCTGCATTTATGGAAAAAGACCCTCTTTCCCTGTTTTTGGTTAACCTGAAATTCCATTTTCCTGCAGTGCAACAGTGCAGTTAGATTGCTATTCTACATATTGTACTGAGGAATGATTCAAATGTACTCTTCTGTCCAACCTGCTCCAGCTGCTGAGCATAATATCAAAATAGCCTCCCACTGAGCCATATTTCCCTGTTGTTCCTTGCCCCCAAGCTGATTGAAAGAGTTCCTCAATACTTTCTTATCAAAATGCCCACTGACTCCAGCTGATGTTTTCTGTTTATGCAGAGTTTGAGGTCATGTCACAAAGCTGCACCATCATGAAACATTACTAAGAGAGAATTCTAATTGCTGAGACAACACATCATTAAAGGCTTTTTAAAATATGACAGAAAACTCCTAAGCAAAGTAAGCCTAAATTGTTCATTTTTTTAATGGGATGGTATGAGCATGGATTAGTGATTGCAATTATGCAAATAATTAGAATGCCAAATATTCCCCCTCACCCTTTCAAAGTACAGTGTCATTTTAACTGCGCCTCTTTTCTTTTCTATATATTTCTTCAGTTTGCTAGAAAAGGTAACATTGAAAAATCACCATTTAACAGCTTCTGAGTACTCAGATGATGAAAGACAAAATTCAGGATCCTTTAGTTTTACCTTATATAATTCAGAAGTTGACATTGCTTCAGACAGTGCTGTGAGAAGGCAAAATAACATGGCAAAAATATGAACAGGCAGTTTGCAGTGTTTCTAGTGGTTTTCTGCTGTGTAGTCGTGTGAAAATCTTACACAATTGTGGGCTGAATCCCTGGGTAATATTTGGTCAGTAGTGGCTGTAGGATAGGAATGAAATAAATGTCAATATATTAGAATGCTTGGAAAAAGTTATGAGTATTTTGTACAGATGGCATAGCATTAATTAGATTTCCTGTCGCAATACATGTTGTATTGTTTGGACTTGATGATCTCAAAAGTCTTTTCCAAGCTAAATGATTTTATGATTCTTTTAGTGACTTTACAAAATCTTAACAGTGGCCTGCATGGTTTGGACAAGAACACCTAAACCAAACCTGTTTGAGGTAGCAACTCTGAATTCTTCACATAGCATACACCAGGGAGAAAGACTGAGCATAAAATATCACTGGAAAACAGGCCTTATGAGGAGAGGCTTAGGGAGCTGGGGTTGTTTAGCCTGGAGAAGAGGAGGCTGAGGGGAAACCTTATCGCTTTTTTCAGCTACTTGAAAGGCCATTCTAGGGAGGTGGGTGTTGGCCTCTTCTCCCTTGTGACTAGTGACAGGACTAGAGGGAATGGGCTTAAGCTGAGCCAGGGTAGGTTTAGATTAGATATTAGGAAGAATTTCTTTACTGAAAAAGTGGTTAGATATTGGAATAGTCTGCCCATGGAGGTGGTGGAGTCACCATCCCTGGAGGTTTTTAAGAAGAGGATTGATGTGTTTCTTCAGGGGATAATTTAGGGGTAAGAGTAGTGTAGGGCTGTCGGTTGGACTAGATGATCTTGAGGGTCCTTTCCAACCGTAATGATTCTGTGATTCTGTGATTCTGTGAAAATATCACTGTCAGGAACTTCATAAATAATACTTGGTATCTCATTTGTTTTCTTGTAATGTACTCACTAATAATACATTTGGTTCCTGAGGACATATTAAAGACAAAGAAGGAAGGGAGAATATTCTGTGTAGTGGATGCATGCTAGAAAAAAATCCCATTAAATGAAAATTACTAAATCTGACTGCAACCATGATACAGGACCTTGAGAAAGCTATGTAATGCTGCACAGCTCTGACTCTGGAGACACCAAGCAGTCATTGAAGACCAAACCTATAGCACCCAATCCCTCCCTATGTATTACTGAAGGGAAGTTAAAAGAAATAATAAGGACTTTTTCAATGGATTTGTTTTCCTGGGGAAGGGTGGAAACACCATCAGGCAGGCTGGTTCTTGTGTACCAGTTACACGGAGTGGGGAAATGGCACCCAGCTGGGCATGTGTTGAGACTGTAAGCTGTGTTTTTGGGCTGAAACACTACCATATTTACCTTGCCCACAGCAACATTACAGAAATGTAAACCATGTGGGAATGTAGCCCAGCATTATTGTTCCATTTACAGAATCACAGAATCACAGAATATTAGGAGTTGGAAGGGACCTTGAAAGATCATCTAGACCAACCCCCCTGCCGCAGCAGGATTCCCTAGACCATTTTCCACAAACACCCCCTTCCTGTGCTAACAAATAATCTAAAGCTAAACGATTTTGATACAAGGCAGTCCTCATTTCAGTATTTTGTTTTGCAATTAGCCCTAATCCATCTCCTGTTTTATTTACAATTATTTCTACTACAGCCTGCAATCTAATAATTCTATATCAGAGGTTTAAGGTCTGGCTCTTCTTGTGGACAAAAATTGTAAAAAATTTAGCAGATTACTGTAATCCAAAGCCTTGTATTCAAATGTAGATGAGCTAAATACATGTGCATAAATATGCAATCAAGATCATTCACAACTTATAAAAGGTATTAATTTCTTGCTATTTAAACTGAAAACTTAGTTAAACGCTGGGTGTGGTTTTTATAAGAACTAGGTGACCAACCACATTAATAGTCTCTGGAGACTGCTTCAGAGCACAGAGTAGCTGGATGTATTTGTTCAGAATATTCCACCCACATCTGCAAATCAAAAACACATTTGCAAAATCTGAAGTGAGAGTAATTCTCTGTTTGAAAAAAAAAAGCTAAATCTCTAAGATTATTTACTTGTAACTTGAAATTAAATCTGATGTAGATGGTATTCATTTGGCATCGTTGAAATTATTTATTTAAATATCAAGGAAAAAATTTTAAGTCAGATAAACTGCTATGTTGCTCTGGAGAAGAGAAAGGTGAAGCTGAACATCATTAAAGTGATTTTCTGTTTAAAGAAGCATTGTAGCCTGCACTAAGTGCTCTCTAAGTTTTTTCCATGGAGAATTACTTTATAGGTGAAATAACAGACCATAGTCTCCAAAGCAAAAAATATCTGAGATGGAGTGCAGCTTGCCCTTTGCACAGGGTGCTTTGAGGCTCCCAGGTCCCAGGCTGATGCCCACAGAGGAAGTGCATGGCCAAAAGTGGCTCTGCAGCCACTATCTCCTTATCGGTCAACAATTTCTGTAAGGAATATTCATGTTTAAAATCCTTTAAAGGCCATCCAGAAAGGCATTATGGGTCACCAGTGACCTCACTGCAGGGCTGTGTGGTATACAACATATCTATTACGTCAGTCATGTTTTGAAGCAAACCGTGATTCTGAGCAGAGAGGCTTTTATTTTTTGAGTGTTTTCTATCAAAATTAAGACATCATGAGCAAAATGTGGTATGTGAAAACTGTGGTCTTAAAATCAGACAGCAAGAATTTCAAACCAGCTGTGGAACTTCTCAACCCCAGTACTCTGTTTTTGTTCCAGGAACAGATACTTACTGTCCCCAAAAGCAGGTCCAGAAATCATAAGTCCATATTCCTGTGTAATTCTCAAATGTTTCCCATTGTGAACTACTTCTTCATTCCAGTGGGAATAATATGACTAAATCATAAGCAGTTGCATTTCTATTGAAATGTTTTTCATATCTTTTAAATCAGGCTGGCAAAGTCTGCGATTGGTGGGACAAATGTATGCCTTGAAAAGAATCACAGAATAGTAGAGGTTGAAAGGGACCTCTGGAGATCATCTAGTTCAGCCTCTCTTCTAAAGCAGGTTCTACCACAGCAGGTTTCCCAGGAATGCATTCAGAAGAGTTTTGAATATCTCCAGAGAATAAGACTCAACAACCACTCTGGGCTGCCTGTTCCAGTGCTCTGGCACCCTCAAAGGAAAGAATTTTTTCCTTATTTTAGGTAGAACTTCCCGTGTTCTAGTTCGTGCCCATTGGCCCTTGACCTATCACTGGCCACCACTGAAAGGAGACTGGCCCCATCCTCTTGACACTTGCCTTTTAGGTATTTCTAAGCTCCTCTCTCAGTCTTCTCCAGGCTAAAGAGTCCCAGCTCCCTCAGCCTTTACTCATAAAAGAGATGCTGTAGTCCCCTAACCATCTTTGTAGTCCTCCACTGGACTCTCTGCAGTAGTTCCTTGCCTCTGTTGAACAAGAGACCCCAAAACTGGACACAATACTCCAGATGTGGCCTCACTAGGACAGACTAGAAAAGGAGGAGAATTAACATGTTGTTTTAAGAAATGGCATGGCAACTCAGGCTGTGATTCTATGATTCTCTACAGTGCATTCTATAGCACAATCACTCCATGTTTCTTCAGGATTTCTAAGGATTTCAAACTAAATTTAATATTAGTTTGCACCAATGAGCGCCAGTACCAGATACTATACACACAGTGATCATGAAAACAAATGAAGCTCTATGGTTAAATGGAGTCTGAGTAATAAATTTAAGAGATTTAAATTTGTACAGCCTCTTTATATATGTATTTTCTTGGATAGTTGCCTGAGATCTATTAATAGGTGATTGTGAAAACCAGGGAGTCTGGAAACTCCTCTGATCTTCAAAATGAAAACAACAACAAAATCCATCAGAAAAACAAAAAAAAATAAGGTAATTCATCCATTGAGGAAGGGAATGGGATAAGCATTACATTGTTAGTGAATTTCCAGTGCAAATAGGTCAGCTTTTCTTTTTCTCACAGCCCTCCCTTCTCCCTTTCACTTCTGAGAGGCTTGAAAGGCCTGTTTACTATCACTGCATTGATTTCCTTTCCTCTGACTCATTGCAATCTGGCTTCAGGCCTTCCCATTCAAACTAATTCACCAAGGTCTCAAATGACCTCTTTCTGGCTAACAAGTGAATCTGTGTCCTCTTTGACCTTCCTGTCCCATCTGATATCCTCGATTACTTTTTCTTGCTTGGCTTTTGTGGCAGTACCCCCTTGTGGTTCCCCATCCACCTTCTTTACTGCCTTTTCAACACCTTCTAGAGCAGGTCCTTCTCACTTCTCCATAGGAGTCTTTCAAAGACACTGCAGACTCCTGTTTTCTCATTATACACTTTTTTCTCTTGTTTTCTTATATTATTTCAAGGCTGAATATTTTCACCTCCCTGTCCTGTCTGTTTCTGTTCCATTCTGTGAGTTGAATTAGCAGTTTGATGTATTCACTATGATTCCTTCTTACCTGAAGCTAAAAAGATCACAGATAGTTCTTTAATTTGAACCTGCCTCTCTTTCTCCTCTGCCCATCACTGTTGACAGCCTCATATTCCCCTTAAGCTCTCAAACTTGGTGTTAGTTTTGACGTTCCCTTGCACATTCCTACATGCTTAGACAATCATGGCAAGCTTGTTGTAAGGTTTGTGGGAATTAGGGCAATCTTTCTGGTGTGGTCACAAAAGCTTAGGAAAAGCTCTAAATATCATTATTTTCCTCCCCCCACTCCTCCCATCTTTTAAAAACCCTAACCTGCATTTCCTCTCCAGCATCCATACCTTGTCACAGGTATGTGACATTTTTTCCTTTTCTGGACAATGTTTTTCAAGTATTTAATACTTCTCCAGAGCATCTCTCTGATAGTCCCTTATCAGTCCTCTCCTTCAGGGTTGCTTGGGGTTACACCCTGCCGGCTGATGGACCAGTTGTTCAATCGCCGTATTGCCATGAACTCTACAGTTCAAATCAGTTAAGCTAAATTTCTGGTTCTTGTCATCATTTGAAACCTGAGATTACATTTTTCTGTTCCCTTTACTTTGCCAGTAGTCGTGGGCTGGATACCCTGGCAGTGTTTTTCACAGCTTGGCCCAGGGTCATAGAATGCTGGCTGTTGACTCCCCTTTACACAAAAACTCCCTAAGCCCATTCTTCTCTCATCAAACGAAGAGTTATCAGGGAGGAAGCAAGTTTCCAAAAAGAATCTTCTTCTAAGGACTTCACCAGAATCCTTCTGGGCCAGACAGTTCTATGTAGCAGATAATCATACAAAATAGGGATGGCTCTGAGCTCTGCAGTACAGGTTTTAATCTAGCTGCAGACTTCAATAATTCTTGAATTTGGAGGTGGTTTTAATGGCCTAGAGCTTACTGAAGTGAGTGGTCATGTATTTAATATAGTGGCTGCTATCTTGAGGTGGTATAAGCATTTGTTATCCTTTCTATACTCAAGACGATACTTTTGATTAAAATAAATATTGTATGTGAAAATTTAGCACATCCCAGAACAAAAAATTATCTTTCAAAAATGTACCTATTTGGATTTTTGTGTTCAGATTTTGAGAAAATTTACACTAATTTTACTTTGAAGTACGTGAAAAAGACTTCCAAGACAAATGCTCCTTAGAGTCTTTTGGCTTGCAGTTACAGCACTGGAAGGCAAAGTAAAGAGTCTTGCTTCTAACAACTCTGTGAAAATAAATCACTGGATATTTGAAAGATCAGCCCTTAAGGATCAATATGGTTAGTATCTTTCTGTTACAGAATTCACTCCATGGTGACTTTCCCTCTTGCAGACATGCATCCATTTTTTTTTTTTTTGTCTGTGGTTATCCATACCTTAGCAATTTTTGTTTCCAAAAGGTGCCTACTGAATTCCCATGGAGAAATTAATCAGCTGAACTACAGTCTCATTTATCCTTGGCATGCACAGGGAAACACATTGTGTTTTATTGCTGCAACCTAATTCCCCCAAATTATAGAAGCTGGGAGATGCTGCCAGGAAAGTATGTGACAGCATAGCATAATTTATGAAAAGTCAGCAATGACTTAAGTATTGAAGTAACCACCTAGGTTAACTGATAACATACAGCCCTGGTTTTGGTTGTTTTGGTTTGTTTGGTTGGGGTTTTTTGGTGTTTGTTTTTTTTTTTCTTTTGGTTGTAATTTGCTCTAAAGTTTGGTAAAGTTTGACAGTTTCCAGCAACAGGTATGAATATGCAAGAGGCAAAGAAAATCAATGGATGAAACTGCTTGCAGATCCTGTAATTTGTTTTCATAGATTTTTTTGCCAAGTTGGAGACATATTTGTGCTAAAAACTTCAGTAACATACACTGAAAGACTCAATATATCCTAACCCATGCTTTGTTCAAACCAGAAGCGAATTATTGTTTTGTATTTGTGGTCACAAAATGAGCAATTATCAAGCAGAAGAGAAAGAATTAAATTCATAAAAGGAAAAATAACAATGTTATGATATATGTATATGAAGAAAGAAAAGATACATGTTCAAAAGTTTCCTAAGAAATGACATTGCAGGTACTTTAGGTTGAACATTAGTATTTGTAGGATGAGACCCCCTAGTCTCTTAGAAATAAACTCTAGTATTAAAAATTAAATAAATAAAAATAGAAAAAAAGAAAAAGAGAACAAATAAAAATGGAAAAAAGAAAAAGGGTTGAATCTGCAAATGCATGCAGAAATCTAGATGACAACAGGAAAAAGCAAAAAGCATATGTTAATCTTCATTTGTCATTATTCTAAATTTTATTTCTTAACTTCAGCTTTTTTAGTATATATAAATAGAAAATTAAATACACTCTCTTAGGGAATTGGGAACAGTATGGTACTGACATCATTGCTCTCAAACACACCTTTCCAGGAGATAAGTGCAGTGTGGGAGTGCTCTTGGGGCTGCAGCTCATAACAGAAGTTACTGGGGTCACTGGGACATTGCTTCCCTCTTTCTTGCCACTCTGCAAGCTGAGACTTCTGTTGGGCATTTTCCTGTCCTTCAGCGACAATCAATTCATAAAGGGAACAAGTAAGCAAGAGTAAGAAAGAGCATCAGCTGACAACAGCAGAGGCAATTAGCTGGCATCCTCTCTGCTGCCTTTTGCACACTGGTCAAAAGCAGAAAGGCTTCCCAGGTAAGATCAGATAAAGTAGCAGTAGGTTGCAATTGCTTCAAAAGGCACTAACAGTGGTGAAAAGAAAATAAAAAAAAAAAACAAAACCCAAACACAATAAACAGAATTATTCTTTTTGTTATAGTCTACTGAAAACATTTCTTTCTGAATCAGTAACCCAATGTATCCCTCATGTATTCTCCTGGACTTCTCTGGGTTTTGCTTATACAAACACTAAAGCTATTTCACTAAATATGAACAAAAATTGTTCATGACAGCGTCACAACTTCCAAGACTGATTAAACTAATGTAGCCATGTAGAAAATCACTACATCAGACATTAGTCTGTCTGATCCACAGCATGGCCTCATCTCTGCTGTCTCCACTGGCTGCCTTTGAATACTTTTGTACATGGAAACTTCCTACGCTTGCTTTCAGAGCCTGGAAACATGCAGGGCATCTGGAGGCACTTCCAGGGCACCCAATGGATGGGCTGATTCTGAATGGTCTTGAACCTGCAGTCATGTTAACTTGTGGGACTTAACAACTAACAAAGGAGATGAGTATGAATTGAATATCTCTTACTTTGCCTGTCAACACTCTAGGAAGTGGTAATGCTATACAGTGGCAGATCCTGGGTAAGAGTCTATAAAGACAAAGACACAGAACTCATGATTTCAAACTCTGTCCCTGCTTATGGTTTCTTTATCTCTCTGTCATCCTCCTGTGCATTTTATTATCTCTTCTGGGCTGCCAGCATCTTCTAGAAAGGATGAGAAGACAAGGAGGCCAGGTTCCCTAGAGAAAGTGCTAAATGGGAACATATAGATGATTGTGCAGATTAGGAGATTTCTGGGTTAACAGCAAGTGGCTGGAAGATGTGGAGACTGGTAAAGGAGAAAAAGAACAGGAAGAGAAAAACTCTCTGAGGAGTAACTTGTTACAAGTCAGAAGCGTGACCAGCAGAGTGAGAGAGGTGATTCTGCCGCTTTACTCTGCTCTGGTGAGACCTCATCTGGAATACTGTGTTCAGCTCTGGAGCCCTCAACACAGAAAGGACATGGACCTGATGGAGCGGGTCCAAAGGAGGGCTACGAAAATGATCAGGGGGCTGAAACACCTCCCCTACAAAGACAGGTTGAGGGAGCTGAGATTGTTCAGCCTGGAAAAGACAAGGTTTCGGGGGGACCTAATAGTGACCTTTCAGTACCTGAAGGGAACTTACCAAAAGGCTGTAGAGGGCCTGTTTACAAAGGCCTGTAGTGAAAGGACAAGGGGTAATGGTTTTAAATTAGAGAAGAGTAGATTTAGATTAGATATTAGGAAAAGTTCCTTGCCATTAGGGTAGTGGAACACTGGAACAGGTTGCCCAGGGAGGTGGTTGAAGCCCCATCCCTGGAGACATTCAAGGTGAGGTTAGACAAGTTTCTGAGCAACCTGATTTAGTTAGAGATGTCCCTGCTCACTATAGGGGGGTTGGTCTAGATAACCTCTGAGGTCCCTTCCAACCCAGATGATTCTATGATTCTATGATTTTATGATGAGTCTGCCTATCTTTCTCTTGAATCTTCACCTTCCACACAGAAGGAGTATAAAGAATTAAGTCTGTATGAAATGTTAAACTGAGAGTTGTTGCAAATACAGGAATACATAGGAAAAGTGAGAAAACAGTTTTTCTCTACTTGACTTGCAACCTTTGAGCTTCTCTGTGAGTTACAACTGAACAATAGTTACTGTGGAACAGCCTTGCATAACAATATACAGCAGGAGCAAATGCGTCATGATAAAATCATCCTTATTATTCATAGAGCTGTCATGACCAGTCTGCTTACTCTACAAAATTCACCAAAGAAATACTGGTTTGCCATAGACTGAACTGAGCATTTTAAAACAGCAAAGTGTCATTCAGTGCCCTGCCTTTTCAACCATGCTGTATGTACATGCATAGCAGGGAACTCTCAAATTATACTGTTTTGAAAGGCAGTTGAGAGAGTGAGAGAGACCAATAGCATTACAATTTTTGCAGGACCATACTTTTTCCTACACTGAAAACCATCACTAGATATATTTGTGTTGACTGAGCATGTAATTGTTATTCTGGAATCACTTTTTGAAATTCAGCCTCATTAGAAGGAGACAGGAATTTCCTGACAAACCATTAATTGCAAAAATGCAGATTCACTGAAGCCCTTTGCAAGAATCAGCCATGTTAGATGGATCTTTCATTAGGAAAGATGTGATCATGGCACAACAGGGGTCTGCCCCAGGGGATATTTAGTCCCTTGTGGGGAGAGCATCAAAGCCCTGCTGAAACCCAGGTGCCCCAGCAGACTCACACCCACAGCCTCTCACTGCCCCAGCTGGTAGGCTGCTCTGTGGAGACTGATCCTGTTCAATTCCTGCATAGCTGAAGGAACAGTTGAGTGTGGTAATGTATCCATTCTAACTCTCTTTCTGTTGCAAAAGGGATTATATCAATTTAGTAGTCAAGGAGTCTTTGCACCACCAAAATGAGAAATTATTGTACATTATTCTACGGTCAGAAACTTGGTATGGTTGAAGTGACTGATTATACCCTTATCTTCATTGAAAGCTGGATTGGCTCAGAGTAAATAAATGGGGGATTTGTACAAGAGAATTAAGGAAATAACAAGGAAAGAAGGATGGAAAACTTCTTACATTGAGATGTTAGTAATTGGTAATTACAATTGGTAATTGTGAGCTACACAAAAATATTCCCATCTAGTATGAAATGAATTTTTTAAATGAGCAATTGTACAGAAATATTTATAGAAAAAAATTAACTTTGATAGAGAGTTCTTTGAAACAATCATGCGTCAACACCCTCCCATGATTTATGCATCAGCATACCAAGCCAGACAGAAGGTGGAGTTCAGGCCCAGCAGCACAGTTGCTCTTGAAGGAGAAAACAGTGGAGGGAGCAGCACGTTTGTGCAGCGAAAGCTGATCATTCACTGCTAGGGTATATGTGCACCACACAGTCCTGCACAGCCACAGAGATGAAGAGATAGGCTCCCCTATTTCCTGTGTAGAACAGTTGTCCTGAGTATCTGAGTTTTTGAGTATTTGAGTATTTGAGATGAATTTTAATAAGGCTAAATGTAAAGTCCTGCATTTTGGTCGTAACAATCCCCCAGCAGCGCTACAGGCTCAGGAAGGAGTGGCTGGAGAGCTCCCCAGCAGAGAAGGACTTGGGGGTGCTGATCGACTGCCGGCTGAACATGAGTCAGCAGTGTGCCCAGGTGGCTAAGAAGGCCAATGGCATCCTGGCTTGCATCAGGAATAGTGTGACCAGTAGGAGCAGGGAAGTGATCTTGCCACTGTACACGGCACTGGTGAGGCCGCACCTCAAGCACTGTATGCAGTTTTGGGCCCCGCAGTTTAGGAAGGACATTGAGCTACTGGAGAGGGTGCAGAGAAGGGCAATTAAGCTAATCAGGGGTCTGGAGAACAGGCCTTAAGAGGAGAGGCTTAGGGAGCTGGGCTTGTTTAGCCTGGAGAAGAGGAGGCTGAGGGGACACCTTATTGCTCTCTTCAGCTACTTGAAAGGCCATTCTAGGGAGGAGGGTGTTGGCCTCTTCTCCCTTGTGACTAGTGACAGGACCAGAGGGAATGGGCTTAAGCTGAGCCAGGGTAGGTTTAGATTAGATATTAGGAAGAATTCCTTTACTGAAAGAGTGGTTAGATATTGGAATAGGCTGCCCATGGAGGTGGTGGAGTCACCATCCCTGGAGGTTTTTAAGAAGAGGATAGATGTGTTTCTTCAGGGAATGATTTAGGGATAAGAGTAGTCTAGGGTTATCGGTTGGACTAGATGATCTTGAGGGTCCTTTCCAACCGTAATGATTCTGTGATTGTGTGATTCTGTGATTCTGTGATTTCTCTCCTTGATTCAGACTCTCAGTCTCTCTTATTTTATATATGAATTATAAATATATAACTATATTTATACATAAAAATAGATAGGACCATGGAGTTTAGGAAGCACTTGGACAATGCTGTTAGACACATAGTCTGATTTTGGGGTTGCCCTGTGCCTGAGTAGGAGTTGGACTTGATGATCCTTGTGGGTCCCTTCAACTCAGGACATTCTGTGATTCTGTGATATAATAAATACAAGTGTGCTTGCAAATTAACTATTTGGATAGGCTATGCTTGTCATTGATTGTATGTGTTTCTGTACATTGCTTATATATAGCCAAGTATATTTATTATTTTCTCCTTCCCCACCACTGCAAGATGATTTCAATGAACATAATTATTTGCATGCCCTCAAGGTGTCTCATTACACTAAATAATTTACAGTTATAGTGTGAATTGAAGAATTTTCAAAAACAAGATTGGTAATGCTTTGAGGAAAAGAGAATTGTTATATCTGTTTTATTGACAAGCACAGCCACAGAGGGTATAGCTACAAAGATTTTGGTAGCTTCTTACCCATTCAGATTGAAATCCAAATTACCTAGAACAAGCCATGTCTGTATTGCCTGTAGGAATCAAGTTGGACTATAAGCTACCACACAGCTTTTATGTTCACTCCAAATTAGTGTCCTGGTTTGGGTTCAAACAGAACTAATTCTGTTCAGTGATTTTAGTTTTTAGTTGAAGCTCCTCTAAGAAACTGCACTTTCTGAGACTAACAGTATGTTTTTGCAGACACTGCCAACTTCTAGCATTGATAAGGCCTAATGTTTAGGTTTACTACCAGGGATTGGTATGCAAAGTGAGGTCACTGCTAAATCTTGTGTCTCATGTTGGGGGAGTTCAGGGTAAAGGCTGCACCTTCAGGGAGAAATAGGCAGGACAGGTGACCCCAAACTGACCAGCTAGATGTATTCCATCTCATATACGTCATATTCGATATATAAACTGGGGGTCTGTTCCCCCTTTCTAGATTGCTGGATTGTTCCCGATTGCTAGATTGTTCTCCTGCACTTCGGTGATCCCTAAGTTCCTGCATCCAGTACCAGGATCCAGCCCCTGAGCCTGACTCATCTGCTGCTGAGGCCTACTGCCGCAGTATCAGTGGTGACGTAGTTACCATCAAGGGGGGGGTTGGGTTCAGTATTGGGTTCTGTACATATTTGTAAATATTTCATTTAACATTATTATTAAAGTAGTTTTAGTTTTATTTTGACAAGTCTCTCTGTCTCTCTTTTATTCCCTTTCCCTTCCTGTTGTGGGGAGGGAGGTAACAGGGAGAGTCTGTCATTGGGTTGGTGGTTGGCCCAGCCTCGACCCTCGACAACTAGCCAGAACATGAGTCATCTGAAGACATACTATTGACTGAGGATCCTGAAGTCATATGTGGAGCTACAGTTATGACAATATGGGTACAACTGGAGACCAATTAACTTGCAGACATATTCTTCAACTGCAAAACTCAAGAGGTCTGTATTTGAAATACACTTGCATGGACTTGGTAATGAAGAGATCATCTTCACTCAGCCTTAATATACATATAAAATGCACTAGTTTACACTCTTATTGTTGAGGAATTTAAGAACTAAGCAGGATACGCTAAAATATTGAAACCCTTCCCTCTGAACCTTCATAAAACATACTTTCTGAATCGTATCAATGATACTTCATAGTAAATATTTGCACTACTACACACTCAGAGTAATTGAAAGCTAATGCAGTACTGAAAAAAGAGCCAAGAAAAACAACACACTAACAATGGTAGTTGAGAGACTGGAGAGGAGATAATATAACAGATACTGATGCTTATTATGTGTGTTTTTAACCTAGAGTGACTGGGTCTGACAATGCAACTGTCTTGTAAAGAGTGCAACTAATTATGATGTTATTTCCAAAAGTCTTTCCCAAGGAACTAGATGTCCTTGAAACATATGCAAAAAGAAATTAGATACATGGATGAGTACAAGAAGAAAACTGGCAACCTGAGGAGTTTATATGCTGTAGAGTGGGTGTCAACAATACAATACTTAGGATTTCAGCTGTGTAATTGTGACAAAAACTGTGGTAAAAAAAATTACTGCCTTGTGCCTGTCTGGGAGGGGGGATGCTACCTCCTTCTGGGCAAAGGGGAACCAGGGTCTGGGGACTGCATGGCAAATGGTGCAACCTGGCTGCCTTCCACCTGGCATGCAGCAGGCAATAAGGAAGGAGAGGCTCCCCGCCTGTCTCCAACATCATCACCTGTGGGAGAAAAGAGAAAGCATCTTTCTGCTACATCATGCATGAAAAATGTAGAGTGGCTCTTGTTCACAGGTTTAAGTATTTTGTGGCTAAAGCTATGGAGTGCTTCTTACGAGCTGCCCTTTCATTTTGCAGCTCCTCCACAGGCTGAAATTTAAGTGTGTTTATATATGTAACTTAGAACCTAAATACTCAGACCTTTTTTGGGTCTTCCGTTCTTCATCTATAAAACAAAGATGATGAATATAATGGTTTTTGTCATGTTCTACCTATCTTGTCCATACATATTATAATGCTTCGAAAAGATTCAGGCATTTAGAGAGAAAGTAATATGAAGGATTCCCAGTCTTGTCTAGGAACTACAGGCATTGTAGTGACAGAAGTAATAACAAGCTATGATGAAAGAAAACAGGACATTTGCAAGAGAATAGTTTAATCAGAAATCAGGTTAGGAACCTGACTATAAAAAAATTCCCATCTGGAATATTAAAAAAGATGGAAAGTGTGTGGACATTGTTTCCTATATAGACTTGTTTGGCTGATAAAAATGTCAGGTTAACACATGGAAAAATGAGAAAAAAACAGAAAGACATACAACAAATGTTTGACCCACTGCAAGGCTTTTAAAGAGAACACTTTGCTCTCTAAATGAACACAGAAGAAGTCATTTGTACTAAGATGCATATTCAGCAGATATCCCTTTTTTTATTATTCACTTTTTGGTCAGCTGAAGGCCTAGAGGCAATAAATTCCACTTGTATAGAATTCAACAGTGATAAATAGTTTGGAAACCACTCAACCCCTTGTGCTTGAGGCATTTGCATTTAGGTGCTTCAAGTTTACAGCAAGTCTATTTGTTTTGTTCTGGAAAGAGACTGACAGCACCACAAGGACGTTTTATATGGAAGCAGGTGAAAGCTGTTTTCCTGAGAATTATGCTTCCATCAGTACTGTTACTAATCCTCATTGAATTTTACTCATTATCGTATTTTTCAATTTGTAACATTGTATAGAAGAATATGATGTAAGACAACCTACTAATAAATTTACTGCACATCCATCTTCATACAGTACCTATGAAATGTGGAGGCTTTTTTCGTGATGGGATTGATTGCAAAGAAGGCTTTGTGTATGAAATTCTTTTTATAATTAAGAAGTGCCTTAAACTGAGCAGGTATTTTCAGATTCAGATAAGGTACTTGGAAGTTATATGTAAAATATATGCCATAGGAAATTGGTGGCACAGGTAATGTATTAAAACAGGAATATAAAACATAAAGTATTTGTGTATGTACCAGGTAACTAGTAATATACTATAGCATTGCAATTTAGAGTTTGTATATTAATTGTCATTCCACATAAATGGTTACAACAAGGGATAAAATGGTAAACAGTAGACTGTTGGCTACTGGTCTTTATTTCCTCTGATTCCTTTGTTGTAGTCAGATTTTAAAAGCATCCAGTTTGTCAGGAAGTTTTAAAGAATGACTGTTGCACTATTTGGGAACAAATATGTAGTAGCAGGGCAGGCAGCCTTGCAAATTAAGCATATAGAAATACGTGTGCAAGGGTGAAGTGAGAGCTTTTTCTAAATGTAGATAGCTCAGCTATTTTCTTTCTCTTTCAAATGTTAGCAATGCTAAGAAGAAAGAACTAAGAGGCTGGGGAGATTATCATCCAGCAGCAGGAGATGCCATGAAAATGGCCCATAATATAATTGGTTTTGCCTGCCTTTTTTTTCGAGTACTCGGAAGTTAGGAAATTAAAATTAATGAAATTTTAATTCTTCCTGCTTGTACATAGGAATTATGATCAGTCTTTAATGTGATTGGAGGAGCTAGTTTTTCAGCTCACTAATATGGGCTAAGCATTCAGATATTGTGACAAAAGCTATTGAAAAGATGATCAGAAAAATAGTATTAAATCCAATGTTAACTCAGAAATGCTGGGGAATTGTGTGTAGAGGTTTTTACGTTTCTCTTTTGGTTTCATCATTTAAAGTGAAACAAAATTAAAAATCAAACAAATATACCCTTTAAGGACTCCTATAACATCTAAAAAAGTGAGGGTATTTCAAATATTTTAAAAAGAGTCAGATTAGGATAAGCAAAGCTGAACGAGTCATTTAGCAAGTAATAAAGAAAAAAAAAGAGAGAGGGTTATTATCATCACATAATTAAAGGCCACATCATTATATTCAGGAAAACTGTTTCTTACTTTTTAACTGCTTGACTTGGCATCCTTAACATCAACCTTTCAGTATCTTTTTAAATGAACTCTACCCATGCCTCTGAGCGTGATAGTAGGCAGCAGTTCTATGTGGTAAAAAATATTTTATCCACAGAGCCACTGGCAGAGAACAGCATATTAAAAGTGTAATTCATTTACTGAAAAGGTTTCTTGTTTTTTGCCACATCTGACCTCAGAAACAGCTTTTCAGCTCTGAGGCTTGTGGAAGTTTAATCCAGCAGAAATCTCTTAACACTTGTGGTGGCCCCTGCTGAATACCACCTCAGTACCATTGAGAGGCAGTAACTGGGTCAAAGAATCACAGAATCAGAGAAAGTTAGGAGCTGGAAGGGACCTCGGAAGATCATCTAGTCCAACCTCCCCACCACAGAAGGATTCCCTAGACCAGGTCACACAGAAGCATGCCCAGATGGCTTTTGAATACGTCCAGAGAAGGAGACTCCACAACCTCTCTGGGCAGTCTGTGCCAGTGCTCGGGTACCTCAACTGGGAAAAAAATCTCCATGTGTATTCACACGGAATCTCCTATGCTTCATCTTACAGCCACTGCCCCTTGTCCTGTCACTGGGTTTCACTGAGAAGAGCCTGACTCCATCCTCCTGACACATACCCTTCACATACTTAAAAGCATAGATGAGGTCACCCACTAGTCTCCTCTTCTCCAAGCTAAAGAGACCCAGCTCCCTCAGCCTTTCCTCAGAAGGAAGATGTTCCAGCCCCTTCATCACCTTGGTGGCTCTGTGCTGGACTCTTTCCAGCAGTTCCCTATCCTTCTTCAACTGAGGGGCCCAGAACTGGACACAATATTCCAGATGCGGCCTCACCAGGGTAAAGGGGGAGAAGAACCTCTCTTGACCTACTAACCACACCTCTTCTAATACACCCCAGAATCCCAAACCTACAGAACTGCTCAAAATTGCAGCTAGACAAATGAAAATAGGCAAAAAGATTTGGCAAAACCAAAGAAAACTTGATTCAGGAGCGCATCTCATAACTAGCAGGGGGGGTAGATCAAAACAGTGGGTGGTAGAAATAAAACACTGAGATGCAACAAAACAATTGAAGAATTGCTATCCCTTTCATCCTGTATGGAGGCTTTCACGCCAAGAGTCAAATGACAAGAAAAGGGATGCAGGATTCAGGAAGGCACCAGGGCAATGTGGTGTTCTCTGATTTTGAGGGCTTCTCTGGGAAGTGCCAGACAGGGTTAAAATAATTCTGACCCTGCTGGTTTCAGCTAACCCCCATCTGCTTGGAAGGAGAAATTCACATTATTTCCCCATTTCCCATGTGCCATCACCTGTTTACCAGCTCATTCTTTGTTCTTCTGATTTCTGTCCTTTAATATAATACTTTGAAAATAACTAAATAAATTAGCAGACTTCAGCTCAGCTGCTCCAGACCACATCTTTTGCTGCCCTATGAGCATTAGCATTTGAAAACTCGGACTAATGTTAAAAAACCCTTCACAATTGTACACATTTGCTGTATACAACTGTCAAATATAAGACTGTGTGCTTTGAAAATCACTCTGAGGCAAGGGGATACAACAGGTTGCAACCTGAGGAAGAAGCTTATTTTTCACTCTTTGACATGCATTTTGTCTATTTTGTTTATATTTTCTGCAAGGAATCTGCTTCAGATCTTAAAAGCCACAAACTGTCTAGTACATCTTGGCTAATTTTTTTTTTTCTCATAAAAATGACTATTAAGACTTTTAATGTAATTTTAAGAGAATGTCAGACAGTTTTCTCTTGCTCAAGCAGAAAGAGGAGAGAATATATTTATCTGAAATTGTTCTTACCACTTCATATTGAAGTAGCAAGGACTAAATTTTTTAAAGGTAACTATGACATTGCATTGAACAGGCTGCCATATCTCCATAATGAACACCTCCCATGTTGCTCAGTTCTTTAGTGTTTGGGTGAGTCATATTAACATTTTTGTCTGCGTGGAGATATTTGCCACAACAAATAGAAAAAAAACCCCATCAACAAAGCAAAACCTCTTCCCTGTAGAGGAGAGTGTAGAAGAGAAAACCTGTAGAGTCCCACAAGGATGCTGTTGGGTTGACCTTTACAGAAAATGCCCCGGCTTTGTTATTCTCTCAACAGGCTCCAAGAATATGTTCTCCCAGCACTAGGAAATTCTAAAATGAAATAACTTCACGCGTGACAGCTGGAAGCACTTGGGGCTGGAGAGTGCAGGTGGGAGGGACAAGTCACTGCTTCTAATAATATTACAGTAAAGCAGACCTGTAAGCAAAAGGAGAAAATACAATCCCAGATCTCCAATTTGCAAGTAGGTTGGTCCAAGAGGATTTAACATCAGGATCATTAATAAAGTCTGTGCTTTGCTAAAGCTACTAAGGGATACACGGAAGGTGGGAAGGACTGTCTGCTCCCTGAAAATTTGAACACACCTTCTAGGTAATATTTTCCTGCACAAATAGTTTGCCTAACTGAGAAGAATGAGTTAGAAAACTCCTGCTGTGACATGTAATTAGAGCATGAATCTGTGCAGAATTATGAGGCTGCTGAGACCTCACCAGAAAGAGGAGGCATCAAGTTCTTTTGCATGCCTGCAGAGGTTTAAGGTTCAAAAATGTTCTCTATGACTCACATTCTGCAGGTGATTATTTGCACAAGGGCTGTAAATAATTTACCAAAAAAATGGGTGGCAACAAGATTAACACACACTGAGTAGTGAGGGAGACATAAATTACTTAAAAACTTTTTTCTGTCTAAGTCATGTATGCTCAGAGCTACAAATGCAACAAGGTCGAACATGATCAAACAAAAGTTCCATTTTAACAGCTTTGTGGAAATTGCCTTAAACTGTTTAAATTATTTCAGAGAGAAAATAATTAAGATTCCTTATTTGGTTACCTGCAGATGTAAAAATAAGTTATTTATGGTAGACTTCAGGATCTTGTGTGGTAGGAACAGAATACCTAGTAGGATCACAACCCAAGACTTCAGCTTGGCCAACTTTGATCTTTTCAAGAAATTGCTAGGGGAAATCTCAGGGGACAGGGTAGTAGAAAATAAAGGGACCCAAGAGAGTTGGTTAACGTTCAGGGACCACTTCTTCCAAGATCAAGATCAGAGCATCCCAATACATAGAAAATCGAGGAAGGGAGCCAGCAGATCCAAGTGGTTAAGTAACTAACTGCTGGGCAAACTGAAGTGGAAGAAGAGGGTCTACAGGTCATGGAAGGACGGGCTGGCCACATGGAAAGAGTACAAGACTATTGTCAGAGGATGCAGGGAGGCAACTAAGAAAGCTAAGGCCTGTCTGGAATTAAACCTTGCAAGGGAGGTCAAGGTTAATAAGAAGGGCTTCTTCAAATACATTGCCCAAAAAATGAATACTAGAGGCAACATAGGCCCACTGCTGAATGAGGTAGGTGCCTCGGTGACAGATAATACAAAGAAAGTGGGGTTACTGAATGCCTTTTTTGTCTCTGTCTATACTGTTAGAGACTGTCCAAAGGAGCCTCAGACCCTTGAGCCCCCAGATGAAGTTAGGATAATGGAGGAATTTTCCTTAGTTGAGGAGGACTGGGTTAGGGAGCAGTTAAGCTAGCCATGTGTCCAGTTCTGGGGACCTCAGCTTAAGAAGGATAGAGAACTGCTTGAAAGAGTCCAGCGCAGATCCACCAAGATGATGAAGGGTGTGGAACAGCTTCCTTATGAGAAAAGGCTGAGGGAACTGGGTCTCTACAGCTTGGAGAAGAAAAGACTAAGAGATGGCTTCATCTATACTTTTAAATTTGTGAAAGGTGCATGTCAGGGGAATGGGGTCAGGCTCTTTTCAGTGGAGCTCAGTGAGAAGACAAGGGGCAATGGTTGTAAGCTGAATACAGGAAGAAGTTTTTTCAAGTGAGGTTGACAAAGCGCTGGAACAGACTGCCCAGAGAGGTTGTGGAGTCTCCTTCTCCAGAGGTATTCAAAACCCATCTGGATGCACTTCTGTGTGACCTGGTCTAGGGAATCCTTCTGTGGCAGGGGGGTTGGACTAGATGATCTTCCGAGGTCCCTTCCAACCCCTAACATTCTGTGATTTTGTGATTTAATACAGAGTTTAATTCACCAATTGTTACCAAAGGCAGAAAACATTAGCTGTGGAAAAGAAAAAAAAAATAACGTGGGACTATGACATTAACATTTCTTAAAGATAGGTCTGAAGCGTTTTAAGCAGTAATCCTGGGTTTTAGTGAGTGTGGTGTAAATTTGGAGTTACATTTCCTAGATGACCCAGAATAAGTGATTTGATTACTCCACTGGCCAGATCCTCAGCACTAAATGAGTCTCCATTATTTTATCCTGCACCAGTGACATCAGCAGGAAATCTGCCACTGCTTCCAATATGCTCAAGACTCAAGTATAGAACTGGAGGCTATGGTGGTTTTTTTATTTCAAATGGTAGATTTTATTTTGTTTTGTTCTCTTGTGTTGTGGATTCAAACAATTTTGAGCACTGATGAGTAACCTGGACTTGATCAAAGCCTTCAACACTGTCCCGCAAGGCATCCTGGTCTCTAAGATGGTGGAATATGGGTTCAATGGATGGACCATGCAGTGGATAAGGAATTAGCTCAACAGTTGCACCCAAAGAGTGACTGTCTATGGGTCCATGTCCAAGTGGAGGCCAGTGATAATTGGAGTCCCTCAAGGGTCATTACTGAGACCAGTCTTGTTTAACATCTTTGTTGGCGACATGGACAGTGGCATCAAGTGCTCCCTCAGCAAGTTTGCCGGAGACACCAAGCTGTGTGGTATAACTGACATGCTGGAGTGGAGGGATGCCATCCAGATCGACATGAACAGGCTGGACAGGTGGGCCCATGGCCAAGACCAAGTGCAAGGTCCTACACCTGGGTTGGGGCAATCCCAAGCACCGTTACAGGCTGGGTGGAGATTGGCTTGAGAGCAGCCCTGAGGAAAGAGACTTGGAGGTACTGGTGGATGAGAAGCTCAACATGAGCTGCCAGCGTGCATTTGCAGCCCAGAAGGCCAACCATATCCTAGGCTGCATCAACAGAAGCGTGGCCAGCAGGTCAAGGGAAGTGTTTCTCCCCCTCTACTCTGCTCTCTTGAGACCCACCTGGAATATTGCATCCAGTTCTGGAGCCCCTATTACAAGAGGGATATGGGAGTGCTGGAGCAAGTCCAGAGAAGGGCCACAAGAATGATCAGAGGACTGGAGCACCTCTCCTATGAGGACAGGCTGAGAGAGTTGGGATAGTTCAGTCTGCAGAGGAGAAGGCTCCTAGGAGACCTCCTTGTGGCCTTCCAGTATGTGAAGGGGGCCTACAAGAAAGCTGGTGAGGGACTTTCCAGGAGGTCAGACAGTGATAGAACCAGGGGAAATGGGTGTAAGGTAAAGGAGGGTAGATTTGGGTTGGATATTAGGAGGAAGTTCTTCACTATGAGGGTGGTTAGGCAATGGAACAGGTTTCCCAGAGAGGTTGTGGAAACCCTATCCCTGGAAGTTTTTGAGGCCAGGGTGGATGGGGGTCTGGGCAACCTAATCTAGAGGGAGGTGTTCCTGCCAGGCAGAGGGATTGGAACTAGATGATCCTTAAGGTCCCTTCCATCTCTGACAATTCTATGATTCTATGATTAACCTGGCCAGGAATAAGCTAGAGTAGATATGAAAATAAAATTTTGAACCATCAGAGGAGTATAAACAGCCTGGACACACTGGGAAACAAAAGCCTCCTACTTTCAACATGGAGCTTCAAAAGGTGGAAAGGAATTTTATGTTTCTGTTTCACCAGAAAAGTTGAAAACCGATCACACAGAATCACAGAATCACAGAATCATTGCGGTTGGAAAGGACCCTCAAGATCATCTAGTCCAACCGATAACCCTAGACTACTCTTATCCCTAAATCATTCCCTGAAGAAACACATCAATCCTCTTCTTAAAAACCTCCAGGGATGGTGACTCCACCACCTCCATGGGCAGACTATTCCAATATCTAACCACTCTTTCAGTAAAGAAATTCTTCCTAATATCTAATCTAAACCTACCCTGGCTCAGCTTAAGCCCATTCCCTCTGGTCCTGTCACTAGTCACAAGGGAGAAGAGGCCAACACCCACCTCCCTAGAATGGCCTTTCATGTAGCTGAAGAGAGCAATAAGGTGTCCCCTCAGCCTCCTCTTCTCCAGGCTAAACAAGCCCAGCTCCCTAAGCCTCTCCTCTTAAGGCCTGTTCTCCAGACCCCTGATTAGCTTAATTGCCCTTCTCNTTACTAAGGGTGCACTCTATCCCCTCATCCAAGTCATCAATAAATATGTTGAACAGGAGAGGCCGCCAACCAGACTTGACTCCATTGAGCACAGCCCTCTGGACTAGGCCATCCAACTAGTTTTTGATCCAGCCAAGTGTGTGCTCATCCAAGCCACGAGCGGCCAGTTTCTCAAGGAGAATGCTGTGGGAAACTGTGTCAAAAGCCTTGCTAAAGTCAAGGTAGACAACATCCACAGCCCTTCCTTCATCTAATAAGAGGGTTACCACATCATAGAAGGAGATCAGGTTAGTCAGACAGTATATGCCTTTTGTGAATCCATGCTGACTGGACCTGATCCCCTGGCTGCTCTGCAAGTGCTGCAGAAGTGTCCTCAGGATGATCTGCTCCATCAGCTTTCCCGGCACAGAAGTCAGACTGACAGGCCTGTAATTTCCTGGATCATCCCTCCTTCCCTTCTTATATATGGGGGTAACATTGGCTGATTTCCAGTCTGCTGGTACCTCCCCAGTCGGCCAGGACTTTTGAAAAAACACAACGTACAAGGCTAATGTTTTGGTTTCTCCCTCGCCCCAGAATACCCCTTAGGTGTTTTCTTCAGTTATGACAGACTGAAAATGATTTGCATGTTGTCTAATCTCTTGACCACTTCCAATCACAGGTGCAAGAACCCTTTTATTTCATTTTTATTCCTTTTCTTCTCCTCTTGTCTCTGCTTAACACCTGCTTGAAAGACTATATGCTACCATGTTTTATTCCTTAACTTTCAGGGTTTTTCACTTCTTTATCTTTATGCTACAAATATATTCCTGTTGGAGTCTTAACTCTTGAAAAGAAATCTCATTAATGATAGATTAAAAAGTAGTGTACTGTCCTGATTTGGGTTAGAACCAAATTGGTTCTGTCTGATGACTTTGTTTTCCACCTGAAGCTCATCTAAGTAACTGCATTTCTGAAGCTGGCAGTATGTTCTTTACAAACAGTGCCTGCTTCCAGCAGTGATTAGGCCTAATGTTTGGTTTACTGCTGAGGATTGGTATGTAAAACAGGGCCACTGCTGAATTTTTTGTGTCTTGTGTTGAGGAGTGCAGAGTAAAAGTCTGCACTTACAGGAAGGAGCAGACAGGACAGGTGACTCTAATCTAACCAACTAAGTATTCCATTCCATGTATGTCATACTCAATATAAAGCTGAGGGTCAGACCCCTCTTCTTTCTCTCTTCCTTCCTGCTCTTCTGCTTTTCAAGGGTGCATCTTTGTTGCTTATCTCTCCCTTTCACTTCTGAATCCAGCTCCAGGATGCAGCCCCTGAATCCAACTCCCATCTGCTGCTGAAAGCCTCCTGCTGCAGTAATAGGGGGGACAGTGACGTAGTTACCATCATGGGGAGTTTAAGATCGATGCTGGTTCTATATATATTCATTTATATATTTCATCTATTATTACTATTTTCATTAAAGTAGATGTAGGGTTTTTTCCAGTCCACAAGTCTCTCTCTTTCTTATTTCCATTTCCTTTCCCTACACTGTGAAGGGGCAAGAGGGCAGTAGCAGAGAGTGTCTGTTGCTGGGTGGTAGTCAATACAGCCCTAACCCTAAATGGATACACATAAAAAGAAAACAAAATGCATCCTATCAAATAGCTTGTTCACATTAATGTTTTTACTTCTTTTGTTCTACTTAGCAGGTGAATCAAGAAATTCTGCAGCAAATTAGATGGAGGTTGGCTCAAGAGATACAAACATTTTGCAGCTTGTCATTAGGAAACCTTACTACAATGCCTAAGATAACTCTAGCTGGTATGCCACAAACACTCACAAAAACGTTGGCAAATAGCTGAGAGCATCTGAGTACTTTTAGTGTGAATGAGCCAATACATGAAATACTTCCATTTTCTTCTTCCACAACAGCTGTGTTTATTATCTGGCATAGTTTGAAGGAAAGAAATGCAACAAATTACAGAATGAAGACCCTGCAGTTTCCCACTTACCTTGTGCAGTCTGTAATTATTCATTATGATCTAAATAATTCTGTCTTCTGATTACAGCTTTCTGCCCGATTAGTTCAGTACACTTCTGGACATGACTGGGCTTAATGAAACTATTGCATTGCAAAGTGAAAGCCTGAGACAGATCCCAAGGCCTTTGCCTGCTGTGAACCTGGGAGGTAGGAGAAGATGACCTACACTGTTCTTTATGACTCTGTGAGTTTCAGCTTTGTATTTCAGAAATGTACCTGACTTTTTTTAAATGGAGCATTGTATTTTTAACTGCCACTTCTTGATCATTACAACAAGGGACCTGTTAAATCTCAGTGTCTGAGGTAAAGCCCTTACTATAGCCTAGCTTTTTAGAACACAAATAATAATTATACTGACCAAAAATAATTTTAAGAGATGTGTAAGTTTCAAATAAATTCAATAGATTCAAATGAGAGTTTGAGAGGTTTGTTGTATTTTTTGGTTGATTAGTTGGTTGGTTTTTTCCCCTTATTTGTGTCTGAAACAGGAAAGCTTTTCACCTTACATTTTTTAACTCAGTCTGAGAAAAAGTTTCAGTTCCCTCTTTGGTACAGTTAAGAAACAGAAACAAGGTGACCTGGTGTCTTCAAACAGCCTCAGTGGATACTTTCCCCATCCCACAGCCAGGAGATTGACCTTTCATCTGATGCTCTATGAGGCTTGCAAAAATCTTTCTGACGGTGCTAGAAAGCATTCTCTGGTGACAGACTTCCATTTACCATTAATCTAAAATATATTTTTCTGGATTATGGGCTAGAGATCTCGTTGGGCTGTGTTAACCCCTGGGCTATAAAATCATTCTCATTTACCCTTTACCAGTATTCTGCCGGATTTATTGAGTTACCCTAAGAAAAGAAATCTATGGAAGAAAAATCTACCCACTGGTGGTAGAAGTTTGTATCCATTCTGCTAAGGCAAAGTGTGGATCAGAAAGTAAATCCCTTGTTTCTTCCTTTTCCTCCTCTTCGACTTTATGTAGTCTTCCAAATACATATACACTTCTAAAGCATCAGAGAATTCAATTCAAATTCAAGAGTATTTACTGGCCCAACACACCATCTGTGCAGGGAATGAAATACTTGTTGAAAAGCTTTCACCAACCTCTACCTGTGGTGCATGGTATCTCAGGCTAGTTCTCTTAATTCCCTCACATCATATAGACATATTATATGACACATGAATGACAGATTTCAAGATAATCTTCTTTTTTTTCACAGCAAAGGTGGTGCCTGTCTGACACAATTATGCATCTTTAGATTCCCTATCTTGTTTCTTAAATGCATAAGATATATCAGACATATGCAGATGTGTAGATGACATAAGTGTTGAAGAGGAAGAAATTCAGGTAGGCCCAGAAGTGTAGCTACTATGAAATGTTCTTGCCTGTGGTCCTAATAAATTCTGTGCTAGCAAAATATCCTCCTAGATAATTTATAGCCCATAGTGATGCAGAGTATCTGAGTTTAAACAAAAAGGAAAAGAACCTCTATTTCACACAGAAAGTATGTGATCCAAAGAATATTGAAGTCAGCAGGCATATTTCCATTGACTTCAGCAAAATTTGTCAACGATGTAGAAGTAGTTAAAGGGTTTTATTCAAATGTTCCAATATTTACCCTCTGGACTTGAAAGCAGCCAGAAAATAGAAAAAGAATTTAAATGAAAAAAAAAGAAAAAAGAAAAAGATGAGCAATGGAAAAAAAAAACAAACCATGAAATAATTATCTGCAGTTGAAACTATTATGAGCGAATGGAAGTAGCAAGAGAAGAAGTAGGTCTTTCTCCTTCAGAAAGACTCACTACAAGCAAATATGACCATGCCAGTGCTACCCAAATACAAACACTGAAAATCACTGTGCAATGGTCTGTATTGTGGGTAAGTAAGATTTAAAGACAGCTAGCTAAAAAGGGGCCAGAAGTTGACATTATTTATGCTATTTGAATTCTTAGATTTTAACATTTTAGCTACTCTTGGTAGCTGGAGTCTCATCATCATCATGGCTAGGTTTTGCGAACGAAGATTTGGGAAGGGCTCTGCCCACGTTTGTTGCAAGCGCGTTGGTGGCTAAAAAGGCCAATACAAGATAGTGCTGGAGTCTACATGCTGTGCTATTGCTCTTGTAGACTTTACATCAGTGCCCTGATTGACTTTAACATGTTCAGATTAGACTCTGAATTAATTGACCTTATGGCAGTTCTCAGGTGCAGAAGGCAGACATTTTCCTTTACTGAAGTATCTATGACCACAACCTTTCCTAGTTACCGTGGGTGAGCTTTCAATTTACTGTAAGAAATCAATCAGCTGTGAAACAGAAATTACTGCAGTCCAGCTTTTACAGATAATATAAATACCATTTTCTATAACTTTCAACAATATTAATAAGAGTTAATTGTTTACAAAAATATTTGACAACCAGCTACATGATACTCATGGTTGAAGTATGGCCTTTAATGATGGTTTTACCTTACACATAAAAGCTATTGATTCAGCAAAATGTGGTTGACTTTTGAATTCACTTATAAAATAATTCTCTTAGTGCCAAAAGAAGAAAAAGGGTTTTTTTCTTTTTTCTTTTTCCTTCCTTTCTTCCTTCCTTATTTCCTTCCTTCCTTCCACTACTGCTTCCAAAATTCCTTTAAGCAAGTTTTCCAAATGTCCATGCAACATACAAGAAAAAATGTGAAGTATCATATGATTTCTTAATACCTCATTGGATTTCACAAAGTAATACACATGCCTCATGTCTTTACCAGCAGAAAAATATAAGTTCATATGTACACTAATGGGCCTCTTCACAGAATTGGGCTGAGGGAGAAAAAAAAACCCAGGAGAGTAACACAGAACAGCAAACAAAACCCCTCCTTTGAGGGAGCAGTGGGAAATGACAACATATTTTCCTACCTCTGGGAAAAGACTTTCAAAACAGTTCTGGGCATGATGTCAAAAAAATACATTCAAAGTAAAAGCATATAAACCACTACATTCAAAGAGCATTAAGCATCTGTCTTAAACTCACCAGGGTAAGGAAATTCAGAATTAAGACTGTAACTCCACACTTAACTCACACCTTTGTAGCCAGCCCATATGGAATGACAGATCACCCACTGCTAAGAGACCACTGCAATTCCAGCTTTAATGTTAAATATCTTTGCTCTTTAAGTGTTGAGCTGGATTGGGAAGGCTAACCTATTTGTGAGTTTCCTCTCTCTCTTTTTTTTTTTGTCTTTTTTTGCTTGTTTCCTTTTTTTTTTTTCCTCAGTACTGTGGATAAAAACAAGTAAAAACACATGAAAAGTGTATGTTATGAAATAGATTTTCTTTTCATTTTTATAGTCTATGTTTTTTCCAATGATCAAATTTAGGAAAAAACTAGTTATGGGAAAAAAATATTGGTTTTTTTACACTGATATTTTGCCATGTTTCAGTCCAGAGCAAAATTTTATAGTCATGTGAACCCCTAAAAAAGAGGTTTATAATGAAAGCATTGACAAACCCTTAAGTGCAGCAGGGCAAATAGGTGTCTTTATAATATTACTCAGTAAGAAGCTTGTAATTACAGCTCTCAATAGAAGGGAAGAGTATAGGGGGAATGAAGGATTTTCCTCCATGTAATATTTCTGGCACAATTTGTGCTGAAAATTTTCCAGGGTCTTCTGAGCCATAACCACAGCTCACTCCTCCAGTAACAAAATATTAAAAGATACAACTGGTTTTCACTAGACCTCTAGAAAAAAAAAATCTTATTTTCTTACCAAAACTATAATTTATTGCTTAATCTCCAATTATAGCTGAGAAAATTATTTTGAAAATTCTCTTATTTATGAAAATGGTCTGGTCTGTCTCTTGTGAGAAGGAAATGTGACATTTCAGCAAAATCACACTTCATATAAAGGAAATAGATTTTGTGAGCTTTAATTGAGTGAGTTAAAAATCTCCAATATTGAGTGCTGTGAAAATATTCTTCTTTATCAAAATTTAAACAGGTATAAAAACTTTTCAATGATTTATTCAGTCAGGCTCCCCAGCTGCATCTTCATCTTGAAAACTTTATGGTTACAATCTTCCACCTGTAACTCTTTTCTTGCATTAAAGATCACCCTGTTCTTCTAGGGTACGTCAGTCTTTCTCCAACATCAAGACAGTGTTCTTGTAATATCTTCCAGGGAAGAATAACCACAGAAGAGTCCTTCCAAAAGCTTTTCAAGATAGGACTTCATGGAAGAATATTGTAATTGAGATCTCTTGTAGGATATCTATCTCTAGGACAGGCAGGATGGACTGGGATGGAAAAGGAGAGAGTTCATAAAGTAATTTCATATGCAGATAGACATGGAAAGACATTAAAATTAGCAGCAGAGTGGAAATGGACAGAAACATAAACTAAGGCACTCTGGTGAGCTCAAAGACCGTGGAGGAAAAAGGCATAGGATTTTGGCAACTCCTTATGAAGATGGAGCTCCTTTTTTATCACACACTAATGGCCACTGTACTTGGCCTCCACTCAGCTCACGTTCCCATTAACCTGACTTTGAGCTGCTCTTTTTCCATATTCTCTTTGATTTACAGCACTTTCAGTAAACTGAGATTAGCTCCCCTGAAACCGAGAGAGCTTTATGCCAGCATAAATCTGGTGTAGCTGAGAAGGCAGCTCAGCTTTGAGGACATTAGTATTTGGCTTAAAATGACAGTACTAAAAAGCCTGCAAAATTAAGTTCCTTCTATCAAACCTTGTATGAGAAAGACTAATAATATCACTTCAGATCCTGCTCTCCAGGCTTTCTGTACATGCTCTTTGTTAATCTCCACTCTTTTTTCCTTGCTACTGAAAGACTGACTTCCCCTCCCATTTCTTTACACTAAATCAAAGGCTGGAAGTGGTGTAAAATGAAGGCTAAATGCCTTTAATCCGATCAGACAAATCCCCTCAGCACAGGCACTGAAGAAGACAATTTCCCCAGCAGCCCCAGCCCATAAGCAGCACAGAAGCAGCCATGCAGGATGAGGCTCTAGGAAGGTTGTGTTTGCCTTTAGAGCTCTAAGGATTTGGTGGACAAAGTTGTACACTCCAGGGGACAGGAGTGAGGCCGTCCCTTAATGGTTTAATATCTCCTTTCACCTCCCAGACTCTGAGTGTACTCAGAGTGTACTGTACACTGCACCTTGCAAACAGCTGCATTGTCCTGAAGCCAGACAAGACTGATTACACTGACCCAGCTGCATTGACTGCTTTTGACTGCATCAACATTGAGGCCACAGATTTTCCCAGGGCTGCCCCATACTTTTATCCTAGTATTATTTGTCCTACAAAATTGCTGCTGAACTACAGGATGTATTTTGCTGTCTACATGTTCTTTTTGGGCAATAATGTAAAACCATATAAAAACTCACATGTGAATCATACACTTGCAGGTATTTGGACATGCTGCTTTCATTTGCATGGAATTAATGTTCCATCCACCTTTTTTGGTTGATATTCCATCTTGCTATATTTATTCCTATCTCTAACAGTATATGGAATTTCTTCTTTAAAGGCTTTTTAGACATTATTTTCCATAGTTGCAAATTGGAAAAGCTATAACTATATAACTGCAGCCCAGTATCTACTGAAGTTTCGATTTGGGTTCAGCTAAAGCTTCTAATGAACAGTAATAGTCTGCCATATCAAAAGCAAGAACAATATGGAAAAAAAATGGTTCTACCTCCATAAGCCACCTGAGAATCCACCTACATGTTGACAGGCATACTTATATTTTGGGGACTAATGCTCATTTACTTCCAGAATGGCTAATACCATTTCAGCACAGAAATGTCAGGCAGTGCTATGACAAATCAAGGTTGGGTCCTGTGAATTTAAAATGTCAGACAATAGAAACAGAAAAGGGTAAATTCTAGAAAATTATTTCAACTTAGTCAGAATATACACCCTGTACAATGGTTGGCACTAATGCAACAACAAAAATGTTCATATATTTACTACAATGGAACAGCAAATGCAATGTAAATGCAGTTTTGTCTTGAAAAGTTATGTTGTTAATGAAAGAAAAATTTTCTGAAAATGATTTATGTTTATAACCTTCATATATTTTAGATTTAAAATTTTAATGATGTAATTTCTCCTAAGTGTTTAAAAGAGGAGGTGAGGGAAGCAAGACAAATAAAATCCATAGTACCACTGGTAAGGACTTTCTATGACCCACTATCCACAGGACAGCAGTGCCTATTGTGTTGCCTGCCTTGACTCAGGCTCTGTCTTAGCCTGAAAATGTAGGGCTGCTGCAGCCTGCAGATTTGCCCTCGATCCTTCAGCACATGTGTGTGATGTTGCTTGGTGGCTCTGCTGCAACACAGTCCCCACCGGCCTTGCTCTTCCTCAGCTCTTCTTGGGAGTCTCTTGCTTGAGTAATTGCTCATGACAGGTATTGCCTGTGGATGTTTGTTGGGCACACATGCATTTACAGGTCTGCAACAATGAGAACAGAGCTGCTAGTGATAGACCCAACAAAACAGGTGGCTGTTTTGGTGGCCTTGAGGGGGAAAAAAAAGCAGGAATATCCATCTTAGCTGCTTGGACGTCTGAAGTAAGATTTGTGCTTATATAAGGTACAGTTACATATATATTTCTGATAAATACTTCCTCAAATGACAAAAGCTGTTTTATTTTGCATAGGGACCATTGCCTTTGATGGTCTATTTCTTTCTTCTGTGCAAGGCCATTTTGGATCTTATGCCCGGATTGTGACAAAATCTCTGTTTACTAAAGTTGCTCAGAGCATTCCTCCCTTGTATGTAGTCCCTGGGACAGTATCCAGTCCTGCTGAAAAACTGACTGGTTGATAGTGATTCTTTAATGTTTTTCATATTAGCTTAATTGTCCAGGAAACCATTGCAAAACTCCCAGCTCTGTGTACAAATCACTGCTGTAGTCAGGCCTCTGCTTCACAATTTTCTTTCCGGGTTCATGGTGCTTAGGGTCATGGTTAAGTGGTGGACTTCGTAAAATTGAGCTAACAGTTGAATGCAGTGATCTTAAAGGTCTTTTCCAACCTACAGGATTCTATGATATTTTCTGTAGAATAAAAACGTCAGCCAGAAGCACATGAAAGGCTATGGAGTATTCACAGAATCACAGAATGTTAGGAGTTGGAAGGGACCTCGAAAGATCATCTAGTCCAATGCCCCTGCCAGAGCAGGAAAGCCTACGGCACCTGATATTCCCAGGAGGTCTCCCATTCAAGTACCAAGTGCGCCCAACCCTGCTTAGCTTCTGAGATCAGGCAAGATCGGGCATTCTCAGGGTGCCTGTGAGTATTGTATCCCTTTCTCCTTGAATTATGTACAGTTCTGGTTTTCCACAACAAAAAAGTAAAACTAGAAGAGATAAAAGTGACAAGGATATGGACAAAGCTATAAACCATGTTAAGTTTAGGTTATTCTTGAAATAAATAAAATAGAAGAACCCATAAATACTCGGTGCCAAAATCAACAGCAATTCCAGCTCCTTAACTACAAAGTTTTGAATATCTCAGCAAAATATTTTATTCTATAAAATAACAGTAGAGAAGTCAAATCAATGAGCAACTGATAATGGATACATGAAATGCAAGAAATTTTATTTCTCTAAAAGGAGGAATGACACAGAGGAAAAACTATCTTATATAACACTCCTCTTTCTACAGGAGAAGAAAGAAGCCCTGTGAGTCACCATGGCACCCATTGGCTGTCACATTGATTGTCAGAGCAGGAAATATCACAAGGAAAGCAGAAGCAGCAGAGGCATTGTTGAAAAAGCTGGAAAGTGAATTGCATTACAAGTTGGACTCCAGTAAAAATGAACTCACTGAACTTGGAAAAATACCTTAAGACTTCTACCTGGTAATGAAAAAAAGCTAATTGGAAAAAAGATTTAAAGGAATAAGAAATCTCTGTAGGGAAAGAAAGGAACTAAAAAGACAAAAAGTAGCATAATATACATTAGAAAAAGAAAAATATTCCAGGTGAAAGACAATTTCTACAGTTAGTGTAATTCATGGTATTATAATTTTAGTGATAGATTGCACCCTTGAAATACCTGCTCCTCTCAGGGGACTATGAAAGATTTCTAGTCAGCTACCACAGATACAGGCATTTTTCTTTTGTATCTAGAGTTAGGGGAGATAAATGCCATGCTGGTCTTCAGCACCCTGAAAAATTTATAACCACTGGACTCTAGTCAGATTCTATAGCCCTAGTATTTCTTTACTTTTTGCTTTTTACTCTTTCTTTACTTTTCACTGGAAAGAAATCAGAAAGGTGGTCTGAGTAGCACCGTATTGGCTGCTATCATTACTCTGTAGGTGACATACATTACTTTATGATATAAACGATCTGAGATCAACTCTTTATTCTCAATCAGAGGACAGACATGAATTGTGTTCTTCCAGAAACAGTCTTTGCCCTCACTGTTGGCATGTCCATGGACTTGCTCATTTTCTCTCTTATTTTAACTAGAAACATAATCCTGGAGATGAAAACCACTATCCAAATCATTTTCTGTTAAAGTTATGACAAAACCAGTAAAATCTCACCAATAACAAAAACCAAAACCAAAACAAAACCACAAAGGAATGAACAAAAAAAACCCAAACAAAAAACTTTCAGGAAGAGAATAAATCTCACAACAAAGAAAACTTCATTGGAAAATCCATTCTTAGACCTATGATGACATTCATAAGACAAACAATGGAAAGGTATGTAAAATTAAACATAACCAAGGAGAGACGAAACTTCCTTAGCCTGTAAATTCCTGTGGATAGTTCCAATGCAATTAAGTCTGTTGAGTTTAAATGTGGAGCCCCTTGTGTTCCCAGGAATAGATTCCTTGGTGCTGTGACATCAGATCACAGATTCAGTAGCACCTCCCTCCTATACTAGAAAGGGAGATAATGACTTCGAATCCTAAATCTCACTAAAAGTTTTGTGACTGGACTTGTGATATGGCATGAAAGAAATGAGGTTTAGCTCCCACAGAGGAGAAACTGCTATATTCCTAATAGAGAAGCTGGCCAGTTGTTGTGATCTCAGCACTGCATTTACACTTTGGAGGAACTCTGATAACAAAGCGAATGCTTCCAGATCCACACTGTCTCTGAAGAAACCCTGTACATACCTGTGAGAACAACTGCTGTGCAGTTAGTGATATGAAATCCTTGTTAGCTATACTGCTATTAGTTGCTTTTCTGGGAGTATGTTTTGTTTTAACTTTGGCTGCACAACCTCTCTCTTCCTTTTTCCAGAGCGTTTCATTTCTTCTACTAATTAACTTCTTTTTGGAGAACAAATGTATTTCATGAAAATACAATGTATTATTGGGGAGGAATGAAGATTCAGCTAATCAGGAATTGTATATTGTGCTGGTATTATGGGGACATAGTAGACTTTGGGACAGCCTCAGAGGTGGAAAGCACTAACTTCTTTAAGTCCCCAAATCAAATAAATAGTAGTAGCTGGTTCTGCTGCTTTCCAAAGCAAACACTTAGTACTTGAAGGAGAGGTAACTGTAAAAAGTTCAGGACTTATCTCTCATTCTTCTTGCAGCCAAACAGTAATGATGTGAAGAAAGGGTAAATCATGTCCTGGAGGCCAGACAAAGCAACAGCTGAAACAGAAGCACGTATGCAAGCCATGTTAATAGCTCTTCAGTCTGGTGGAAGTGATTTCGAAAACCCTGGGACTTTGCAGAATGAATAAAAATTTCAGATCAGCATTTCATTAAGAGGGAGCTACACTTAAGTAAAAAGTTTAACTCATCATCTTTTACCATTACTAGAAAGATCATGATCACCCTATTTTGATTCAATTTAAAGCAAATAATATTTTGACCTTTATTTCAAAAATTCTAAGAAAATTCTATACATTTGGAGGGTGGTAGTGTTCCAAATTTGTTTTGCTTCTATCATCTACGTGCAAATTGTTCCTTGTCAGCTCTTTGTAACGTAGTAGGCATTAATGTTATCCTCAGTTATAGAAAAATCCCTTTCTAACCCCTCAGTTGCAGTGAAAGTGGGCAAATGAGTATGTGGCAAATAAGCATGTAAAAATAAAGCTTTGATTGTTTATAGAGCTTCTGGCTCTTAGGTTGGAAGAAGTCTAAGGAAAAAGTATATTAATTCCAGGCTTTTAATGAGACAATAACTTTTCTCACAATTGGACAAAATCTGCAAAAAGTAAACAAGAAACTGAAAAAAATGTGACTTACAAATGAAGTGTTACAAACTACTTGTAAGACCTGAAAGAAATGCTTTGAAAAACACTTTTTAGATGTTTGATAATATGAATGTGGCATCTGCTTCTGAGTGCCTAATTTATGCTAACTCTGCTGACTCCTTGCAGCTATGATAGAAAGAAAAGGTGAAAAGCCATGGGCACACTCTTCCTAAAAGCAGAGAACAGGCATACTTGCCATGTAGGAACAATAGTGGCAGATTGAAATAATTCAAGTAGTTGTCAGTTTGTATCAGCTGAAGGCTGTTTTTTTCTCTTTTTTTTTTTTTTTTCTGGTTAGCTTGTATTCTTCTGTGTTAAAATACCTAGTGTTTTCAAACAATACTCTTGTTGCCAATCCACTGTGTTCACGTACAATAAAAAGGCCATGGTGGAAGTAGCTTTCAGCGAGAGGTGATGTTTTCTACAACAGTAAAGTTTATTTGTAAAGGCTGGTCGAACACATACAAAGCTGTCTATTCAGTCCCCTACTACTACCAGATCATTCTGGCTACACCAAACTATGTTATTTAATGCTACTTTACAGCCACAGTCTATTCTGCATGAGTTCAGATAACTCAGATACCTGCATCAGATCTCGTGCCAGCTTATGCCTGGGGTTGTGGACTTCCATTCTCATATGCAATAACATCAGTGCCCTGCTTTCTGAGTAGCTACGTGAACAAAACTGAGGTGAAGACCGCGACACAATACAGACACTCTAGATGCATCTAGATATGTGGAGGAAAGCAACATGTTTTACAGTAGACTTCACTAAAAGAGTATTTACTGTAAAGACATAGACACTTCTGTGAGATCCCATTCCCGATGCATTGCATTTGGTCAACCTCATGCACACCTCTGTGATTGCAATAGATGAAATGTCTGTACCGGTTTAAGAGTAACCCAATAGAAAAAATGATTTCACTACAAGAGAGATTACAAGTCAAAATTACAATTTAATAAAAGACAGGAAAATAGACATTACAATAAATGCAATGAACTTAGTTTTAACCCAGAACTAACAACCCAGCACCCTGGGGCATGAGAAGAATGGTGCTCGTCAGCCCCTGTGCCCAGCTTTACGTGCTCCCCCTGCTAAACAAAAGGGGAAGGAGGAAAGAAAAAGAAAACCTGTAGTTTGCAGATGAAAAGTCACAGTCTAGTTGAAGAGTAGAGTCGAAAGAGATCCTGGGGGAGGTAGATCCTAGAGGGCCCCTGTAGCTTGAAGAGGGTCCCAGCGGGAGGGAGGGGTGTATGTGTCCTGGAGGGTCCCTGCAGCTCGATGTGGTTTATCTTGATTTCAGAAATGCATTTGACACTGTCTCCCGCAACATCCTTGCAACTAAAATGAGGAAGTGTGGTCTGGATGATTGAGTAGTGAGATGGATTGTGAACTAGTTGAAGGACAGAGGTCAGAGAGTCATGGTCAATAGGATGGAGTCTAGTTGGAGGCCTCTGTCTGGTGGAGTCCCTCAGGCGTCAGTATGGGACCAGTACTTTTCAATATATTCATTAACTACCTGGCTGGGGGAACAGAGTGCACTGTCAGCAAGTTTGCTGATGACACTAAACTGGGTGAAGTGGCTGACACACAAGAGGGTTGTGCTGCCATTCAGTGAGACTTAGAAAGACTGGAGAGTTGGGCAGGGAGAAATTGAATGAAATTTAACGAGGCCAAGTGTTGAGTCTTGCACCTGGGAAAGACCAACCCCATGGATGAGTCTAGGTTGGGGACTGACCTGTTGGAGAGCCTTGAAAGGAAGAGGGATCTGGGGGTCCTGGTAGATGGAAGAATGACCATGAGCTAGCAGCGTGCTTTTGTGGCCAGGAGGGCCAATGGGATTCTGAGGTGGGTTAGAAGGGGTGTGTTTAGTAGGTCAAGAGAGGTTCTTCTCTCACTTTACTCTACCCTGGTGAGGCCATATCTGGAAGATTGTGTCCAGTTTTGGGCCCCTCAGTTTAAGAAGGATAGGGAACTGCTGGAAAAAGTCCAGCACAGAGCCACGAAGATGAAGAAGGGGCTGGAACATCTTCCTTCTGAGGAAAGGCTGAGGGAGCTGGGTCTCTTTAGCTTGGAGAAGAGGAGACTAGTGGGCGACCTCATCTATGCTTTAAATTATGTGAAGGGTGTGTGTCAGGAGGATGGAGTCAGGCTCTTCTCAGTGAAGCCCATTGACAGGACAAGGGGCAGTGGCTGTAAGATGAAGCATTGGAGATTCCGTGTGAATACACATAGAAATTTTTTCACAGTGAGGTTCACAGAGCTCTGGCACAGACTGCCCAGAGAGGTTGTGGAGTCTCCTTCCATGGAGGTATTCAAAACCCGTCTGGCCACACTTCTGTGTGACCTGGTGTAGGGAATCCTGCTGTGGCAGGGGAGTTGGACTAGATGATCTTTCGAGGTCCTTCCAACGCCTAACATTCTGTCATTCTGTGATTTTGTCACCTTGTGGTATTAAAATTTCAGATTCTTGTTTAGCATCATGCAACCATTTCAGTCACTGGTTTCCTCAGCCAGACTCTCCTTGCTGCCCTCTTTATTAGCAAGGGCTGTTGGATTTCAGTGACTTCCAGTATATTTTACAGTAACTTAAACTTGTTCTCTTCAGGTCATCTGTATTTTTCTGGACTTTCTCCTTTAACTGACTGTATATTTCGGCAAACCTTTCATATTTCGTAAGCTTTCTAAAATTCTTTTTACACATGAGTTCCTGCTGTCTTTCTAGTTCACCGCTGTTGGAATGGTGACTTATCTTTGAGCTGGATTTACTTTTTATGTGTATCATATTTACCTATTTTGTACTAATTTTGGAGAGGAAGAGTTAAATGCTTTTTTGTGTTTTGGCATTCACAAAGGCCACATCTTTTCAACAATGATTCTGCAGACTACAATTTGCATAAGACATATACACTCATCCTCTTCAGGAAATGAGCCTTTATCTTGGGGAAGATAGAAGAGAAACAACCACACTAATCTACTAGTTAAGTCAAGGGCAAAAGCCTGTAATAGCTGACTTATGTGCCATGTTGTGTTACATATTATTGTGCTTTGAGAATATTCTTTATTCAGAGAGTCCAAGTAAGTGAATCAAAAAGTACACCACTTTTTAAAAGAAATACTATGCAGGAAAACATTTTGGATAGTTGTAGATAGATTAAAAGCAGCACAATACAAATAGAGCAAAAGACAGTCTGTGGGACTGAATATGCAGTTACTTGATGAAACAAAAATATGCCATGCAGAGTTTAGGTACAATTTTGCCAAGCATTCAGCCTGATACAGGATCCTTGACACAAAGGTCTTGCATGAGTGCAAAAACATGACAGGTTAGGATGAGATTTTCTAGAATGCCAGGGCTCTTGTAAAGTAGCAGCCAGTACCTTTGTTTTGACCATGTGATAGCTTGTTCCTGCACCCAGTATTTATGAGACATTTGATGTACCTCAAGAGTAGTACTGGGTAGCAATGAGCTGCTCATTATTAGAGTAAGAAGCAGAATTCTAGCATAACATTCCCACCCTCTTCCTCCATCTTTTCAGGTTTCTACTCAAGTTTCTACCACTCCTTCTTATGCACAGAAGCATGTTTGCTCTCCAAGTAGTTTGGGGAAAAAAAAATAAAATTAGAGAGACAGGAATGTGAGTACTGTAAGAATAGTTCACCAAGAGTGACAGGGAGAGAACTGACCACCCAGCATGGTAAAAGGTCCCTGCCTTTTCTTTATTATACAATATCCTAAGATAAATGGGAGTGTTTCCTGAGTATCTCAAGGGCCTGGAGCATCCTGTCTTTTAGAAGTCTTTTATTCAGCTGTTTTCCAATTTTCCTTTCTGTTGAACAAAAAATAAAAATACATTAGAGAGATCTTTGTTTTCCACAGGGATTGAAACTGGAACATGTTAGCATGCTTTTTACCCACTCCAGCATTTCTTTCATTTTTTCCACAAGTTCAGCTTTTTCTTTGCTTTTCAGAATCCTTTGGACTGAAGCTGCTTAATGGTAGATGTTTTCATACTTCAGGGCTTAAAAATAGAAACAGCTTTAATGAATTCAATATGCTTAAAAGCAAACAATATTTTCTAATATCCTTAAGGGAACTTTTTGTAAAAAAAACTATATTTGTAAACAACTATATTTGTAAACAACTATATCCACTGCTTTGCACAGAGTAGTTCAGTTTCTGGTCAAAAAAATCATAATGTAGTTGTGAAGGAATATATATTAGCTTCCACAGTCACTTTTGAAAGACTGTATTACTGCCAATTTATGCCCATGTCCCACTGATGTTAAAAAAATGTCACAAGTCACAACAACCATGTCACTGGTTATAAAGAACTACCCGAGAGGATGTTTTTTCTGACAGCTGTCTGAGCCTGAAAATGCAAGGAGAGCATTCTGTTGAGAAAGAGAAACATGAAAAGAACACCAACAGGAGCTGTGTTTGCTCGATTAGGGGCTTTTGAAATAAGGTGCTGCTGGCCATCATCACATGCTTGAGAGTCAGAGCTCAGAAGAAATAAGTGTAGCTGAAACATTTAAGAGCTGATGTTAAACTAAATCCAGCTGTCTCTGTGGTGAAGTCTATTTTGAAATTAAAGGTCTACAGATTTGTAGTATCACTCAGTTCCAAAAGGGATTATGATGCTTTAAAAATATTAGAACAAGATGGAAAATTCTTCAAGGCCTACTGTTCAATGAGAAATTTTACTTGAAGAACAGGAAGCATAGAATTGATTGTTGTATTTTCAGTTAAATAGCAAAGTGAGTGTGAACAAATCCTTTTTAGAGTTATCTGGGATGCTTTTAAATCAACCATAGCAAACTGTATATTGGCCTAAAGTAGAAGCATATCCTTTCTGGCAGGTTCCATTGAAAATCTGTTCCTTATTGCACTTGTAATAAGATTTGTGTACCTGTAAATCAGTACTATCCAATATAAATGCTGAAGAAGCTATAGAGCAGAGTCTGCTTTTGTCTGCAATTATCCTGGTGCAGTAGACCTGGGTAAAGGCACTAGTATTTTCATATTTCCATATTGCTTAGAAAAGAAGCAGAATCAACAAAAGGAGTTCTTTATAAAGTTTGCATGAAACCCTCAATCAGGGTATATACAAATGGGTCAGACAAGGCTTGGAACCTACACAAAGACATTATTTCTATATAGGAGACCAAAATTGTCATGTGTATGCATATGTTATGCTTATATGTTTATCCAGTGACTTGGCATTCAGCTGTACTGGAGCTTACTTGGAAGATGGTCCAGTTGTCCATATCATAATCAAAATAAAATCAGTAACTGGCTTTGACTAGATAATTACAAAGCTAAGTTTATGTAATTTCCTTAGCACAGCAGTATCTTCTGAAGTGGTGGTCTAGTGGTTAAGATTCGGCGCTCTCATCACCAGGGCCTGGGTCAGATTCCTTGTTAGGGAAGAATCTTGCTCTGGCAGGGGGGTTGGACTAGATGATCTTTCGAGGCCCCTTCCAACCCCTGACATTTTGTGATTCTCAGACATTCTCGCAATATGTAACCTAAGCAGGTAAGAAATATCTCCTACTTTTTTATTTCAATATTTGGAAAAAGAAAATGTCTGTTTATGCTATATTGAGCCTATTACAGGGAAAAGCAAAATATAATAACAGTGTGAAAATTAGACAAACATTTCCTTTATAACTTAAAAGTATGTATAAAAATAAAACTGTCATAATAATTAATTCTGAATATACCTATCCTGACAGGATTGATTCCTGGTGACTCCCCGCCAGCTGTGTCTCTGAGACAATGTTCTCCTGTGAGCACTTTCCCTCTTTGGGGGGAGGAAAGAATCACGAGTATAGTCTCTGAAGTCCAGGGGCGAAAAGTGATTTATTCAAACTTCCTGGGGCTTTTATACTCCCCCGGGGAGGGTTTAACAAAAGGGAATGTGATTGGGTGGTAATTCAGGAAGAAGGGAGTGTAGCCAATGAGGTTTGACAGGGGCAGGGAACTGGTTCAGGGAGGAAGGCAACATGTCGCAGCCCAGGGGGTCCACGTGCACTAGGGAAGGAATAACAGAGGCTTATAAGAAAAACCGTACAGAAGTTCGCAACCCGTGGAAGAACTAGTGCAGCTCCCGGTGTGGTGATCCTGGGAAGAAGCCACTGTAAAATCCTGGTTCTAGATGTTTTCCTTCCACTTCTTGTAATCTGGGCGTTCTCCCACACTATCCCAATTAAATGTTGTTTATGTGCTGCTTTTTGTATGCATTACTTTGGGGATCTGAAAGGGTATTTATGTCAAAACATAACATTAGAATCTTTCCTTCAGATATAGGATGTTGTAAATAGTTTTCTAAATTTAAACCTCATTTACTTTGCTGTTGCAACTTTATTAAACAATGTATATTCATCCATGGGAAAACTGGCAAAGGGAGTTTCCATATAAGATATCTTCTTTTTTTCATTTTTCATCTCTATTTGTACTTTAACAGAATAACAAAAAAGTATACGCGGTCGGTTACAAAGGTTCAGTCAGTAATTCCTTTGGGGAGTGGAAAGTTTTTTTGTAATTGAAAACCTATGTTGGTCCCCCCCCATCCCTCACCAACAGTGAAAGTTAATCTTTGCAAGCACGTGAAGGAGAAGGTGCTCAGGTCTTTGATCTGCATTGATATAACTTCAGACCAAGTATCTCTGTGATCATGGGCACAACTGATGTTTAGACAAAATTAGTTTAGCAATAAGATAATTAATTGTATAGGGAAAGTTCCCCTAATACACTTTCCTAACTGTAGATGACAAGTACTTGTGACCAAAAGTTCCTTCCAGATGATCATGCTTAATAGACAGTTGTTAATTGATCTGTCTTCTGTGAATATGACAAATTTTCTTGTCAGCAAACTTACTCTTTTAGTTCTTAAAAATCTAGTAGCAGTGGTTCCTTGAAATTTTGCCTTGGAAAATGCGTTTACTTTTGTTAGTTATAGATCTACTGCCTAAAAAATTTGTTGTGTAGCCTTAGTGATAGGAAAAGTTCTAAATTATTCCTGTTTCCTTTTCTATTCCTTCAACATGCATAATTTGCTATTCTCATGTTTGTCACTGATTTTTTTCCCAAATGGGAGAAACTGCTTCATACTTGCCATCATACTCACAGCCATTTGCTCTACCTTTTTAGTTTTATTGCCTTGCATACTACAATCAATAAACAAGATATGAGTACATTACAGTGGAATATTGACAATTTCTGTTTTATTTTCCATACCTTTCTAAATAATTTTGGCTACTGTATTTCTTATAGATCCTCATTTTCATTTCATGGTTTTACTGTTTGATTTTAATTTTAACCTATTTCAAAATTAAGTATATTTCAAAATGAATATGGTGGTCTTTCTCAAAACTTTTCCTTCTTACAGTTAGAAAATTAAGAGATGCAGGTCAGGAATATTTAGGTAGGACCATTCTGCATTCAGGGTACTAAGAAACTACCCACTCTATGGTTACCATGGATTGTAATTCATGTGTTGGTCCTGTGCTATGATTAAGACTTTGTTCTTACAGAGACAGCTGTCCCTCTATGGGCATATGAAACCAAAAATTTTTCATGGGACCAAATTGACACATGTCAAGACACTGAATGTTGGAGACCTTTGCAGGAATTATTGGCTAGAAGTGATTGTTGACCAGTATGTGACACTGGGAATAAAACAAACTAAGAAAGTATGTGGAAAATAGAGTCATTTGTAACACTACCAGATGTAAAATACAGCTGGAGCACACCTTTATTTGCAAGCTATGTATGGTAGTCAAAAAGAAGTAACAGCTAGGAAGTGGCTTTAGTTATGACAAGCTTAATATTTTAAGTTCCTTAAGACAGTAAAACAAACCAATTGCTATACTGAACACTAATGTACTTCATGAATACCTGAAACAAGAATGACACATTTTCAAATAGTGGGACAAAGAAGATGAACAACTGAAGAGGTTTTGATGGACCTGAGGTGGAAGGTCAGTCTTTCTTATACTACTAGACACTGAGTCCATGCAAAAGATGTCAGATTATGGTTATGAGCTTGGACAAACCACAAGAGGGATTTCTGGAAATTAAGGATTGTTCATTTCTTAAAAACCAATTCAGAAATATGGAATAAAAGGCAAATCATAATCCAGACTGATGTTTATAGAGTGTAGGTGATGCTCTAGAAAATGAGAAAATTGTACAGAATTTAAAATATTTCCACTAAAGTGATCTGTAAGAGGAAGCAGGCAGCCTGAAAAAGCAACACATGAATATGTACATCCTGCAGCACACAACACACACCACTGTAATTGATAGTTTTTGGAGGAAGATACAAGAAGTGCAGTGGATTTTATCGTGTTGCCACAGGTTGCAAGTACCAGCAGAATATTAATAGATAACAAGGACAAAAAGGATGACTACAGAGCCATTAGTTTAGAGCTATTCTTCATTGCAGTAATAGCCAAGATAGCAGCAGAAGATGGCTGAATTGTCAGACTGAAAACAAATGGAACATTTTTTAATTTTAAGTTGGACATAGGTGCTCAAGCCAAGGTGGTATCCAGAACAGTGATACTAAGTATGAAGGGAAAAAAAAAAAAAAAGCAAAATAATCACAGGTAAAACTTGGGTTTGCAGCACTGAATGTATAGCTGCTGAGGAAGCCTAAACACAAAGAGTAATTGGAAAGATACATGAATTATAACAGCATTTCAGAATGAATACATATCTTTTATTTTAAAGCTGTGTGGCCAAACAAGAGGATGAAATATTTTGTGTCTGTGACAGTCTCAGAGGGATTGGACTAGATGACCTTTAAAAGTCCCTTGCAACCCAAACCATTCTATGATTCTATAATGCCATGATTCTGTGACAAAGGACTTATACATTCAATCCATATTCCACAGGTGTGAAATACAGATTTAAGTTGGAAAAGTCTCATCACTCCATAGCTCCAGTGAAGGTTTCTGTCACCCTAAGGCACACATATTTCTTTGAGTCTTCAGAGGCCAAAAAAAAACAAACAGCCTGATTTCTGAAAATGTGGTCAAATAGGGAAGATGTTGGATTAGTCAATTTACAGGCTTATGTCCACATTTCTGAAGATCAGTGTTTTTGAAGACTGGTGTTGTCTGAGATTGTCCATGATGCAGTGCACAGGGGAGGGCTGCAGAGTGTAGCTCAAAGAAAGCAGGAAAGAACCCAGCTCTCAGGTGCACGTTTGCAAAATGTGCATAGATATTTAGTAATTAAATGAATTAAGTAATCAGCAGTAAGAATTAGTAGATTCTGGGCAAGAATCAATCTCTTGAAGATTAATCCAATAGCAAAGATGTATGTGTAAACATCTTACATATATTGAGTTTATATATGTTATTTATCTTAACAATAGGATATTTCCATATGCTTCAGATTTATAGATACCCATAAATACATATATTTATTGATTATAATAAATCAAATTTATATTTGTATAAATATAAGTGCTTATCTAAATAGTCTATGACATTTATATTGTTGAACATTATTGTTAAATATTTATATTAAAATGTACGTGTGTATATATATAGGATTCAGTTGTAGATATGGAAGAGATTTATAAAGGAACAAAGAAATAAGAAATGAAAATGTTTAGTATGGAGAAAAAGAAGTTAATAAGATGTAAATCCTGAAATAATATATATTCCAAAAGAGGAAATAGCCTCAAGTTGCACCAGGGGAGGTTTGCTTGAACATCAGGAAAATTTTCTTCACTGAAAGAGTTGGTAGGCATTAGAACAGGCTGCCCGGGGAAGTGGTGGGGTCACTATCCCTGGAGGTGTTTAAAAAGTGCATAGATGTGGTTCCTGAGGACATGGTTTAGTGGTATGGTTGTTGGCAGTTGGACAGTTGGATCTTCGAGGTCTCTCCTTAATGATTCTGTGATTGAAGCAGGAATCACATCAGCCCAGGGGATAACGATGGGCATATAAGGAAGTGCATGTGTGTTCCCCCACTTAGTCAGTTAATGAGAAAGTACTGCAAAACTCTTGTTAGAGGCTGAAAACTGAATGATGTTGGCAGAGGATTATTTCCTCACATTTGTTCCTTGGGTACAATGACTATTTGAGGTAGTGCTAATATGTAGGTTTAAATTACAAATTTGCTGGTGAGCTCATTACCAACTATTTAATCTTTAGATTTCACTATATGAAAACTACCTCACAAATGTTATTTAGAATAAATAAATAAAACATTATTTTTATTGTATTTGACAGACTAATTGCTCCATAAAATTGCAGGCTCAATAAAGAGGTAGAAGTTTGGACTGAATTTGTGAAAAAGAACTATTTCAGATATACAGCTCCCACTGTGAAGATCGCTAGATTTACATAGGTGAGTGGACTGAAAGCCACACTCCGGTCAGTGTAAATGGTCAGTGTTCAGTACTAAAATGTACATTTTGTCTGGGTCAGTACCAAATTATGGAAAAAGAGTCAAAAAAGATATATTTAAGTACAGAGATTTTGTGTACATAGCAAAAAGTCATATGTTATGTTAAGAGAGGGATATTTTAATATATTTAAGATGACTCTTACATATCTTAAAATTCATATTAAATAAATCATATGAAAATACTTTGAAGGTATCAGCAGCCACAGAGGATATACAAGGATTTTTTTCTAAAATGGCAGCAATAAAAAAGCCCTGCAGAGAAAGAAAGGAACAGAGAGAAACTGTAGCAATCACAGTAGAACAGATTCATTCAGATGCAAGTGAAAGATTGTTTTCTTTACCATAAGCTTTGTTTCATGTTATTACAATAAAATGACTCTTCACCATTGCCCTAAGCCACATGTTCATTCCCAGAATCTTGTAAGGAAGTTCTGCAATAGGGGCAGTAGGTGAGAGCTACATGAGAAGTCTTGCTGCCCCCAAAAGGGCAACCCAAGAGATGGAGGGGAATGGAGGCAGGTCCCTCCCCAGAGAGGTGGGAGAGGCAAGAGGGACTCCTTCTGACCTCCCCTGTTTTCTCAGTTCACCATACACAATAAGCTTTGGGCTCTTATAACAGAAGGCTCAGCAAAGGTGGAAGATAGAGTCCTAAATGAAACAGGTGGCTGGAGGAAAGTTCATGGCCATGACAGAAGGCAAGTGCCTTCCTTGCCTGCCTCATCTCCCCAGGTGCCTCTGAGAAATAGATATGAGGCCCTGCTGGAAGACAGACAGTCTAATGGCGAAGTGGGTGACAGGAAAGAGGTCTTGCTGCAGTCAGGTAGGTTTCTGGACATAAAAGAACCTCTTCCACAAAGAAGAGTTGTGGTTTTTGGAGACTCGCTCCTAAAGGGAACAGAAGGCCCAATATGCAGGGCTGACCCTCATCACAGGGAGGTCTGCAGCCTTCCTGGAGCCCCAATTAGGGATATCACTAGGGAACTTCCCAACATGCCACGGTCATCAGAGTTCTATCCATTACTGATCTTTCAAGCAGGTGGAGATGAAGCTGCATCCCATAGTCTGAGGAGAATGAAGAGAGATTTCAAGGCCTTGGGACGGTTCATAAAAGGGTCTGGGGTGCAAGTTATTTTCTCTTCCCTACTTCCAGCACCAGACCATGATATGGGATGGGGTAGAAGAATTCAGTTCATAAATACCTGGCACTGAGACTGGTGCTACAGGCAGGGCTTTGGGTTCTTTGACAATGCCTGGTTTTACAAGATACCAGGACAGATGATAGGATGTGGGAAAGGCTTATCTTCCTGGGGAAAAAGGATTCGAGGACAAGAACTACCAGGGCTCATCCATACAGTTTAAACTAGATTTGAAGGGAGATGGGGCTGTTGCCAAGTCTGCACTTGTGGGCCAGTGTTCTAGTGCTAGTACTAAAACAGACCAGAAGGCCTCCCACCCCCCTAGGGTAGAATTGGCATGCCCAGCTTGCTCCCTGAAATGCCCATATGCCAATGCACACAGCATGGGGAATAAACAGGAGNAAATGCCCATATACCAATGCACACAGCATGGGGAATAAACAGGAGGAGTTAGAAACCCATGTGAGGTCAAGGGGCTAAGATTTGGTGAAAATTACAGAGACATGGTGGGACAGCTCTCATGACAGGAATGTGGTCATGGATGGCTGTGTCCTCTTTAGGAAAGACAGGTCTAAAAGGTGTGGTGGGGGAGTTGCTCTTTATGTGAGAGAGCAACTGGAATGTATTGAGTTCTGTCCAGGGGTGAATGAGGGGCGAGTTGAGAGTTTATGGGTGCGAATTTAGGGGCAGGGTAGCATGGGTGATACTGTTGTGGGTGTTTATTACAGGCCACCTGACCAGGATGAGGAAGCTGATGATGTTTTCTGCAGGCCTCTTTATTCTGTAGCCTCTCGATCACAGACCCTGATTGTTACGGGTGATTTTAATGACCCACTAGGACTCCATTAGGCTCAGGCCCCCAACTAGACTCCATCCCATTGACCATGACTCTCTGACTCCTAACAGAATGTTAGGAGTTGGAAGGGACCTCAAAAGATCATCTAGTCCAACCCCCCTTCCACAGCAGGATTCCCTAGACCAGGTCACACAGAAGCATGCCCAGACGGGTTTTGAATATCTCCAGAGAAGGAGACTCCACAACCTCTCTGGGCAGTCTGTGCCAGTGCTCTGGCACCCTCACTGGGAAAAAAATTCTACGTGTTCACATGGAACCTCCTATGTTTCAGCTTACAACCATTGCCTCTTGTCTTGTCACTGGGCCTCACCAAGAAGAGCCTGACCTCATCCTCCTGACACCCACCCTTCACATATTTAAAAGCATTGATGAGGTCACCCCTTAGTCTCCTCTTCTCCAAGCTAAAGAGACCCAGCTCCTTCAACCTTTCCTCATAGGGAAGATCTTTCTGAAATCAAGATAAACCACATCCACTGGTCTTCAAGGTTCTTCTAAGGCCTTCTCATGTAAGAGATGCAGATCAAATTACAGACTCAAACCACAGCCAACAAGAAGTCTTTAATTGATTTCCACAAGATTTCCTGACATTGTGAAAGTGAAGTGTAACTAGATTGCAATGCAGTTCTTCATTTCCCAGAATAAGGATCTTCTGGTTTATAAGCTCAGGTATAGTGTTCTTTCATGAACTACATCAACCAGTTGCTTTTTCAGTAGAAAGGGAGGAATACATCACAATGACTGTGGTAGAGACACTCTCTACAGTGTACAAATTCTGCAGCTTGTTTTGGTCTGTTCACGCAGCAACACTGTTGCCTTCTATAGTTTCTCAAAACTTTCAAGGGTACAAACTCTATGGGGTCCCTCCTCCTTAGACTACTGCTGGCATAAGGAAGATAATCCTACCTTCCACAACTAGAGATTTCTTATTATGTTAAACGTTCCCTTCAGCTTTCTATTCTGGCTGAATTTGAAATTCATTACTCGGAGGCTACTGATGCTTGAAGCCAACAGAGACAGCTTTTGTGTGAATTCCAAAAAGACCTTTAGTCTACTGGAGCTGGGATAGGAACTGTGGAAAATTATTATGTGTATTAAAAATAATAAATGTCAGCATGTGTTTACTCTCCTTCACATCCTCAATTTCATTTGGAATTAAGTCAGACATGTGCAAGAAATCAAAAATTTTCCCAGGTGGCTTTTTCAATAAAGTGAACTTTTTCTCTTTCCTGTCTCAGTGAATACCTTGTTTGCTAAACAGTCCCCTATTTAAGCCTTAGTTAGAGAAAAGTCTGTGCTTACTGCTTTGACTCACCCAAACTTCTCATGTCTCTGAAAGATCCCTCTAATTCATTGAATATCTTATATACAGTTTTCTTAACCCAGCACTAGTAACAGATTTCTTTATTTTCACTTTCTCGGTTTTCTTCTGATGTAATTTCGGTCTGATGTAATGCAAGGAAATTGGCTATCTTTAAAGTACAGCCAAGGGAAGACCTCTCTTGGATTTGAGGTAGTTGCATCTCAGTGGTAGCCATCAAAGACTTTTCCTTTTGTCCTTGGTTGGGGAGACAGGCAACACAAATTATTGCTGACCATACATACACTGAGACACTCAAATATACTGCAAATTCACTAGAGCTAATAAGTTGTGTATGCACAATAATGTGGGAAATATATTTCTGGTGCTCACATAAAACAAGTGAAGATCCAAAGGTGACTGTTACTGGACTCACCCGTCCTCATTTCCTTAGTCAACTCATCATAGCAGGCTATAGAGCTGGTCAGGCATGGTTTCCTGTCGCAGCCCACGGGAGAGGAGGGTAGGTCCACTCCGGGGTAGAGCCACTGCCTTGCCCCAGCTAGCTGGAGGGCTGCGGCATGCACTTCAGGTCCCAGGAGCTGCAGTGTAGTGAAGACAGGAACCCAGGAACACACAGCTTCCAGGACCTGGGAAGGGTGGACAAGGAGTGAACTTTATTGCCAACGAGAGAGCTCTTTATATAGGCTCTCTAACAGAAGGTGCTAGAACTTAGGGAGGAGTTTGCAACAAATAAGGGAGAAGAAGGAGGGGACAGCTCCATTCCTGGAGAACAGGGAGGAACTGGTAACCAGGGTAACAAGGGAGGAGTCATACCAAACAAGGGAAGGAGGGATACATTGTTACTTTACAGAACCGGGGAGAAGACCAGTAACCGGGGAAACAGGGGAGGAGTCCAGTAACCGGGGAAACATGGGAGGAGTAAAGGGAGGAGACAAACAACAAGGGGTAAAGGAGGGGAGTTTAAACAGAGCTTTCTAGATTGTTCTTAAACTTCTCATATAATTCAATGTCTCTATCTCCACAATGGTTCCCTACAGTTTCCCCTTTGTAAATCCAAACCAACCACTCCTAACTACCCTTGTCCTTAATAGGTGTAGTACTTTTCTGGATATTTTAGTCTGTCATGTTTCATGGAACCATGTGAGACTGTTTGGCCTCTAATTCCTCCTAACATCCTTCTTTCCCTTTTTGAAGATAGAAGTGACACTTGTTTTCTTCCATTCTTAGGAAACCTCTTGACTGCTAGGCTCAGTCAAAGATAACTAAGAGTGACCTTGCCTTAACGTGTACAAATTATGAGTGTAGTACCTCTGATTCCATGTTCTTTTTGTATGTTCAATTTGTTTAAGTCTTCTCTCAGCTGATCTTCCTCCATCAAAGCCTCCAGACTTTTCCACTGGTCCCAGGGACCTGGAGTTTCTTTAGTAAAGACTAAAGCTTTCTAAGTCAGAGAGTTGTGGTCAATGGGATGGAGTCTAGTTGGAGGCCTGTGTCTAGTCGAGTCCCTCAGGGGTCAGTACTGGGACCAGTGCTTTTCAATCTATTCATTAACGACCTGGATGAGGAAACCGAGCGTGCTCTCAGCATGTTTGCTGATGACACTAAACTAGGTGGAGTGGCTGATACAATGGAGGGTTGTGCTGCCATTCAGCATGACTTAGACAGGTTGGAGAGATGGGCAGGGAGTAATTGAATGAAATTCAACAAGGGCAAGTGTGGACTCCTGCACCTGGGAAAGACCAACTCCATGTATGAGTCTAGGTTGGGGACTGAGCTGTTGGAGAGCAGTGAAGGGGAGAGGGATCTGGGGGTCCTGGTGGATGGAAGGATGACCATGAGTCAGCAGTGTACTCTTGTGGCCAGGAGGACCAATGGGATTCTAGGGTGTATTAAAAGGGGTGTGGTTAGTAGGTCAAGAGAGGTTCTTCTTCCTCTTTACTCTACACTGGTGAGACCGCATCTGGAAGATTGTGTCCAGTGGTGGGCCCTTCAGTTTAAGAAGGATAGGGAACTGCTGGAAAGAGTCCAGCACAGAGCCACCAAGATGATGAAGGGGATGGAACATCTTCCTGATGAGGGAAGGCTGAGGGAGCGGGGTCTCATTAGCTTGGAGAAGAGGAGGCTAAGGGGTGACCTCATCTATGCTTTTAAATATGTGAAGGGTGTGTGTCGGGAGGATGGAGTCAGGCTCTTCTCAGTGAAGCCCAGTGACAGGACAAGGGGCAATGGCTGTAAGCTGAAGCATAGGAGATTCCATGTGAATGCACGTAGAAATTTTTTCCCAGTTGAGGTGCCAGAGCACTGGCACAGACTGCCCAGAGAGGTTGTGGAGTCTCCTTCTCTGGAGATATTCAAAAGCCATCCGGACGCGCTTCTGTGTGACCTGGTCTAGGGAATCCTGCTGTGGAAGGGGCGTTGGACTAGATGATCTTTCAAGGTCCCTTCCAACTCCTGATATTCTGTGATTCTGTGATTCTGTGAAAATCCATCCCTGTGCTCTCAGATAATGTCTATATATTCCTCTTAGGTGACCTGATCTTGCTTCCACCTCTTGTTTCCTTTTTATCATGTGTGAGTTTAGTCAGGAACAACTTGCTCATTTATGGCCTCCACGTACTTCTGATTTCTGCTTATTGGAACAGACCATTCTTGAGCTTAAAGAAGGTGTTTCTTGACAAGCAATCAGCTCTTCTGGATCCCTCCTCCTTCCAGGACTGCATCACATGGGACTCTTTGAAGCAGCACCTTGAACAGGCTAAGTCTGCTTGTTCTACTATTGTTGTTTTGCTATTTGCCTTGTTCCCTTCTCTCAGAATATGTCCTTCTCTCAGAATAATGTCCACCATTGCACGGTCACTGCAGCCACACTAGCTGCCAGTCTTCACCTCTCCAATTGATTCTTCCTTGTTTGTAAATATTAGGTTTGGCAGAGCACCTCTCATCATTGTTTCCTTATCTGTGTTAAGATGTTATCAATGCACTCCAGAAACCTAATGGCAGATATTGAGGTGATTAAAGTCCCTCAAGATCAAGGCCTGTAAACTTGAAGCTTCTTCCAGGTGTCTAAAGAAGATTTCATCTAGTTCTTCCTGATCAGAGTGTTTGTAGGAGAAACCCACATCAATGTCACCCATGTTATCTTCCTTTTAATTCCAACCCACAAGCTCTCATCAGGCTCACTGTCCACTCCTAGGCAGACCTCCACGCAGTCCTGCTTCTGTCTCCTGCAAATGGGCAACTCTCCCTCCTTACATTCCCAGCCTATCCTTCCTAATTCCTTTTGGTCAGTTCACACTGACACCAACCAAGTTCTCAAATCTGCTAGATAATGAGATCACTTAGACTGTTTATTCTGCTAGGAAATGGCCAGGTATAATATACAGTGACATGTTTTGAACACTTATGTGCCTACCTTTGGGCAAAATTGCTCATTTTTTTACTGTTGGAGAAATCTAATTGCTACCAGGAAGCGATTCCAGTTAAATTCAAGAATGATGTTTAATACTATATCAGGATTCAAATTATGTAGAATAAGGATGTATAAAAAAGCCAAACAAACAACAAAACCTGTCTGAATGAGCTAGCTCATATTCCTCCAGTAACAGAGGACAAGAATAGAAGTTAGAGTAATCCCAAATCAGTATTTCTTCCCCATGGAATTCATTACCAGATTAAGACATATGGCTGGAATTTAAAAAAGAAACTTAAAAATGTTATCAGTAATAACAGAAAATGTTCTTGGCAAATGTAATGCTAATTATACACAGAAGCCTATTTAACTGCTTTTTGCAATGATAATGATTAGAATATAAGCCATTTTCAAATACAAATCATTTCTAGAATAAGACTTTGGCCATGATTTCTGCCATGGGCTTAGGAGATTTAGATTTGGAGTTAATTCTTTTTTCTGCAGTTAGCTTTATTTATGACATTAAGTAAATCACCTAATTTTTCTCTCTCTGTGATGAAAAGTTCTCATTTTTCCTCTCTTTTGGTCACAAGTGTGTTATAGTAGGGACAATCTCTCACAGGTGAATATATTCTCTGTGTGTGGTCATGATCAGATCAGAGGGCTCAAAATAGTGAATCCCTATGGCTAATATAAAAATTTGTGATGAAACAGTGTTATGGGAAAAACTAATATTAAAAGTCTGATGCAACATACTAAGAAGTTATTATATTTGTCTTGCTCTTTTTTTTTTAAAAAAAATCATTTAAGATATCAGACTGTAGCAGACTTTGTTAATCCTTCTCCTTTCAGTGAGGAAGAGCTTCTCAGTGCTGACTGAATAACATTTGTCAGTTTCCTGACGCATGAGATAAACCCTAGGTTCTCACAGAATCATATTATTCTACAGTTCATGCATTTCTGTATTATAACTAGACTGGAATTACCTTCACTGGGTGCCCTATTAGTAGTAGACAATTCTAAGTAAAAAGGGGGAAAAATCCCTACAAAAAAATAAAACATTTTCCTTTTAAAATGATGGTCCATTTCTAAAATCTTCCTTCTCCAGCCAGTATAAAGAGGGATGAACACAGTTATCTCCCAATAATGCAGTTTGTCTACACAAGAAATCTAAGGAAAGCTAATCTGAATTGAGTAACACATATTTGGAATTAAAATGTTTCTGCATGGAGCTTTAAAGGGTTTTAACTATTTTGCTTTATATTCAAATATAATTAATTCAAACTAACCAAAGATACAAAGTTAATCTACATGTAAAAAAAACCCTTATGTAAACTGTTGTGCAAAGCCCCAGAAGTTTCCTTCCAAATGGGCAATCAGAACTCATAAAAAGGAGAGCCAAGGACCAAGAGAGTCTCCAGCATATAAACAACCAGCATGATATTTTGGAAGATCAAAGCAGGCTCTGTATCAATTCAAAAATTTCCCTTGGGAGCAACAAGATTCAGGCAGAGTAGACATGTCTGTAAGCAGGAAGAAAAGGACCTTTTCCAAGTCCATGATTAATTTTGAATGAGATCTGGAAAATTCCTAGTAGATTAAGAGGTCTTTTCCATTCCAATACACAGATGTGCTAGTTAACATTTTGGATTATTAAAACTTTCTGATTTTAATGTCCAACATTCTGACCTCAGAAACTCAAGCTTCTGTCTAACTCTAGGGACTCAAAACCACCAGAGATACCTTCTGGTCTTTTTTCAGCACAGTTCTGTTACTTTTGGGAACCGTTGAAAGCTCCTTATTCTTGCTAGTGCTGAATGGATCCATAGCTCCTTCATATATCTATGTTGTTTGAATTAACAGTCTAAGGGGGGTTTTGACCTGCCTTGTCTTTTATGGTCCAAGGCAGGACACATTCTGAGGAGACACCTTGTGGAGATGGTCAGTACAAAACATTTGGTGGTGAGTTATAGTTTTTCATTACCATTTTGGAAGATCATTCTCTCAAATGTTAAAGATTCAGCTCCACACCCTCTCATATTGAGATGAAACATAGTAATAGCAATAAACACAGTGACTTGGCCTCAGGTATCTCCTTCATTCTGGTCAATACTGGTAATATTGGTCGATATTACTAAGCTTCCAGGCTAAGAGAATCCACGCTGTCACTTTCTGTCTTTCCACTTCCTTTCTCCTGGCTGAATGAATAATTAACTATACCAAGTAAACTGGAATGACTTTAACATGAGGAGCTGGATGCATTCCCTAGTTAAACCCCATGTCTTGAGACTTTAGGTTTCATAGAATCATAGAATCATAGAATGTTAGGTGTTGGAAGGGACCTAGAAAGATCATCAAGTCCAACCCCCCTGCCACAGCAGGACACCTTAGATGAGGTCAGACAGGAATGAGTCCAGGCAGGTCTTGAATGTCTCCAGACAACCAAGCCAAACCAACCAAATAACAACAAACAAAAACCCAAACCCAACCTTCAAATAAGTGAGCTATCAGCAAATTTTTCCCATACCTTTCAAATAGCTGAAAGTAGACCGATGTACCCTGCAAGAGCTGAATAAGTGCACTACTGCAAGCTGGACAGGGAGAGAGATTGGAATTCCACAGCTTGCTTCAGTGTTTTGGCATAAACACATGGCTCCAAAAGAGGTTCACAGCTGTGAATCCCAAGCTGGGTGTTTTCTGAAGAGGAATACAGCGTAAAAGAGTGGTCTGCTTCTCCACATTTACTATTGGCCCTCTCTGCTCACAGGTTTTCTTGAAGGACTAGGCAAATAACTGTTCTGCAATGCCTAGGTACTGTAGGAGCATTATGTCAGCTGCCAAAGCCTTTGAGAACTAAGTGCCTGAGGGTTAAGTTCTCCAATGCTTATCACAAATTCTCACTCCTTGATAGCATAAGATGGTCCAAAAGCATTTCTTCTTTTGACCTATACGTCTGCTTGAGCCAGCAAACTGGCAGACTGATCAAATCCCTGGGGATGGGTTGCGGACTCCACTGTAACGAGAGTCTGCTTAATTGTGTGTGAAATGGCTACATCCTGTCACCATGTTCATTAACTCATTTTGCACATGTGCTGACATGGGAACAGAGATTCCCAAAACATCACCAGCCACCTAGTGCAGCATACGCTAACCAAGCTTATCCTTCAGCCTTTTGCAGGTCAGATAGATGGATATTTTAAATTATCCTTTAAAATCTGTTTCTCTACTCTTATTTAAGGCAAGGAATAAGGCAATCTGCACACTGCTCCATGACAAGCTTTCTGTACATTTTGCAGGAGCTATAATGCTAACCTATTATTTGCTGTGCTGTCTTCTATACTAATGTCTGGATCCCTATATTGGTGCATGCAGCTAATGAACTACAAATACATATGTGAACAGAATGACATTCTGGAGGTGATTCAGAATGAAGTCTCATATATTTAGATGAAGATAGACTGGTGAAGCCTCATCCTACCAACCCTGAGACAAATGCAGCAGATGGATGTTTTGCAAAAAGCAGAGGATTCCCTACTGTCTTGCCACCAGGCAGAAGGGGACCTAAAAGACTGAGGGGAGTGTACACAGGTCCCTGCTTGGGGCTGCAGGCAAATCCCCTTATGGCCTCCATTGCCTTCCCAGGTGCCTTACAAAATAAGTATGAGGGTCTGGAACCTGAGCCTGAGAAGGGTAATTGTTGTAGGTGACTCCCTTCAGAAGAGAACAGAGGGCCTGATATGCCAACCGGACCCATCCCATAGGGAAATTTGCTGCCTTCCTGGCCATGAGTAAGAGACATCACTAGGAAACTTCCTGGTTTGGTATGACCCTCTGATTATTACCAGTTATTGGTTGTTCAGGTTGAACAGTGATGAGGTTGTGGAGAGAAGGCCAAGAGCAAACAAAAGGGACTTCAGGGCATTGGGGAGAGTGGTTGAAGGAACAGGAGCACAGGTAGTGTTTTCCTCAATCCCTTCAGTAGTGGGGATGAATACTGAAAGGAAAACCCACTTCATTAACATGTGGCTCGGATACTGGTGTTATTAGTGGAGTTTTGGCTTTTTTGGCCATGGGGCAGTTGACACAGCTCCAGGCCTGCTGGCAACAGATGAGGTTCATCTGTCTCAAAGGGGGAAAAGTATTCTAGCTCATGAGTTGGCAGGGCTGACTGAGAGGGCTTTAAATTAGGTTTGAAGTGCTAAGGCTCCCTAGAGATGAGCCTAAGGGTGACATGCCAGTGTTGAAGATGAGATCAATAGCCCAACTGAAGTGCATCTACATTGCAACAAATAGGACGAGCTGGAAGCTGTTGCACTGCAGAAAAACTATGACATATATGCCGTCATGACCAACCTCATCTCCTTTTATGATCAGGTAACCTGCCTGGTGGATGAAGGGAAGGCTGTGGATGTAGTCTATATGGACTTCAGCAAAGCCTTTGACACTGTCTCCCATGGCATACTCCTGGATAAACTGGTAGCCCATGGCTTGGACAGGTGCACTCTCAGCTGGGTTAAGAACTGGCTGGATAACCAGGCCCAGAGAGTCCTGGTGAACGGGGCTGCATCCAGCTGGCGGCCGGTCACCAGTGGTGTCCCCCAGGGATCAGTGTTGGGTCCAGTTCTGTTTAACATCTTCATCGATGATTTAGATGAGGGGATTGAGTCCATCATGAGTAAATTTGCAGATGACACCAATTTGGGAGGGAGTGTCGACCTGCCGGAAGGCAGGAGGGCTCTGCAGAGGGACCTTGATAGGCTGGAGAGATGGGCTGATTCCAACAGGATGAAGTTCAACAAGGCCAAGTGCCGGGTCCTGCACTTTGGCCACAACAACCCCATGCAGCGCTACAGGCTGGGGACAGAGTGGCTGGAGAGCAGTCAGGTGGAAAGGGACCTGGGGGTGCTGATTGACAGGAGGCTAAACATGAGCCAGCAGTGTGCCCAGGTGGCCAAGAAGGCCAATGGCATCCTGGCCTGTATCAAGAATAGTGTGGCCAGCAGGACGAGGGAAGTGATCCTTCCCCTGTACTCGGCACTGGTGAGGCCACACCTTGAGTATTGTGTTCAGTTCTGGGCCCCTCAGTTCAAGAAAGATATTGAGGTGCTGGAGCGGGTCCAGAGAAGAGCAACAAAGCTGGTGAAGGGACTTGAGCACAAGTCCTATGAAGAGAGGCTGAGGGAGCTGGGGCTGTTTAGCCTGGAGAAGAGGAGGCTCAGGGGTGACCTCATCACTCTCTACAACTATCTGAAAGGAGGTTGTAGTCAGGTGGGGGTCGGTATCTTCTCCCAGGCAACCAGCAAGAGAACAAGAGGACATGAGCTTAGGCTCTGCCAGGGTAGGTTTAGGCTGGATATCAGAAAAAAGTTCTTTACAGAGCGAGTAATCAGGGATTGGAATGGCCTGCCCAGAGAGGTGGTGCATTCACCATCCCTGGAGGTTTTTAAAATAAGACTGGATGTGGCACTTAGTGCCGTGATCTAGTAATCACGATAGTGTTGGATTAAGGGTTGGACTTGATGATCTTGGAGGTCTCTTCCAACCCAGATAATTCTATGATTCTATTGTCATATGAACATGGTAGGATGACTGTCGTGATGAAAGTGCTAAAACAGATGCCTATAAGCTCTTCAGAAGGGGTAGGAAAGGAAAGAGAGGTGGTGGGGTGACTCTGTATGTTAGGGACAGTTTTGATTGTATAAAGCTCAATGATGATAAAGTTGAGTGTTTATGCGTAATGGTCAGGGGAAAGGCCAACAAGGCAGATATCCTGGTGAGTGTCTGTTATAGACCACCCCACTAGTATCAAGAGTGTGGTAAAGTATTGTATAAACAGCTGACAGAAGTCTCATGATTGCTAGCCTTTGTTCTCATGAGGGACTTCAACTTACCAGATGTCCGCTGGAATCACAGAATCACAGAATCATTATGGTTGGAAAGGACCTTCAAGATCATCTAGTCCAACCAATAGCCCTACACTACTCTTATCCCTAAATCATCCCCTGAAGAACCACATCTATCCTCTTCTTAAAAACCTCCAGGGATGGTGACTCCACCACCTCCCTGGGCAGCCTATTCCAACAGAGCAGAGAGGAGGTAGTATCCTAGGTTCCTGGACTGTGGGGATGATAACTTCCTAACACAGCTGGTAAGTGAGACAACCAGGAGAGGTGTCCTGCTAGACCTGCTGTTTATGAACAGAGAAGGACTGGTGGGAAATATGATGGTCAAAGTCTGTCTTGGGCATAGCAACAACAAAAGCATAGTGGTTTTACTGCTTCATGAACTAAGGCGGGGGAGGGGGGGTGTCAGCAAAACTGATACATTGGATTTCCAGAGGGCAGACTTCAGCTTATTCAGGACACAGGTTGAGAGAGTCCCTTGGGAGACAGTCCTGAGGGGAAAAGGTCTCCAGGAAGGGTGGATACTCTTCAAGAAGTTCATCTAAAAGAAGTAGGAGAAGGCCATGTCCATGTGCCCTAAGACAAACCAGTCAGGAAGAAGACCAGCCTGGATGAACAGGGAGCTTTGTATGGGCCTCAGGCAAAAAGGAAAAAAAAAAAAAGGAGAGTTTACCACCCTTGTAATTTACCACCCTTGTAATATGGGACAGGCAACTCAGGAAGAGTACAAGAATATTGTTAGGTCATGCAGAGATAGAAATAGAAAGGTGAAAGTACAGCTAAAACTCAATCTGGCCACTGCCAATAGAAAAAAAAAATGTTTTTATAAATACATTAAGAGGAAAAGAAGGGTCAAGGAGAATCTCCATCCTTTATTGGATGTGATGGGAACATTGCCACCAAGGATGAGGAAAAAGCTGAGGTACTTAATGCTTTCTTTTCCTCAGTCTGTAACAGTCAGACCAGTTATCCTCAGGGTACTCAGCCCCATGAGCTGGAAGACAGCAACAGGGAGCAGAAAAAAACCCCATAATCCAGCTTGAAGAAGTTAGCCACCTTGTTGGGCAGGAGTGTTCACCTGCTTGAGGGTAGGGAGGTTCTATAGAGGCATCTGGACAGTCTGGATTGATGGGCCTAAGCCAGTGGGATGAGGTTCAACAAGACCAAGTGCTAGCTCCTGCATTTGAGTCCCAACTCCACACAGTGCTACAAGCTTAGGGAAGAGTGACTAGAAAGCTGTCTGATTGAAAAGGACTTGGTGGTGTTGGTTGACAGAGGGTTGAACATGAGCCAGTAGCATGCCCAGGTGTCCAAGAAGGCCAACAGCATCCTGTCTTATATGTGAAACTGTGGCCATCAGGACTAGTGAGGTGGTTGTCCCCCCATAGTAGGCACTGGTGAGCCACACCTCAAACAGTGTATTCAGTTTTGGGTCTGTCATTACAAGAAAGATGCTGAACTACTCGAGAGTGTCCAAAGAAGGGCAACAAAACTGGTGAAAAGTCTAGAGCACAAATGTTATGAGAAGCAGCTGATACTTCTGGTGTTGTTTAGTCTGGAGAAAAGGAGGGTCAGGAGACAGGTTTGGGCTGTCTACAGCTACCTGAAAGGAGGTTGTAGTGAAGGGAGGTTAGTCTCTTCTCCCAGGTGACTAGCAATAGGACAAAAGTGAATGGCCTCAAGTTGTGTTCAGGTTGGATATTAGGAAAACTTTATTTACTGAAAGAGTGGTTAAGGATTGGAACAGGCTATCTAGGGAAGTGGTGGAATCACCACCCCTGGAGGTGTTAAAAAATCTTGTAGATATGGCAGTTTGTGATATGGTCTACTGGGCATGGTAGTGTTGTGTTGACAGTTGGACTTGATGATCTTACAGGTCTTTTCCAACCTAAATGATTCTATGATTCTATGTTCACTATAACAGGACTTGATCTTTTTGGAACATGGTTTATATCTGCCTGTCAATGAAATAAAAGCAGGATCAAAAGCAATAGAAAATCAAAATATAATTTGCTACATTTTTCATTTTGAATTGCCCATTCAGAATACATATCATAAAAACATAATATCATTAGAAATTGAGGGGAGGAAAGCAGGAAAGGAATAAATGGAGAACAGAGCCCTTCTTCTGTTTTCCTTCCTTGATCTTTCTTTCTTCCTAATAGGATTAAAGCTGATCTGTTCTGCAAAGAACCCATCACTTGTGGAAAACATGTGCCAGGCTTGTCTAGCATGACAGCAAGTTTTTCTCTGTTTTCAACACCTGTGGAAGCTATGAATGATTCATGGTTTGAATGATTCACTGTAACAATATGGTACAGTCTGTCAGCTTATTTTGTGATAGGCTGATATTACTGCCGAGTTAGTTTTAAGAATTGGCAGTGCACTGACAACTTAATTTGAAAATAAATATCTCTGAAATTCATCCACTGCAGCATTTTAGAAAATCAGTCAGTTACTAACTCTATGCATATTGAACTATGATTTTACTGAAATGGAGATTCACATCAATTTCTTATTTTCCCCTCAAAGCTGCACATTTATCTCCACACAGAATTCATTTGCTTGATGTGTCTGTGTAAAGAAACAGTTAATATTTAACATTATCAGTTATTTTTAGCTTTAAATAAGTTATGAGAACTTTCCAAACATTCCTTTACCTCATTCCAATGCTTTGGGCTAGACAGATGGACTGGTTCAGAATTCAAGAAGCAACAGCTTGTATCAATCACTTTCTTTCTGCCTCTCCTTATGGGCTTTCTTGAATTCAGTATTACTTAGCTCTTCTCATCCCTTTTTTTCCCATGTGACAGGAAGCTTAGTCACAAATGTACCAGTGACTTATCACACAGCCTTCACCATATTTTGGTGCTTTACAAAAAAAAGGGTAACCCCAAACATTTTGATGAAATTAATTTTCAGGCTATAAAACACTCATGGTAAATCAGAAAGTTCGTTAAAGACTATTACAGAAAGATTTGAGTAATAATTTTTGAGGGCCAGGACATGAATAAGTTTAATCGTCTAAGTCATGTGCACAGCATGAGGAATAAGCAAGAGAAGCTTTAAGTACTGGCCCGGTTTCAGAGTTATGATGTTACTGGTTTGAGTGAAACGTGGTGGGATGAGTCCTGTGACTGGTGTGCCATGATGGATGGTTATAAGATCTTCAGGAAAGACAGGCAGGGCAGAAGAGGCTGGGGGGTGGGGCTGTATTTAACAGAGAGACTACAATGCACCCAACTTGCTACTGATAATGACAAGGTTGAGAGTCTCTGGGTAAGGATTAAGGGACAAACAAAGCTGATGTGGTTGTGGAAGTCTGCTATAGGTGGCCTAGTCAAGGTGAAGGAACACCTCCCCTATGAAGACAGGCTGCAGAAGCAGGGATTGTTCAGCCTGGAAAACAGAAGTCTTCGGGGGGACCTAATAGTGACCTTCCAGTACCTGAAGGGAACTTACAAAGAAGCTGGAGAGGGCCTGTTTACAAAGGCTTGTAGTGAAAGAACAAGGGGTAATGGATTTAAATTAGAGAAGAGTAGTTTTAGATTAGATATTAGGAAGAAGTTCCTTACCATGAGGGTAGTGGAACACTGGAACAGGTTGCTCAGGGAGGTAGTTGAGGCCCTGTCCCCAGAGGTATTCAAGGTGAGGTTAGATAGGTTTCTGAGCAACCTGATTTAGTTGAGGATGTCGCTGCTCACTATAGGGGGGTTAGACTAGGTGACCTCTGGAGGTCCTTTCCAACCCAAATGATTCTATGATTCTATCTGGAGCACCCTGTGCCATGAGCCAGTGACCAATGCCAGGGAGTTTGTTAATGCTCTAGTTGACCCTGAACTGGTGCAGGACTTACTTCTTCAACTAGACCCCTATAAGTCTATGGGGCCTGATGGGATCCACCCAAGGGTTCTTAAAGAGCTGGCAGATGTTATAGCGAGTTCTCTCTCAATGATTTTTCAATGCTCTTGGGAGTCTGGGGAGGTTTCATCTGACTGGAAGAGGGCAAATATGGTTCTGATTTTCAAGAAGGGCAATAGGAAAGACCCTGGTAACCACAGGCCTGTCAGTCTCCCTTCTGTGCCTGATAAAATTATGGAGAAGATTATTCTGGGAGCTATGGAAAAGCATCTGACAGACAACACAGTCCTCGGTCATAGCCAGAATGGGTTTATGAAAGAGAAGTCTTGCTTAACAAATTTGATTTCCTTTTATGACAGGATTACCTATCTAGTTGACCAAGAGAAACCAGTTGATGTCATCTTCTTGGACTTCAGTAAGGCTTTTGATACTGTCTCCCACAGCATCCTACCGGACAAATTGTAGAATATACATCTAGACAAGAATATCACGAGGTGGTTACACAACTGGCTAAGGGGTCAAGCTCAAAGGGTTATAGTAAATGGACGTACATCAGGCTGGCAACAGGTGATGAGTGGGGGCCCACAGGGATCCATCTTAGGGCCGGTTCTGTTCAACATCTTTATAAATGACTTGGATATAGAAGTAGAATATCTAATAAGTAACTCTGCAGATGATACTAAGCTAGGAGGTGCTGTTGACTCCATTGAAGGCAGGGAGGAACTTCAGAGAGATCTAGATAGATTAGAGGACTGGGCAGTCACAGATCGTATGAAGTTTAACAAGGGCAAGTGTCAAGTTCTGCACTTGGGTATGAGCAATCTGAAAAGAACCTCCCAATTGGGGAATGTGAGGCTGGAAAGCAGCACTGTAGAGAGGGATCTGGGAGTTTTGAGTGATAATAAGTTGAATATGAGTCAGCAGTGTGTGCTGGCAGCCATAAGGCCCAACAGGATTCTAGGGTGCATCAAGCACTCTATTACTAGCCGACCGGGAGAGGTGCTGGTCCCACTTTACTTGGCTCTGGTGTGGTGTCACCTGGAGTATTGTGTGCAGTTTGAGGCACTGCAATACAAGATAGAGATGAAGTTTTAAGAGAGCATCCAGAGGAGGGCCACAAAGATGGTGAGGGGCATGGAGGGGAGGAGACTTATGAGGAAAGGCTGAAATCACTTGGTCTGTTGAGCATGAAGAAAAGGAGACTGTGGGGAGACCTCTTCACAGTTTATAACTTCCTCACCAGAAAGGGAGGCGAGTGTGCTGACCTCTTCTCTCTGGTGACCAGTGACAGGACCTGCGGGAATGACATGCAGCTGTGCCAGGGGAAATTCAGGTTGAATGTTAGAAAGAGCTTCCTTACCCAGACAGTGGTGGAGCATTGGAACAGACTCCCCAGGGAGGCTGTCATGGCACCAACTCTCATGGAGCTTAAGAGGCACTTTGACAATGCACTTAGGAACATGGTGTGACTTTGGGCTTGTCCTGTGCCTAAATAGGAGTTGGACTTGATGATCTTTGTGGGTCCCTTCCAACTCAGGATATTCTGTGGTTCTGTGAAGTCTATCTTGAAAACTTCAGAGAAAAACACCTCAATTCTCTGTATATATATGTGTGTATATATATATATATACACACACAGAGTATATATATACATGTACTTGTGCACTGCAAGAAGCTCCACTAAAAGCCTGCATTAACACTTACAATTCTGGGGCCCAGGCAAGCCTGTGATCAAAGTCAAACCTTGGAAAAAGCAAGTAACTTGTGGCACTGGAACCTAGGTGACCAAATGCCAAAAGCCAGGGCAAAAATGAAGAAAACAGTTAGCAATATCTAAGAGAATCACAGAATGTCCTGAGTTGGAAGGGACCCATAAGGATCATCGAGTCCAACTCCTATTTAGGCACAGGACAAGCCCAAAGTCACACCATGTTCCTAAGTGCATTGTCAAAGTGCCTCTTAAGCTCCATGAGAGTTGGTGCCATGACAGCCTCCCTGGGGAGTCTGTTCCAATGCTCCACCACTGTCTGGGTAAGGAAGCTCTTTCTAACATTCAACCTGAATTTCCCCTGGCACAGCTGCATGNGCTCCCCAGGGAGGTTGTCGTGGCACCAACTCTCATGGAGTTTAAGAGGCACTTTGACAATGCACTTAGGAACATGGTGTGACTTTGGGCTTGTCCTGTGCCTAAATAGGAGTTGGACTTGATGATCTTTGTGGGTCCCTTCCAACTCAGGATATTCTGTGGTTCTGTGAAGTCTATCTTGAAAACTTCAGAGAAAAACACCTCAATTCTCTGTATATATATGTGTGTATATATATATATATACACACACAGAGTATATATATACATGTACTTGTGCACTGCAAGAAGCTCCACTAAAAGCCTGCATTAACACTTACAATTCTGGGGCCCAGGCAAGCCTGTGATCAAAGTCAAACCTTGGAAAAAGCAAGTAACTTGTGGCACTGGAACCTAGGTGACCAAATGCCAAAAGCCAGGGCAAAAATGAAGAAAACAGTTAGCAATATCTAAGAGAATCACAGAATGTCCTGAGTTGGAAGGGACCCATAAGGATCATCGAGTCCAACTCCTATTTAGGCACAGGACAAGCCCAAAGTCACACCATGTTCCTAAGTGCATTGTCAAAGTGCCTCTTAAACTCCATGAGAGTTGGTGCCACGACAACCTCCCTGGGGAGCCTGTTCCAATGCTCCTCCACTGTCTGGGTAAGGAAGCTCTTTCTAACATTCAACCTGAATTTCCCCTGGCACAGCTGCATGCCGTTCCCCTGGGTCCTGTCACTGGTCAGTGTAGTGTTTGTTTTTAAAGATTAATCACTTGAAATAGTTATTATCTTGTGAAAAACAGAAGTAGTGCTGGAAAGCTATATTACAGTGGCAAAACTATAATCAGTGCCTTTATTTGGGTGAAATGAAGGCAGAGAGATATACATTGGATCATGATGTTAATCTTAGTAAAGCTAAGTTTTCATATCATGTATAAAAATTATTAGATCATGTGTTTTCCAAAAGTGAAAAACTTTGATTTTTGGTCTATATATGGCTGCTGCATCATGGACCCAAAACCAGGCAAAGCAACTTAAAAAGCAGTGAATCAAACTGAAGAGTCTTTTGGAGGAATCATGCAGGCGCTAGTCTGAATCATTTAAAGCCCGGTGTTTTGAAACTACTTCATTAATGATATGAAAGAAAAACTGGTGAATACATTTGCAAATACACATTAGAGAAAAATTTTCTATTGACAGGTATGTCAGTAGAATGAGTTTACATTACTTTCTGTACCCAGTTTCTAAGGGTGAGGTGAAATTGTTCTCTGCATTGCACAGTGATAACTTACTATGAATTTGAACTGCATCAAAAGCCACAAGCAATCAAGCTGTATTGTTATACAATACTGCAACAAGAACATGAAATAGTGCATTTGAAAACTTCTGTCCTAAAAGACTGCATTACATGTAAAATGCCTTTTACTAGTTTTTAGCTTGAATCAAAATTCTAGTCTCAATGTCCTTATGCAATGCATAATGTTCTATTTGTATCCTGGACCATAGTAAAAGTGTTGTTATTCAAAATATTTATAAACTATACTTTTAAAATGCTCATTGCTCAGTTCAACTGAAACTGGTTTTCCCTAAGAATTTGTAAAGCGTCACTTATTTCCCAAATTCTATCTTCCTGACAAAATTCAACTTTCCACTACAGTGTGCTAAGAATGTGCACAAATTGAGTCAATGTTTGTTTGTTATTGTTTATCTGTTTGCATTTTAAATAAACGGGGAGATGGATTCTCCCCTAACAGTAGCCTTAAAAATCAACATGTTGAAACATGCATCTTTGCATAGTAACTTTTTCACTTGGAGAAATGTGTCTCAACAGCTGAAAGTTTTCAAGAAATTTAAAGTGGGAAGATCTCTGTTTCAAATACATTTCTCATTTGCAAATACTTGCTAAGCAATGCAAGTGATCAAAGTGTTACTGTCATTCAGACATATGCATTTTATGTTTCGTAGTCCCTTGTCCATGCATCTTGCCTCAGCAGGTGAAAAGCTTGCTCTGTCATGTTAGATGTCATATTTTCCATGTGGTGGTTCTTTGACATTTTGCAGCAAATAAGTGAGATCACAGTTTACCTTTAAAATGAGCTAAACTCTCTTCTGCCAATAGTTTAGAGGTATTATTCTCTGTTCTGACACATTTTTGTTCTGACTTGATAAACAAGTGGTCTCTGATCTTCATGCAATTTTTCTAGAGGTGCTGAGCATCTTAAATGAAATGTAATTTTTTGTCCTTATCAGAAAGCAGAGCCTGGAATATGTTCCATAAATTCTGAATTCTTATGTTCCCACAGCTCTGTGTATGATGTTCGTCCCTAACTCATGCAGTTTCTTACACATTAGTCTTTAAGGTTTTAACAATCATGAAGCAACCCCTCAATTGGAAAACAGTAAAATCTTGGTTTTCTCTTAAGGTAATTATTCTCTCCATGTTTCACATGATAATTCTGGCCTTAAATTGAATTTAAAACCCGTGGGCAAAATGTATTTTTGTAATCACTTTGAAATAAAATGGCAATAGTCGTTCCCATTAGATTGGCTGTTTGAGTTCTCCAAGAAGTTTAAAGTAACTTTTTCTGATTAGAATTGCTGAAAAATTAATAGCTCAAGAAGCATACTTTGCTGGCAATACAGTCAATTCATGATATATCTTTAGAGCTTATTGTCTGTAAATGTCTACATTGTAGTATTGATTATTTACTTATCAAAGTCAAAATTATGTAGGCTGAGTGATGTTAGTAATGTGAATTCAGCAGTGTCCTAGGGCTTATTTCTCTTTCACTTAGAAACCTAGGCATTTGTTAATACAGCCCTCATGATTTTTCTCTTGTTCTTTCCTTTCCCACAAATAATAGCAGTCAGCTATTTGTTTTCATTTTCTTTCTCATTAAGTTTTCATCTACTTACCTGCCTTGTGCTTTATGTCAGAGTGCTGCAGGGGCTCCAGTGGCAGGGACTCTCCGTTGCTGGGCAGGGCAGGGCTGTGGGAAGCAGGAGGTGTGCCCTGCTCTGACATCAGTGGAGAAGGGACTGATAGCCCCAGGGGTCTCAAAGAAAGGGTTTTGGGCCATGGACCAGGTGGGGAGATGACATAGTGGGGGGGCTGCTGGTGCTCTCAGGGGCACTTACTTGCCACAATATATTGAGGTGTTACAAAAATATTAATTCAAAATATACAGATAGCCTTGTTCTCCTTCCTGCTCTGTGACATTTCAGTCTTCTCTTTGGATCTTGTTCAAAACTTATTTGCACAAACTAGCACTGGCCTGAAAATGGGATTTCAGTCTGACTATGCTGAGCTTAGTAACACCTTAAAATTTCCAGGGACAGTTAATAGAAAAAGTGATTTGAATGCATTAACATACTTGCTGTTGATTTAAAATTAGACTAAAAACTGAAATTAAGATGAAATATTTAAACTAAAACTGTAAATATGTATATGAAAGGTAAAGATTATTTTTAAATTCAAAAGAAATATTTTTTTGACATTTGAAATCAGATGTTGAGCACAATTTGAGGCAAAAATTTCATGCTGAAATTCTCTATTTTGTATTCACAAAATAGTCACAGATATTCTACTAGTTACTCAAATGTCCCAAATAGTTATAATTTAGATGAAACAACAGCTTCCTAACCTTACTTTAACAAAGGAACAGAAAAGCTGTCTTTTAAGCTCAAAGGGAAAACTAGGAGTACAAAGACAATACTCACAAAGACAGAAGTGAGCAAGAGGGAATGGGCTTAAGTTGTGCCAGGGTAGGTTTAGATTAGATTTAGGTTTAGATTAGGTTTAGATTAGATATTAGGAAGAATTTCTTTACTGAAAGAGAGGTGAGATATTGGAATAGGCTGCCCAGGGAGGTGGTGGAGTCCCCATCCCTGGAGGTTTTTAAGAAGAGGATTGATGTGTTTCTTCAGGGGATGATTTAGGGATAAGAGTAGTGTAGGGCTATCGGTTGGACTTGATGATCTTGAGGGTCCTTTCCAACCGTAATGATTCTGTGATTCTGTGAAGACAAAGAAAACACTATCTGCTTTTATATTCTTGTTGACCATGATTTGATGCAACTGTAACACAGTATTCTCTCTCTCTCAGCAGCATCAGAATCTCCTGGCATCTCTAAAGTTAATGAAAATACTATTCAAAGATAGTCCTGAGGTCAAAATTTGTTACACAGTTTTTTCTTTCTCTGGCACTGATGGTTGCTGCACAAAGGTTTCCCAGAAGTCATTATTATTTCATCATTCAATTTATACAAGACAAAAGAGAGTAAAAGTTCACAGTCAAGTCCTTCCAGTTAAAATACAGCTTTTATTAAAACAAAATTCATCAAGGTATGTTACTCCTACCTATGGCCAGGAAAATATTTTTAACAATTGGTTAATTTATTAAAGAATGTGATTATATTCTTCCAAATATTTTCAAATTCAGATTTTACCTGGAAAAAAAGGAAATAAAATAGTTCCAGTAAAACAGATTGCAGAACAAGTGACTGAGGAACGCTTGAGGAAAAATGGGAAACCTTGACTCATATTCATGTTACAAGAAGGGGATCCATCTTTGAGCCTCTTACTTTGGAGTTCCTAAACATGCAAATATAGTTGTATTTTCTTCTTTACATTTTTAATAAAATGTGTAAGCAGTTATAGAATGACAGTGATCTTTCATTCCAGCTGGTAAATTTGAAGGAAGACGATGTCAAAATCCTGTTTTGATCGAAAGTTGATAACCCTTCTCAAAATCTTCCAAGACAGAAGTTCAGATCTCCTTTCCCAGTCTAGGCAACTGGGAACACATGATTAAATATTAAACAGGTTAAAACCCAAGAAAATAAAACCCTCCCAAACCTACATTTTTTTAATTCACAAACTTCAGCATTTGCTTTTTTTTTTTCATATTTAAAAGCAGCTGGTAATGAAAAATTTTATTTCAGAATAAGAAACAGGTCTTCAAAAAAGAAAATGAATGACTGTGCTTAATTTCTTGGGTTTTATTTCAGTTAGACAAACAAATAATATTTGAATCAAGCCCATTTTTTCCCCCTGAAAATATTTTGGTTTCACTGCTGAAGTTTTTTTCACATAGCTTTACAGTGTTCCATAAAATCTTCATATAGACATGCCTTGTGAGTACACCTTAATTTGAGTAAGGGGTTCAAAGGATGAGCCCTAAGTAATTCAAAACACATATGAATATTTATTTCAGAGTCAGTGAAATTTGTGAAAAGATGTGAAGATCTTGAAAGAGAGCTGTTCTCAAGCTTTCAGTTACAGCATCTTCTGCAGTGGGGGAAGAGGGGATTTGCTGCATTTGTTCCACGCAGCTCTTCAAGCAATATTTCTAATATTATAGAAGCATAAAGTCTGTGGCCAGACCCCTGCTGGGGTAAATGGGAGCAGCAGTATTGATCTTGTGGAGGTACGCAAAAGAAGTGGAACACAACCTTCTCAGTTATTTAAATGCTGCATATCTCTGAGGAGCTCTTTCTACAAGGCCACTAATAGATCTGATAAAAGCCAAGGAACCCCTTGCAGAGTCAGCTCTGCTTCTTAGTGGTCCCAGACACAGCTTTTCACTCATCAGGTTTTTAGCAGGCTGTTTTGCCTGGGGAAAAGCTTCCAGAAATTGCATATCCTTTCCCTCCATATACCCTAACATGTTTTTACTCTGTGGTCATTTCAAGAGGGTAGAAATTTAGTTTTAATTTTCTGAAAGCAGTCACTCTACTCCTTTCAAGTCGTATCAGAAGATGGCTATTGAAACGGTAATGAAATGCCTGTGGCTTTTCAAATATGAATTTCAGTCATGAATTGCAGATGATTCTGTATTTCTATTACAAAGACAGCAAATGCATATTTTAAAAGATTAAAGACCTTCTATTATTGAGCTTCATTTCACTCAAGTATGCCAAACCCATGCTAAGAAAGGCTGTCATGAACCAGGATTTGATTCACATAGACAAAGGATTTTGTCTTGGGCCAAACTGATCTTTTGCTGTAGCAGCATGATTGAAGAAATCTGAAGAAGCTCTTTCAGTTTTTAAAAGACCTCGTATAAAAAGTGTTGGTTTTCTTCTATGAAACATCTCCTTTTCAATGGTTGTCAATGTGATATTTAGTTTGAATTAATAATTATTTGGGGATGTGTTTCAGTATCTGGTACACAAAACTGAAATAAAGCTGTAGTATTGGACTGTGGATTTGCTTTTCTAAGGAAATCCATGAGGTGGCCCTTCCCACAGCTATAGCAGGAGCTGTGAATTGTTAGAGGTTGTGGTCATCTTCAGTTTAATAGTAGAAAAGACTTATTTCATTGGAGTGATGGAATAATTTAGGTTGAAAGGGCATTCTGGAAGTTATCTATCCTGGAACATCTGTCACCCCGTTGATCACCAGGGTTGATTCAGCTGATCTGGCTGCCTAGGCGGGTGTCCCCTTTCTCCCTTACCACTCCATGTGCATCCCTCCCGGAGCTCTGTGCTCAGTTGAAGAGGATGACCTCTCCCTGATAGAGACTGTACTGTTCATCAGTCAAGTATATATGGTAGCTGTGCTTCCCTGCTAGAACCTCCAAACAAGCTCAAGGTCCATTTGTAGGAGAACGTAGGGTAGTCAGGCTTCCAAGACTGCAGACACATCCAAGTGAGACACTGCATGGGGCAGTCTGCTGTTGCTTATAAGGAAGTGGTGGTCTATTAGTTAGGATTCTGTGCTCTCACTGTAGGGGCCTGGGCTCTATTCCCAGTCAGAGAAGAATCCTGCTCTGGCAGGGGGGTTGGACTAGATGATCTTTTGATGTCCCTTCCAACCCCTGATATTCTGTGATTCTGTGACTATTACTTAACAGGGCTGTTCCCCCTGTACAAAGACACCTTTACTTCGATGAACCATGTTATATGGCAAAGCAAGGCCAGCTTCAAAGTTAGATGAGATTTCTCAGCGACATAGTCAAGTTTGAGTACTGCATACATCGCAGTCTTCTTTCATCTCCTTTTTTGGACACAACTAGCTATTGAGTTAGGTGACAGCTTGGTTTGTCCCAATGTATCTGTCCCTGCATTCTTATTCATAGAAGTGCAATTTTCTTGGTATTCTTAGTGCAGCAGTGCTCTCCTATGAATTGCACCTGACATTGCTTGCAAGTGCTTTTTTCTTTTTGAAACTATTGGAGCAAGGAGGCTGTGCAGATTACTTGCACTCGGGAGGAGTCCTATCTGCAAGTCATCATTTTTACACACATGCTTTGTGACAGAAAGCTAAAAAGCTGAAGCATAAGCTTGCTTGTCATGGATGAAGTAGTAGGTGTTAAGTGGGCTGAGGCAGTAAATGTTCAGAGCCTGTAGAATCTGGGGAAGTTTTCCCTGTTCACTTGATGCAAATCCCGTACTCCTGTTTAAAAGGATTATTCTTTCTACTCTCTCTTTTGGGAGATAGCGTTTGAAAACAGTTCCCTGACTGGCAGTGCTGCTTATTTGAATCCTCTAGCTGGTTACCCTGTGAAACAGAGGCAGAAACTTTTCAGCTGGACTCCAAGTAGGCAATAGAATACCTCTGTGGCTGACTAGCTGTTGGGCAAAAGGAGAATGTGCCAAAGGGAGGGGAAAAATAAAAAAACATTAATTGATCAAAGCTGTAATGGCTTTCCTTCATTCCCAATCAGTATGTAGAATATACAGACATTCAGGTCAAACTGTTTTATTCCATCTCATTTGTGACATCATGACTCATGATTAGACATGCAATAGGATGACTCACTGTCATCAAACCACATCTCACTTTTTCACTGTATGTAAGTGGCGTAAATGACAAATTATTTTCCCTGTCCTACTGCAGGGCTCAGGATCACATTTTTCTTAATACAGCTCCTGGGTGGCAGTGCACTAATATTATCCAATCTTTACAGTTCATCCTTTCACTCATTTACAAAATTGCAGGCCACTAAGTTTTACCCAATTAGTTGCTACAAATTTAAAGTCACAGTAGGATGCTTGTGACTGCTAGGACCTAGCTAGTTGTAGCACAGATCACAAGCTGGCATGACAATGTCATATTCACAGTTGTCAAGTTTCAACTAGAGAAAATCCTTACATCATGAACCTGACATGCACTGATGAGGCTGTAGGTGGAATGCTCTTTAGAATCAAAGATATCTGGTGAGCTTTAGTCATAGGTTAACAGGTAAAATGGAGCAGGACTAGCGAAAGTAGAACAACCCAGGACGAATATGCTTTCCTTCCACATGGCAGTAACCATGCCTTGGAAAGCTAAAAATAGATTGATAGTATGTAAATAATTGCACCAACAGTTTGTGCAGCTCACATGGAATGGAGCACGCAGCCTCAAGCAATGCTGGTTCTATAATAGAGAAATTATGATACAAAAGAAAGAGAAATCCAATACAAGAAGAATGGCTATTGTTCCATTGCTTTCCTCCTCTGTAGAAGACATTCAGACTACCAGTGTTTGTTTTAGCCTGTAAAATTGAGTTTTGACAAAGACAGCAAAGTACAACATGACAGAACCTGGACAATGGAGACAGCTGCGGAATCTCTTATGACTTGTGGTCAACAGTCCTGAACTTGTGGTCTCAAACCCACGGTATACCTAAAACTCAACTTTAGCTATCCACATTGCTCTTTCTGATTGCTCTGATCAATGTGCATTTAAATTCCATCTCCTATGACAGTAAATATTTTAAGGCTTTTCCGGACAAAAGCCTTGAGCATATTTCTGCTCAATTTCATCTCTTGATGCTTCATTGAGAGAATGGCAATGTATATGCTGTAAAAGAGAAGAGATTACTCAAACTTCTATCCCTGCAGAACTCCCTGCTTTCAGTCTGAGCACACTCCTCTGGTTAAGTGTCCTGGTTTGGTTTAGAACAGAACTAATTCTGTTTGATGATTTTGCTTTCCAGCTAAAGCTCCTCTAAATAACTGCACTTTCTGAAGCTGGTAGCACATTCCTTTACAAACACTACCTGCTTCCAGCAGTGATAAGGCCTAAAGTTTAGGTTTACTACCAAGGTTTGGAATGCAGACCAAGGTCTGCTAAATCTTATGTCCCTCGTTGGGGGGTGAAGAGTAAAAGGCTGCACCTACAAGGAGGAGCAGACAGGACACGTGACCCTAAACTGAGTCAGTTCACTCTTCTCACTCTTCTTGCTCTTAGGGCCCTTCTTCACCCTTCTTTCTCTCTTCTTCTTTCCTGCTCTCTCTCTCTCTTCTCTCTTGGCTGACATCTGAGGAGGACTAAGTTTCCTGAACCATCTCCAGGATCCAGCCCACTGAGCCTGGTTCATGTCTGCTGCTGAGGCCTTCCACCACAGTATCACTGGGGACAGTGACACAGTTGCCATCAGGGGGGGTTGGGTTCAGTATTGGTTCAATATATATTTAATTTATTGTTACTATTTTTCATTAAAGTAGTTGTTTTTTTTTTCCAGTCCACAAGTCTCTCTCTCTCTTATTTCCTTTTCCTTATGGGGGTGGAGGGGAAGAGGAAGTAGTGGGGAGTGTCTGCCACTTAGTCTGTTAGTGGTCGGTCCAGCTCTAATCCTCGCCAGTAAGCGAAGTGTCCTGTCAGCAAATGCAGCCATAGGATCCTTCTCTCCTAAAGGAAACAAAAGCACAAGAGTACTTTTCATAAGAAGTGTGTACAGTGTATTTGGGATGCAGCACTCAGCTCACTGGGACTCCCTCCACTGTAGATGCAGGAGATGAAACATGCCTGGAGCATTCAGGCAGCACTTAGAGCTGGGATAAGGAATCACAGAATCACAGAATATTAGGAGTTGGAAGGGACCTCGAAAGATCATCTAGTCCAACCCCTCTGCCACAGCAGGATTCCCTAGACCAGCTCACACAGAAGCGCATCCAGATGAGTTTTGAATATTTCCATAGAAGGAGACTCCACAACCTCTCTGGGCAGTCTGTGCCAGTGCTCTGGCACCTCAACTGGGAAAAAATTCACACGGAATCTCCTATGCTTCAGCTTACAGCCATTGCCCCTTGTCCCGTCACTGGGCTTCACTGAGAAGAGCCTGACTCCATCCTCCTGACACACACCCTTCACATACTTAAAAGCATAGATGAGGTCACCCACTAGTCTCCTCTTCTCCAAGCTAAAGAGACCCAGCTCCCTCAGCCTTTCCTCAGAAGGAAGATGTTCCAGACCATTCATCATCTTGGTGGCTCCGAGCTGGACTCGTTCAAGCAGTTCCCTACCCTTCTTCAACTGAGAGGCCCAGAACTGGACACAATATTCCAGATGCAGCCTCGCCAGGGTAGAGTAAAGAGGAAGAAGAACCTCTCTTGACCTACTAATCACACCCCTTCTAGTATCCCCCAGAATCTCATTGGTCCTCCTGGCCACAAAAGCACACTGCTGGCTCATGGTCATCCTTCCATCCACCAGGACCCCCAAATCCCTTTCCCCTTCACTGCTCTCCAACAGGTGTGTCCCTAACCTATACAGATCCATGGAGTTGGTCTTTCCCAGGTGCAAGACTCAACACTTGGCCTTATTGAATCTCATTCAATTTCTCCCTGCCCAACTCTCGAGTCTGTCTAAGTCTCACTGAATGGCAGCACAACCCTCCATTGTGTCAGCCACTCCACCCAGTTTAGTGTCAGCAGCAAACTTGCTGACAGTGCACTCTGTTCCCTCATCCAGGTCGTTAATGAATATATTGAAAAGTATTGGTCCCAGTACTGACGCCTGAGGGACTCCACTGGACACAGGCCTCCAACTAAACTCCATCCCATTGACCACAACTCTCTGACTTCTGTCCTTCAACCAGTTCACAATCCACCTCACTACCCAATCATCCAGAACACACTTCCTCAGTTTAGCTGCAAGGATGCTGCAGGAGACAGTGTCAAACGCTTTACTGAAATCAAGATAAATCACATCCACTGCTCTACCATCATCTCTCCACCCAGTTATGTCCTCATAAAAGGCTATCAGGTTGATCAAACATGACTTCCACTTGGTAAACTCATGCTGACTGCTCCCAATGACCCCCTTATCCTTGATATGCCTGGAGTCTGAGTCAAGGATAAAGCGTTCCATCACCTTTCCAGGGATGGATGTGAATCTCTAAGTCCTGGGAAGGACATCAGAAACTTACCCATCTGTGCAGGCTGTCTGGGTACCACATGGACTGGCAGGTCTCTGGAGGCTGGGAGCCAGGGGCAGCTGGGACAAATCCAGCAGGGCCAGGCCTGGCAGACAGGGCCATCCCAGCACCCCAGCCAGAATCAGGGCAGCTGGGGCCCCACAACTCCAGGCACTGGGTGCCTCCCTGGGGACAGGCTTAGGTGTAGTCTGGGCTGGGCTGTGAGCCCATGGGTGAGGTCAGAACCGGGCCTTGCTACAACATGACTGCTATGCTGTTTCTGTGTGGCCTCTGCAGCCAGGCTACTAGGAGGGTGAGATGTGCTCAGGGCTCTGTGAAGGGGCTGGAGGAATCTCATTAATTTAGATGAACAAAAGGGAGTCACTGCCCCTCCTGTCTGAGAAATGGTGGCTGATGCTTCCTTTTCTACATTGCCTGCTCCCTTCTGAACCAAATCTGTAAAGCTGGCACATCATTCATTCTTTTCACACTCAGGGGCTCAAACCTAGCAATAACCGTATGGAATCAGGCATTGCTTCTGAAACTGTGTGAAAAGATCTCCAGCTGTAGGCATGGCACTAGCTATCATATGTAAATGCTTACAGTTATAAATGATAGCTCAGCAGCCTATAGATGCAGAAATGAGATATACATGCCATCAGAGCTGCTATCCCTGTAAAGGGAAGGTTGACAGATTTCTTTGTTGCTTGTATGCAACTCTCTTTGAATGCAAGATCTGGTATCAGGCAGTACACATCAGGACCACTCTGTGATGACTGAGTAATCCTTTCTGCAAGAAAATAATAAGGATGAGAGATATTAGAGAATGTCATGAGCACTAGTATAAACATTGTATTGAAACCTTATCTAATAATGAAAGTAACACTAGAAAAAGTGTCTAGGTGGATGAGTACATGACTGCTGAAGTCACTTTCACCCAAGAGCACTTTATGGCCCCCAAGAAAGATGGCACAAACTGGCCACATCCATACATACTAGAGGTAGCCCTCCTTTACCAGAGCCTCTGCACGTCACCTGACCCAGGTCTCATTTATGGCCCTCATATGCTTCATTGTCTTGGAAGGAGTGGTCCCTGAAGTCAGCTGCTTCCTCACCCACACTCAGTTTTCGTCTCAGAGGATAATTTCAAACTAAAAGTTTAGAAACAAGTCACTATAACATACCTGCTATTTGGACAATTGAAGGGTCTGGGTCTAAGATGAGGTTATTTGACCATGTAAAACACACTGTGTTTGATGATAAGTATTGTTACTCTCTCCTACCTCATAAGAGTTATTATTAATACAGTGATTTTTATATGTATAAATCTACATCAAAACATGTTACCAAATTGGCTTTTATTTTCTTTTGGTACGTAATGACAAGTGTCAACACCTAAATTCCAAAATCTTATATACAGAAGTCATGTAGTGGAATCCTGAGGAAATGCCACTTTCTCCATTCTGATCTAGCAATGAGATACATTCATGCAGTAAGAGGGAACTACTTATATGAAACATTGACATAAAACAGTGTAATTTTATCAGTCTTAAAACCATGGTTGTGCAGTGTCTGTAGCTGTAGCTCCCCATTGTTGGCTAGGAATGTACACTCTCACCAGGAACAGAAATGGTTACAATAAATTGGGATCCATCTCAACCTCTGCAGACTTTCTTGTGGTTGGATGAGAGTGGACTGTCTTCCATAAGCAAGAACATATTTAAAGTTGTATCTGGAGTGGTTTGAAAGACTGAACATTTTGACAGATGGTTTTTTAATATGAGAGAAATTCTTAGTGTTTTTTGAAGGACATACATGTGAAGGGTTATTATTTTATTTTATTTTATTTTATTTTAAAGAGTAAAAGTGCTTCAACTTGAATACATGATGAAACTTATGGGGCAAATACCAAGTTAAATACCCAAGGAAGAATTCCTACCAATGAGTATTATGGAATATGTTCTTTAGCAGTAGTGATGGGACACCAGTACTTGGGTAATTTAAAGTCAAGATCACTCTCCTCCTAACTTTAAAAACCTGTAGGAAGCAGTCCAGCAGCCTTTCCATCAGTAATTGCCTTGATTCATGTACAGTTGGTCTCTGTCTTCCAGAGCCACAGAGCTCAAAAGCAAGCAGGGGCTCTTTCATACCTACCTCGACTCTGCACAACACTTCCCTTTGTAGGAAGACACCACACAGTACTACATATCCTAAGGCACTCAGGAGCTGCTAAAGAAACAAAATGTTAACTTTTAAAATTTGATATTTCTTCAAGCCACCCCTATCTTTATAGTAGCAGTAGTTCAGCAAAACACATTTTCATAAACTAAAGAATATTTTGTGGCAGAATGTTGTACTTTCAAGCTCCCCCTAACTTCGTTTTTTAGAGGGATCGGAAAAGTCAAAGCGAGTACTTTCAGCATTCCTTAAAATCATAGGCATTTCCCTCAGCTGAAAGGGACATAGATGTCTCCTGCTACAGAGGACAGGACTAAGGGAATGACATGTTCTTCTATGTGCACAAAACATTCTTTGTCTGTGGTTGACACATCTTATAAATGTTCTTTAACTGAAGCTTTACTGGCAGAAGCAAACTAATTAATGAAACAACTTTACCAGAGTCTAAACCAGAGGTCTGCATTGGAGCTGCAACCACTTAGCCCAGGACAGTTTATTTTGGATTTAGCATGGTACAGTAAGTTTTTTAAGCTCTCAGCTAAGCTAGGAGATCTTTGCGTGCATGAAATGGCCTGTAAGTGCATTGTTGAGTCTGTTCTGAAGGAAATTAAATGACTTGGTTAGAAGTCAATCTAGCGTAGTGTGAAAGGTGAAACACAGACTGTTCAGGTTAAGTGTGTGATTTATTATCATGACAGGGTATGAGTTTGCTGGGTTGTGCTGTTTTTTGGGGGGTGTAGGGTTTTTTGTTTGGTTGGTTTTAGTTTTTTGTTGTTTAATACTGTCCTCACTTATCTAATGGTAACTATACAGAAAAATATTCTTAGCTTTTGCCTTTAAATGGTCTTGAACAAAGCATCTCTCTTCGTATGTGACAGCAGGAAAAAGAATAGCTTGCCATAATATACAGGTGGTTTTGTTCCTCACTGGAAGCAGTGACAGCAACTGCCCTACTATTTTGTTATGTTTAATACAGCTAAAGAAGAAAAAGAAAAATTCAGTATCCAAAAATGTCATGTACACTTGCAAAGAGAAAAAGGACCTTCTCTCCTATTAATTACTGCTTTCGAAATTCAGCCAGAGCAGCATCTTAAGTAACACAACAGGAGAAACTGGAAAAATCCCATGTGGGGAACAGTTATAAGGATAGAGACACTGAACTCTATGAACAGTTCAAGAATAATCTGGAAAGTTCCTCTTAACCCCAATTCTTGTCATTCCCCTGTTCAGGAGGAACTCGTCCCCTGTTACCCCTGGTTACAAGTCTCCTCCCCTAGTTCCTCTCCTGTTCTCCAAAGATGGAGTTGACCCTTCCTTCCCATACCATGTTCGTTGAACTCCTCCCTAGTTCTAGACCGTTCTGCAGCAGAGCCTATAAAAGGGGCTGTTACCTTGCTAATAAAGTTCACTCCCACCTGGTCCTGGATGCTGTGTGCTTGTGTGACCCCCTTGTGTCACAGCTCCCTGGACCCGAAGTGCATGTCGCAGTCCTTCAGCTAGCTGAGGCGCAACACTTGCTCTACCCCCGGAGTGGACCAGCCTTCCTCTCCCGCGGGCTGCGTCTATCCCAGATGTATATCCAGTGCTCAATTACATGGCAACTCCAGTAGCTTCATTAAAGCAGCTGTGTCAATACTGGGGGGAAAGTCAGAAGTATCTTTCGGCAATGCTAATCTTCTGGAAAACTCTGAGAATCTTTTAATATCTAGATGAAATTTATATGCTAGGTTTAAAAAAAAGGTGAAGCTGTATTTTAAAGTAGCTCCTCTTTAAATACACAGAAGATCTTGAAAACAGTGCAATATTATAAATCATGGTATGAAAAGTGGCCACTTCGGTTTCTGAAAGAGTTGTGGCATCAGTTAATCACTAGTTAAAGTGTTACACTTTAATGTATTCTTAATTCCTGAGGTTGAATGTAATATCAGAAATGTCAAGATGTGACAAAATTTTGGGTTTGGAAGTAAACATGCATGCTCATTCCTCTTAAATTTAATCATTGACTCATTCCTTCTCTCTGTCTCCCTCTGGATTACTCCAAAATAAAAAACATGCCAGAAATGGGAGTAAACGTTGTTTGCACTGCCACAGACAGAGAGTAAAAGGAAAAAAATGGAAAAGTCCACCTATAAATAAGGACAATAAATTTTGTGGTTAATCCTAGTCAAAACAACATGAACACCCATTCAGTGCTCTATGCCCTTTATAGGGGCATGTATCAAAAAAGCAAGGGGAATTAATGTCAGACTAGTTTCCAAGGGATGTGTGCTGCCTTGCGCCATGGAGAGGCAACATCCATAGGTTTTGGCTTCTTTTCATTCCAGGTCTCTCAAGGATTAACTGGATTGTAAGGCCAAGCTCTATCATTTTTGACAAGCTGAATAGGACCTACCTATTGTCTTTAACAACTTAAACTAATTTTAAAAGTCAACACATGTCAGCATTTCTCCACTTCTCCTATGAGTAGAAATGTAGACCATTTCACTGGAAAACAAGGAAATTAAGACCTAGGATTAAAAAAAGGTGAGACCCTTTCCTTCATTCCTATGTTGAAATTATGCTGTAAGAAATAGGGAAATTATATATTGAGAACAAGAATAATCTCATTTATCAGCAAGAACTCTGACATGAGCCTGACCCTTTATTAGTATGGTGGACACTAATGACCTCTATGGGAGTGAATAGAGATTCAGGCTGATGTTTGCAGAAGATAAAAGGGAAAGCTACTGGTCAATGAGGTAGCAGATTAGTTGACTAGTAAAAGTTTCTTTACTGTGCAGAAGCTTAAATGCACAAAACAGAAACTCACCAGAGCCAGGTAGGTTGTTTGTTTTAAAGCAATAATTAATTATCATTCACTAGAAAGGTCTTGGAAGTGCTTGTAAGCCCAACATTTAAACTAAAAAAAGTATTCCCGATTTCAGCTGCAGCTCATTTTTGAAATGGTTGTCTGTCTTTGAAGTACATGCAGCTGGAGATGAAGCACCTCTCAAAAGCGAGAAAGAAAATGTTTGAAACAAAATGGCCTTTAAATCTCTTTACATTTTAGCACCTTGGGTAGCAGCATCCACCTAGCTGTAAGCAGATTTAAAAGGTATTTTTAAAACTAATAAAAATAGAGATTTATGGTAATTCAAAAGTAAAATATACTATAAGAAGTGTGAAGCATGTATTATCCTTGAACTGCTTCACTATTCTCTGGGACTTGAAAATCCAAACTAAAAATGAGTTATATTTTCTTTTGAATTGATGGGAAGATAAACTACAGTAAATTAGGTTTACCATAACTTTGAAAAAGTCCAGGTTCTCAGACATATTATAAGCAATTTCCTCTGTACTCTGAAACAATTACTGCTGTATTTGCAAAGTAATATTGGGCTATTTTTGGTATATAAAAATACTAAAAAATTGATATAATTTGTTGGTCACCAAGGTATTTGAATTCTGAATCCCAGACAACAGTTTCTAAAAAATACATTGTTAATTTAGTGATTACAATTGTTTTGAGGAGAACAATATCACAACCATGAAAGCCCAATGGATTAACACTTATTTCACCATTAAGGGTGAAGTTGAATGGTCAAAAATAGCTTTACAAAGTACTGTTTACCCTTTTCTTTGCCTTTTCTGGGGTCATTCTCACTGCAAATTTCCTAGCTGATAGGTGTTCATATAGACCCTTTTGTAAAGCATATATTTGCAAGCCAAATTACATTAAACTCTTTGTAGTGGAGAATGAGAAGAGAAAGTAAGCATAGCATTCTTGTGTTCAGTAAGATTTAATCAGAAATTAAAATTTGACATCTTAAAAATTAGGAACAAAAAAAAGAAAAGCTACAAATGTATTTTCCCAAATTATTGAAATGATTAGGGTTGGAATTTATCCCCATATCACATTTTGTCTGTAAAACTATCTGCTTGTTTTCAGAAGGACCATAAATGAATAGATTATTCGGGACTATGAATAAAAGTAAGAGCTGAATTAGAATAACTGCTTATTTGGTTTTGTATTGCCTTTTGTAAACATTTCCCAACTAACTAATTGTACTGCAAGGCATGGGTGTGGCAGCTACATAATGGGGTGTGGGGGGATGTCTCAATATGTGTGTATGTGTAGCTCAAGAGGTGAGACCTGACAATGGCCTGTGCAGCTTACCTGTCTCTTTCCAGTGGGCAATTGTGAACCATTTTGCCAATGTTATATTGCTAATGCACATCTGCATAGAGCTTGTCAAGCAGCATTCAGTCCACTGTTTTGAATTTTATTTAGAACAAGATGGAAGTCATAATTCTATTTTTTTATGTGTCCTATGTATATGACTACAGTAAGTATCTTTTTTTTTTTTTTTTTTTCTTTTATTAACATTGGTTTAACTCTACCATTGTCAGATGTACAGTTGAGGTGATATTAAGCTCAGAGGGGTTATGATCTGGTGGCAATTACAGAGACATGGTGGAACAGCTCACATGACTGGAATGTGGTCATGCATGGCTATGTCCTTTTTAGGAAAGACAGGCCGACAAGGTGTGGTGGGGGAGTTGCTCTTTATGTGAGAGAGCAACTGGAATGTATTGAGTTCTGTCCAGGGGAGAATGAGAGGCAAGTTGAAAGTTTGTGGGTGCGAATTAAGGGGCAGGCTGGCATGGGTGATACTGTTGTGGGTGTTTATTACAGGCCACCTGATCAGGATGAGGAAGCTGATGAGGCTTTCTCCAGGCAGCTGACAGTGGCTTTGCAATCACAGGCCCTGGTTCTTAGGGGGGATTTTAACTACCCAGCTATTTGCTGGAAGGCTTACTCAGACAGCCATTCACAGTCCAGGAGGTTCCTCCAGCGCACTGATGATAACTTCTTGATGCAAACGGTGGATGAGCCCACTAGGAGGGGAGTGCTGCTGGACCTAATACTCGCTAAAAGGAGGTCTGGTTGAAAAGGTAGAGGTTGAGGGCAACCTTGGCTGCAGTGACCATGAAATGGTAGACTTCAGGAACTTGTACCGTAGGAACAATAACTAGTAGGATCACAACCCTAGACATCAGTAGGTCCAACTCGATCTTTCCAAGAAATTGCTAGAGGAAATCTCACTGTACAGGGTACTAGAAGATAAGGGAGCCCAAGAGAGGTGGTTAACATCCAAGGGCAAATGTCAAGACTTGCACCTGGGAAAGACCAACCCCATGGATGAGTCTAGGTTGGGGACTGAGCTGTTGGAGAGCAGTGAAGGGGAAAGGGATCTGTGGGTCCTGGTGGATGGAAGGATGACCATGAGCCAGCAGTGTACTCTTGTGACCAGGAGGGTCAATGGGATTCTGAGGTGGATTAGAAGGGGTGTGATTAGTAGGTCAAGAGAGGTCCTTCTCCCCCTTTACTCTACCCTAGTGAGGCCACATCTGGAATATTGTGTCCAGTTGTGGGCCCCTCAGTTTAAGTAGGATAGGGAGCTGCTGGAAAGAGTCCACCACAGAGCCACCAAGATGATGAAGGGGCTGGAACATCTTCCTTCTGAGGAAAGGCTGAGGGAGCTGGGTCTCTTTAGCTTGGAGAAGAGGAGACTAGTGGGTGACCTCATCTATGCTTTTAAGTATGTGAAGGGTGTGTGTCAGGAGGATGGAGTCAGGCTCTTCTCAGTGAAGCCCAGTGACAGGAGAAGGGGCAGTGGCTGTAAGATGAAGCATTGGAGATTCCGTGTGAATACACGTAGAAATTTTTTCACAGTGAGGTTCACAGAGCTCTGGCACAGTCTGCACAGAGAGGTTGTGGAGTCTCCTTCTCTGGAGGTATTCAAAACCCGTCTGGGCATGCTTCTGTGTGAGCTGCTCTAGGGAATACTTCTGTGCTGGGGAGGTTGGACTAGATGATCTTTCGAGGTCCCTTCCAGCTCCTAACATTCTCTGATTCTGTGACACATACACACTATTAGTAGAATTGCTGCAGAGGCCAGAGCATAGAAGCTGCTTATAGCTTTTAAAGTAGCCCCATTATAACAGAAGAGCTGAGAATTCCAGGTTACACCATTATGGTGATATTAAAGGAATGTATCATCATTATGGAGGGCGGCCTGAAACTGGGGGATGACAGAATGTCTTGTCAGCAGTAGTTAAATGCAACTTTCAAGGGCTTCACTTGGGAATGAATTTGATGAGAATGAACTCGATTTTCAAAGGCAACGTGTTGTTAATGGAAGTAAAAGTCTCAGGGATAAGCAGAGATGTAGTAGGATGTAGGAAGCACTGTCTCTTCAATATCAACATTTGCAACTTGACTTGCAGCTTTTTCTGAGAAACAGCTCTTAAAGGTTCCAGGACAGCACAAATGAGAGGTCTGTATAAGCAGTCTTCCTCCTTTTTTGAATATAAGTGATGATTTGGAGAAAGAATAAGGGCAGAGATGATCCACAAGAGTTTGGCTTGATATACAGCAGGCTGAATTGTCCATTTCAGACTAAAATTGTGGAAATCATAAAAGCCTGCAGAAGGACTTTGATTGGCCTAAACATAAGCAGTAAAATAACCTCATAGAAATGATGGATGTATAATATTCACCTCCATGAAGTGTCATAAATTTATTCATGTTTTCTTTCAGCAGGCAAATTCAGAGCTCCACTACTTTCCATACCTATTAGCTCCAGAATATATATTTATTTGTACCTGAAGAATGGAACTGACATCTCTGCTGGATGCTAGGTCTGTTTGTATATTTGATTACTGTTCATAATTTCTCCACATTTCCGGTCTGAAGTCCAGGTTTAAGACAGTCTGTCCATACTGGTGATCTGGATGAGACTTGAGTCAACCTTCCAAGGCCAAATAAGTTTATAGTAGCCTCCCTGTATGAACCATTTCTGTACAACAGTGAGTGACATCCCAGGGCAGATGTGCCAGGACCTGTGCACACCCATGAATCCTGACTACTCTGACCAGTGCCACCAGAGACTCCCATCCAGGAACCCTTTGCCCGTCACCTGGAAGCCCTGGTGGTGTTTGAGCTGTTTTATAGGTATGTCTGTGGTCAGATCTGTTCTTCACCTGCTGACAGGGCTTTCTAGATTGATATATGAACTGAGAAGAAGGATAGGGAACTGGTGGAGAGAGTCCACCACAGAGCCACAAAGATGATGAAGGGGCTGAAACATCTTCCTGATGAGGAAAGGCTGAGGGAGCTGGCTCTCTTTATCTTGGAGAAGAGGAGATTAGTGGGTGACCTCATCTATGCTTTTAAATATGTGAAGGGTGTGTGTCAGGAGGATGGGGTTAGGCTCTTCTCAGTGAAGCCCAGTGACAGGACAAGAGGCAATGGCTGTAAGATGAAGCATAGGAGATTCCATGTGAATACACGTAGAAAGTTTTTCACAGTGAGGTTCACAGAGCTCTGGCAAAAACTGCCCAGAGAGGTTGTGGAGTCTCCTTCTCTAGAGGTATTCAAAACCCGTCTGGACGCGCTTCTGTGTGACCTGGTCTAGGGAATCCTGCTGCGGCAGGGAGGTTGGACTAGATGATCTTTCGAGGTCCCTTCCAACTCCTAATATTCTGTGTGATTCTGTGATTCTGGGAGAATGACTAGCCTCTTTACGGAACCGATCACCCAGATCACTCAGCTACTCTGCTGCATAGAATCATAAAATTATCAGGATTGGAAGGGACCTTAGAGGTCATCTACTCCAACCCCCTACAGTGAGTAGGCAATCTCCAACTAAACCATGCTGCCAAGCACCCTGTCCAGACTCGCCTTGAACACCTCCAGGGACGGGGCCTCAACCACCTGCCTGGGCAACCTGTTCCAATGTTCCACCACCCTTGTAGTAAGGAACTTTTTCCTAATATCCAATCTAAACCTGCTCTTCCCTAATTTAAACCCATTACCCCTTGTCCTATCACTACAGGCCTTTGTAAACAGGCCCTCCCCAGCCTTTCTATATGACCCCTTTAGGTACTGGAAGGT
>VWZX01004332.1:98975-206305 GCA_013399015.1 Galbula dea
GAGCCATTGACTACTACCCTCTGGATGCGACCATCCAGCCAATTCCTTACCCACTGAACAGTCCACCCATCAAATCCATAGTTCTCTAACTTGGCCAGTAGAATATTGTGGGGGACTTTGTCAAAGGCCTTACATAAGTCCAGATAGACCACATCCACAGGTTGTCCCTTGTCCACTAAGGTAGTCACGGGATCATAGAAAGCCACTAAGTTTGTCAGGCAGGATTTGCCCTTAGTGAAGTCATGCTGACTGTCCTCGATCACCTCCTTGTCCTCCATGTGCCTTATCAGACCTTCAAGGAGAATTTGCTCCATGATCTTCCCAGGCACAGAGGTGAGGCTGACAGGTCAGTAGTTACCTGGGTCTTCCCTTCTGCCCTTCTTGAAGATAGGAGTAACATGCCCCTTCTTCCAATCTCTAGGGACTTCACCTGACTTCCAGGACTTCTCAAATATTATTGAGAGTGGCTTGGCGATTACATCGGCCAATTCTCTCAAGACTCTGGGATGCATCTAATCAGGGCCCATGGACTTATTTACATTTAGCTACATGTTAGTAGCCATCTGTAGGGAAGTTTCAGTGGCCCATGTTGTGGTCACCCTCAATCTCTTGATTGGAATAATGCCTTGGGTAAGCCTATGGACATATGCCAGCTCCTCAGAATTCATGGCCCTTCCCTCCACCATGAAAATATCTATTCTCTAGTAAAACCAACTGCAGTAGCTGGTTATTTGGTTGCCAGAGGGGGTCTTTCCTCAATGGTGACACTGAATAAGTTAATCGTAGCATTGCTTACCATGTGGTTGCTGCTGCTCTCCAATACTCCAACAGGCTGTGGGCAGCAAGCAGAAGCTCTTTTTTAGCAAACAAGACAAGGGCAGAAAAAAAATGAGGTCACTAAAGAGTCTCAGTGACAGCATGTCACTTCTCTTGCCTATTCCTTCTTTTTATTTTCCTCAGATAATAACTGTGCTAGACCTTTTCAGTGACTGTATCTGGCCTCTTAAGGTCAAGAGTCTTGAGAATGGATGGCATGTGGGCAGTCATAAATTTTTAAACAAACAAAAACACCCAACCTAAATCGTTTTGAGTTATGAACAGTTTTCTGAGCTGGGTGCACAAACTTTTCACAGCACAAGGGAATACGTGCTTCTCACAATGGCTTCCATATATTTGCCACTCTTCATGCTATCCACCAAAACATTTATGTAATAGATCATTGTCTTCCAGTCAAGGACTTTGCATTTGGAAGTGAAAATAAAAATATTTATAAATAATTGGTGTTGTGGAGATGACTTGAATCTCTACATAGTGCATTGTAGCAACTCACTTTGTTTTTTAAACAAAAGACAAACATCAAGGTTTGCTTTTCAGAAACATTTGGCAGAAAATAACCCTTCATTCTCAAAACAATGGAGAGTTATGATTTTAATTTAGTTCTTCTGTTTTATTTCTGTTTCAAAGCAGATCTCCAGAAAACAGGGTATTCCTAAAATATATTTAATATTTTCATCTGAAAACATATGCTGGAATATCAGAAGTGGTTATATCTCATAAATGTGTAGTCAGTTCTCACACCTGCACACCACAGAAACCTCAGCCAAGACCCTCTCAGAAGGTGAATTTCACTTCCAGCAGAATGGCCAAAATGAAAATTCACTTCTGAACATCTTCGTTAGATACTTCATACACCACAGTGCTCGCTAACCCCCTCAGTGCAGTTTGTTGGCTTCCTGCTAGAATTGTCTGATGCTCTTCTCACCATGTCTACTGCTTTCCCAACTTTTCTGCCAGTTTTCCTTCTGAAGTGTTTTTTTTTTCTTTTTATAAGCCCAGTCTCCAAAGTAACACACTTCTCATGTGCTTTCTAACTCTGTTTTTATGTTCTCCCACAGACCCTGTGGAAATCAAAGTCCAGGATATATTAGCTTCCCATAGTAAGCAGGCTAATAGCTTAACTGTCTCTGAGTTTTATTTTTTCTTGAGTTCTATACAGAGATACAGAAGGCCAGAGAGCTGACTTTTAGTCTATAGAAAACCAAGTGATGGTGCTGTCTTAGAGGAAGCCATTGAAAGTTGTAGAGAGCACACTATCCCTTTAAATGAGTTTATACTTTATTTATATACCATAATAAATGCCTGAAGATTTAAGAAAGCTATGCTAATATAGACTGTATTAATTTGGTCTAGAGAGAGTGATTTGCCTGTGCATTTTCTCAAAAGGCAAAATCCTTCAAGAGTTCTTTGTTCACACTCTGCATGCAATGGAAGATAAACAGATCCTGCTTCAGTATTTCCACATTTCTACATGTTACTCCTGTGGGCTTGTCCCAGCTGAACACACTTTTGGTGGTTCAGCAACATGAAATACATCCCTCCCGGCTAAGGAAGCTGTTCTTAATGGATACTTTGCTGCAGAACAGGTAATTACCCAGGAGATGCAGGCAGAAGCTTCTCTAGCTCCTCCCTGAATTCAGTGTTTCATCATTACACAACTCACATTTAATTATGTTTTGGTTTTCCATTTTACTGCCCAAGAATTGAGAAACAGGTTTTGATGAGTTACTAGTTAATCTGTATGTAAGAATTGCCTACCTCCTTCATTTTATTAGTTTTGCAGACTGAGTTTATAGTATGATCGTTGGTGCTATACAGAATGACGAAAAATATAGACACTTAGGGACCTTTGAGGTGCTTCATCTGTGGAAAAAAGGCTTTCATAATTACTTCATCAAGCTTTAGTGATTTGTCTAGCCTGGACAACCTTGCAGTGGTTTGCCCCATAAAATGGGCAGTTAGTACAAAGTATTTGTTGAACTCTTCATGACAAGTATTTCTTAATAAAGTGAAAGCAGTTTTCCACTGTACTTCATGGCCACAGTGAGATGCTGTTATGAGGGAAATGCAGCTTGGTTTTTATTTTTTCTTTAAATTAGGAGATTACGATGATTTTATGTTTACTTTCTAATTTTTGTCTAAAAAAAAGGAGTTAATTGAGGTTAGATTTTCAATATGTAAAACTACTCAATCTGAGCAGTAGTTAACGGGTTGCATAGGATAAATTTATAAGATGACATAGTTAATAGGGTGCTCAGGTTTCACTGTTTTGTGAAGAGTTGTCTAAATTTTAGTCTATGTAAAACTAAGTGATGGTGTTATCTTAGAGGAAGCTGTTGAAAGACGTAGAGAGCATACTGTCCCTTTAAATGAGCTTATACTTCATTTATATACTCGAATGAATGTCTACAGAGCATAGAGAGCTTTGCTAATATAGATTGTGTTAATTTTGTTTTGGTTTGTTTTTCAAGGGCCTTAGAAGTACAGTCAGTGTTGTAGAAGCAACTACAATTAAGTAAGATGTTTTGGTAATTGTCAGAGGATTCCAGAAATCTTTGAAGCTTTCTGTTATCGTTTATACTTTTAGCACTGACATTATTTCATGCATCTCAGTAACACTGGGCTCTTAAAGGTGATTTTGAAATTATTTTCTTAAAGACAAGCCACATTCCTAGGTGAAATCAAAGCTGTAGTAAACCAACCTGTTTGCCTGAACCTGGAATATATCACAAGATACACTATGAAACACTGGCTTCTCACAGAATATTCTAGCCAAATTTGATCCATCGGTAGAAACCACATTAAAAAGCATATTTTACTCTATTTCTGATTTTCTAGCAGCACATTTGCTTCAGCATATTTTTATTCTGAATTACATAAATTAGTGTAAAACAAGCAAGCTTTTACCTTATTAAAATCAAGGCCAATGAGAGTGATTTCTGAGCATGTGTTTTACGCTAGTAGTAAAAGCGGTATCTTACTGAAGCACTTGATTGATTGAAACTTCCTCCCGACACCTTGGAAAGTATAGCTTTACAGGATCTTGGGGACAGCTGAAAACTGCAGAGCTGTCTGGTATGTCATTAAAATTATGATTGCCAGCATGTAAAATAAATTTGTTTTCTATACATAAAGTCTTGCAATTTTTATGCAAAAAGGAAGAAACCAAATAAACAATTTAAAAAGCTAAAAGCAAAACTGGGAGAAGTTTTTAGTCAACTTTTACATGCAGTGGCATCCTTATTTCTCTGTAAGTTATTGGTATTTTACTTCTCTGTATGTTATTTGCTATTGTAGATGGAAGTACTAGATTGCCTTATTGTTCCAGAAGGAAAAAAAGGCAGAAATTCCACAAGAAATTCTCTCATTTACAAGAAATTGTTCACAACAGAGTGAGGTAATCATCCACAATCTATTCTTGGGGGTTTTAACTCTTCCATGAAATTTCTCTCAGTTATTTCTTCGTACCTTCTTTGGTTGACCATCTTGCTCAAGATCATAGCCTCTTCTTGCCAGTGACCTCAGGCTGGGCTCAAGAGCAATTCCTGACAGCAACACTGATATAACCTAAGCTAAACAGTTTATGAAGATTTAAATTTTGAAAATCAGAGCCTGTGACTGACACAGAGCAATTACAAAAACTATTAAACATGAACTGGTTGAGAGATCTTCTTCAAGCAGATTTCAGGACACTAGATAGCACTTATTTTCCTGTATATTGGAATGAGTGCAGGAAGAGATCCCATAAAATCTTCACAGGTAGGAGGCATCATCCAGCCCAAGATTTCCAGGCTGATTAGGGGGTGCATCCTGAATGTTGATACAGTAAAAAAGTGAATAACTTTCTGTCTGGCCTGAGGTTAATTTAAAGTTGCAGAAGAAAGATTGTAGATTTGTGATATAATCTGGACAGGAAAGGAGAAAAGTACTGAAAATAGGAAGGAAAGTGAAAAAGGCAATAGGGCAATAGGAGAATATCTAACATAAGTTCAATTGTTTTAAAACATCACTAAAATAAATATGCCATCCATGAAGAAAAAAAAAAAGATAATTCATTATAACTGGGCTAGATAGTTTGTATTTTTAATCTACATCTTCAGTTACATATCTTTTATCTTTGTAAAGTGAAAAAGAGCAGCAGCATATTTCATGATTTGTGAAGGCCATATGAATAACATTCACTACTTAGTAACCAAATGATCCTTCCTGAGCAGATGTGGTTTTAGACCTGATTTTCACATTTAACTAAACTAAATATTGGCTTTAAAAAAAATCTGTTGCCAGACAAGCTACCAGAGAAAACAATTACTTGACTTTGTCTTAAACTGTTCTGGGAAAACAAACTCTAGAAGAAACACAATGTTGTATATGTAGTATCTTTACCTCTAAGACATTTATAAGGGATAATTTATTATCTACTGAAAACAAGCAGAGGGGTAAGTAATAGGAGCCAGAGGAAAGACCCTGAGAATGGATTTATTAATATAGACCAAGTGCCAAGAAGATATAATGAGGTCTTCAAATGGTCTCCCTGAAGCTCTCTGATGTGCATCTATCTCTCAACTGACCTATCAGGAAATTTGATCATTCTGAATTGCAGTTTGTTTAAATGTTTCAGCTGTTGATGCAAATAACCTCCTTATTCTGCCTCCCAGTGCCTTATTTTCCTGGTCTTACCACTTAGCTTCAGCTTTACAAACCTCCCATTCCTCTTATCTCTTCAACTTGCCCACTAAGATTGTAATCTTTGTAGACTGTATTTGTGTATAACCTGGATAAAGAGGGCTCTAATCCTGCACAGGTCTTGTAGGCATTACTGTAATGATCACTGAAGAAACTCAACCAAATTCTTTCTGATCTATACGAGTGAAATGAGACCCCATACATTCATAGGCTACCTAAGGCTTTTGGGGAAATGAAAAAGCACTTTTAGTTCTATCTCACGTATTTCATTGATTTGAGTTGAGAATCTGACAGTTGCATATGTTTTGAGTCAGAGATAAGTGTTATGCTTGGCATTTTATTCCACATCCATTCTTTATTTTAATTGAACTGAATTCTTGTATCTCTTTTCACACAAAAGAAAAAAACAATTGAAGGATACAGGAATTATGAAATGTTAGAACCAGCTATACAAAATGATAGGAAGTAGAACATTGGGTATTAGCACTAGTTGCTAAATGTCTCTGAAAACATATGTTAGAAGGAGGTATAATAATATAAAAAATACCAGAATATACCTGATCCAGTATGTTCCACATGATATTTCATTGTGATACTTACATATGACATAAAGTCATTCTTTTTTGCTTAATTGTAATCTATAATTCTGTGAAACTGGACACTGAGTGGTTTTCTCTGAAAACACTGAAAAAGTCAAGAGATTATATTTGAGTAATATCAGCCAGATGTCTAGCCTTTTGCATTTCTTAAACTTTCCTATGATTTAGTCCACTTCTTTCTCCAAACTCTATTTCTCTTAATTTTCTTATATTTTGTATTATTTTTATCTATTGCACAAAAACATACCGCATTTCTTATTTATCTACTGAAACTGTTGCATATAATGGCCTAAATCAAAGCAAATAGAGATGCAGAGCTGACAGAAAATGGCATTGACCAACACAGGCTATACATTAGTCTGTTCCATGGCCAGGCAATGAGGATTCATGTAAACTCGAATAATGGGAAAAATCTTGTTTGTGAAGGGTTTTCCTGGCTGCACCGTTTGTCCTAGCTGCAGTGGGATACAGTACAGCTTGATACAGAACAACTGTAGGGTGTTCTCTGCCAGTTTTGTGCTGATTTGCTGCACTTTTAATTTAGAGAAATTTCAGGAGTCCTGCAAACTAATGTTAGCTCCCTTCTGCCATGTGGGTAGTTCGTGAATTTCAGAAAGAATATTAGGTTGTATTAAAGTGTATGGTTGTAAAACATGGAAAGTTACTTTCTGTGCTGTTAGGATCTTCTACTTAGTTGAGGAGGATTGGGTTAGGGAGCAGTTAAGTCATCTGGACATTCAGAAATCCATGGGACCAGATGGGATGCACCTGAGGGTGTTGAAGGAGCTGGCAGAAGTCATTGCCAGGGCACTCTCCATTATCATCATCGTTGGTAAGTCCTTGGGGACAGGAGAGGTGCCTGGGGATTGGAGGAAGGCAAATGTCAGTCCAGTTTTCAAAAAGGGCAAGAAGGAGGAGCCTTGGAGGTGCTGGTGGATGAGAAGCTCAACATGAGCCACCAGTGTGAGCTTGCAGCCCAGAAGGCCAATCGTATCCTAGGCTGCATCAAGACAAGCGTGGCCAGCAGGTCGAGGGAGGTGATTCTTCCCCTCTACTCTGCTCTCGTAAGACCCCACCTGGAATACTGCATCCAGTTCTGCAGCCCCTATTCCAAGACTGATATGGAGGTGCTGGAGCAAGTCCAGAGAAGGGCCATGAGAATGATCAGAGGACTGGAGCACCTCTCCTATGACGACAGACTGAGAGACTTTGGGTCGTTCATTCTGGAGAAGAGAAGGCTCCAAGGAGATATTATTGTGGCCTTCCAGTATCTGAAGGGGGCCTACGAGAAAGATGGTGAGGGACTTTTTAGGAGGTCAGATAGTGGTAGAACCAGGGGAAATGGATGTAAGCTAGAGGAGGGTAGATTTAGATTAAACATTAGGAGGAAGTTCTTCACTGTTACGGTGGTTAGACACTGGAACAGGTTTCCCAGAGAGGTTGTGGAAGCCCCATCCCTGGAAGCTTTTAAGACAAGGGTTGAAGTGGCTCTGGGCAACCTGATCTAGTGGATGGTGTCCCTGCCAGGAAGGGGGGTTAGAACTAGATCATCTTTAAGGTTCCTTCCAACTCTGGCAATTCTGTGATTCTATGATACTCAGATGCTTGCCACAAGTTGTGTATGTAGCCATGCATACACCAAACAACTACACATGTAAGAGAGGTCTTAGGAATAAAGGGTAGTAAAGAATGGACTATGGAAGACATATTTTTTATTTACTACAGGGAAATACTCAAACAGTGCTCTTCCTTCTTGGTTGTCGCTGCCACAAGAGAGCAAACAAGGGAGCATATGAGACTGCATTTCTCTCAGTACACATAGTAGAGTCTGGCTATGCCTTGACAGTACCAAGCTGGAGATACTTATAATTCAATATAAAATATTTCTCTTATTATCCTGTGTTCAGCATTGAAAACCCCCCTAGAAATCATCTGACAAAAACCAGGAGCAAAATTGTGACAGGCCTGGAGGGAATGAAAGTTTATACAGCTGACATTTCTTTTAAGGAAATCAGAAAAAGAATAAGAGGTAAAGCAAAAAATGTAATACTTTTCTGACAGACTGAGTCAGTCAGCCAGCAAAGCAAACATAGATGATTGTAAGCCATCTGACCATTTGCATTTGACAAATAATTTTACCAGTTGACATATCCATGACTTCTATATCCAAATCTTTTACTTACTAAAAATCCGTACCAGTAATTGGTACTGTGTTTCTAGGATTCAGTAGATTCTCTGCAAGATTACAAAAGACATCTTCTGTATTCATATAAAAGAACAAATGAAAGAAAATCAAATGGCTAAACTTCATGAGGTAGTTTCAAATTTATTCAATACTTTTTCTACTGAAACTGGAAGGAAAGTTTTGATCTCCAATATAGCATGTTTCTGAAGGTGCTGGAAAACAACTTTTTATCTACTCTTTCACTTACCTCATATTCAGTTCTCTAACCAGAAAACTGTTTATTTAAACTGCTCCTGTATAAGTCCAGTTCAAAACTATAGCTAGGGTCTGGAAACATGATCATCTTCTACAACAGGAGAATGACCTAGGAACAGTCACACCTACCCTCTGTTTCTCAAATCACAGAGTCAGAATATACTCAGGTATTTAACCTGATCAAAGGCTGTATTTGTATGCATTTCCAGTCACTGAATTAATAAGGGAGGCAATGAAGCACAACTGCTTGTCTGATGGTGAGACTGAACAACTGAGCCATTTATGTTCACTTTTCATGAAATATAAATATTTTAGTCCCTTTTTTCCCCCTCCACTGATCTCTTTATCTTTTCTAACACACAGGCCACTTTGTAGACTCATCTGCGTAGCTACTATTTGCTGCTGTTTATTCTGTTTGTATTTGCCCTTTCCAGATCTTCAGTAATAATGTGCAATGAGTAAAGAATAATTTCATTAATTTAGATTAGCCAAAGTACAGATCAATTAGAAAATGGTAACAAGACTGTAAGACTGTCTTGTTCTTCCATCACCCATGAACACTGAACAACAAAAAAGACCACACTGTTTTCAAGTCAGTGTTTTCAAGTCAGCATGAAAGGAGCGATCATCTTTGTGCACAGTTGACAGTAACTTCACCACCACCCCACTCCTCCTCTCTAGGGCTAGTGTATTAATAATTCACTTTTCACTAAGACCAAAGCTCAAAAATGCTGTTTTGATTGAACATTATAACAAATGCTATAATGCTAAAAGGGACATGCCAAAGGGCAGTGTTACTGTGGCCCAGAAAGCAGCTTCACTCTCCACTTTCCACACGTCTCACAAATGTAAGACATGACTGTCAAGGATGCAAGTAAATACAGTTTCTCCAGCAAGAGAGACTTCGGAGTTGGAAAAGAGAAAATCTGATGGTGGTTACTGAGAAAGCAATTCTTTTTGAATTTTGAATTCTGCTGCCACAAAATGCACTACCCACTCAATATGAGGCTTCCCAAGGAAAGACCCTTGCCCAAAATACAGATCAAGGCAAGTCAGAAAAGTTTGCATGAGTGGAAAGAGGAGGAAAATCAAACCTTTTTTTTAGGCTTCTGGAAAAACCAAGATGATTAGACTGTAGCTGGAGATGTATCTGGCTGATCAGTTTTCAGATACAGGCAAACATTAGAAGTTTTGTCAAAAACCCTGCTACAACAGACCCCAGAAGCTTGGATCCCAGCCCTACTGTACCTCCCTCTCCTGGCTGAGAGCTGGATACAGATCGGAAGAGAGACATATTAATCCTTTAGAGAGACGGTTACCAACTCAGAGATTTTTATGTGTCCAAGGACCTTCTAGAACAGAAATAATCAAATTACAATGCATTTAGTGATGAATTGATTGTGCTACTTCTGTTCAGATTTCATAGGTAAATACTGCAAATAAATTCTTATTTTTGATGCATGGTTCAACGTATGCAGTTTGACCTACAAGATGGTGCAATAATATGTGTAATTTGCCACAGAATAGAAATGTAACTGCAGAAAGCCACATACAATAGATGTGGCTGATAGAGGTATTCTAATGGTTACATCCATAGGAAAAACATCTCCAACATAATCTCACTTTCTGGGTGTCTAAGGGCTGTGGAAATACATTCAATGCTATCATCAATTTAGCTCCAGGACTTGAGAAGCAATGTGAACCTGATCCATGTTTTTTCAGATGCAGAAATATGAGCCTCTGTGGGACCATTTAATATATTGTCTCAGAGACAATGCTGACCTAGTGTACATTTAGTTTTATTTGCAAAACATTCTCTCCCCAAAACAGCTGGGTAACATGGCAGCCAGCCCCACAGCAATGCCATCAGCACTACCTGCTGGGACATACCTGCTCTCACACTGCAGTAACCTAGTGTAAGGACTGTCCATTTAAAACCAGGTGTGCAATCCTGGAGAGGAACTACAGCTAATTAATGGCAAATAGACGACTTAGGTGGCTACATGTGGCAAGGAAATTTTGTCTTACCCATTAAAATATGTGACTACATTTTTCAGGCTGCATTGTAGAACTACTGGCTGTGATTCTCTAAACATTAGTTTATTCTGCTTTTTATTTCTTTCTCTGTAGTTTTAAAAGTTTTTTATTTTTTTCTTTCCAAGTTGTATCTTAACTATATGCAGTCTTGTATACTCCATAATGAAAAACATTGTGTTCAAATCAATGATGGAATGTTTCCTCCCCCACCTAAGTAAACTTATGAATTTCTTTGGCTCTGTTTTATTAAGACTACACAAGTTTCGATCTCATTTAAAGTACCATCATTCATTTCCTTCAACATGAGGCCATTGCTGGTGAAATCACTGTTTATTCATCATAATTCTGATACATCATGTTGTTTTCTGGCATATACATATGCAATGTTTTGTAGTTTTTTACCTAGGAGAAAGATGTTTATTATCCAGGGAGTATATGGAGTCCAAAGTTAAATAGGCAGCCTGATTCCCTACTCTCAGTGAATACTTTAACATGGTTGCAAGTGATGAAGAATTTTGGAATGTTTGTCATAGAGGCAGTACAGGCATTACCTTGACCCAAACTCATTTGGTTTTTACCTTCTATAGCAACAAACATATTTTTGACCCATTTGTGAAAATACAGGAAATAAATTCACTATCTGTGAAGCCTGAAGGTCTTGATGGACAAATCACAAATCAAATGCCAGCACATACCAAAACATGACATGCTCAAAGCTAAAAATGCAGATGCTATACTGATGTGTAAACAGCAATTCTCAGGGAGAAAACTACAAGAAGGCAGAAAAGAGAGAAAAGGGATGAAAGCAGATCTTTTGGAACATGAATGAAATCAAATGAGTTTTTCACAAACTCATTCAAAGCACAGTATGGTGTTTCTGAATATTGATTGAAAATTTCCTAGTTAACAGAAAAAATAAACAAAAGTCCATCTTCAAGTTAATGTACAGAAACAGACCGCCTTAAAGCTACAAGTTTAAGGAGTTTGTTGGATGAGATTGTAGCTTGCCTTCCAAAGATCCTTCTAAGACTGATTTCAAGACCCAGGTAGAAAAAAACGAGCCTCATTCCTTGCAATGAATTTTGGGACACAGATTAGGGAGGTGGTAATGATGATGATGAAGCATTATGGAATTAAACCAGGGGTATCACATTCCTGAGCCCAGAGTCTATGTGATGTATACAGCCTGACAGTAGACAAGCCTGACTCTCAAGTAGAAAGACTATTCAAATGCCAGCATTCTGGAGTCTATCTACATCTACTTTGCAAAGAGGAACAGAAAAGGGGAACAGGGATTCATATCATTTGTGTTTTGTATTATCTCCTGATTTATGCCTTAATATTAAGAAACTGCATTGGGGAATGGCAATTTTGTTAATACAAGAAAGAAGACAACTAATTTGAAAAATATATGAGCCCTTTAAAACTGCAAAGTGAAAATTGCATGTTCATTAAACATATGTAGTAAATTCTTAACAATAGTTTAAGTGAAACTTCAAAATAGAAACTAGGTATAGAAATGTTCTCTGTGGAAGATGTGCTAAACTGAGCTAAATTATCATTATGTCTAACTTATTTGTATTCAGCAATTTGACACTATTGTTGCCAGCAATTTACTAAGAGCAAAAAGGGGGAAGATTGAAAAAAGAAAATTTAATTAAGTAATGCCTTATAAGCACTGCAAACCTCAAATGACACCTCATGTCAATAAGAGACTTGCAGCTTCCAGTTCATAATTATATCCTATAGCTAACTCTTTGGCACAATCATCTCTTTGAGCAAGGTGTCCTGTTAACAAGAGAGATCTTGGAAAAGTCAGGAAAATACGAAAGGTTCACTTGCCAAACAAATGTTGCTACATTCTTAAAAAACAAACAAACAAAATCCTGAAGTCGTTTTCACTGCAAAAATCCTTGCTCAGTTTTCTAACCATTTTTTCTGGGAGTGGGGCAGTGAGTTTGGGAGACTGCAGATAAAAAGAGAGAGGCCAATTCTCACAGAAGAGATTGGATCAGTAGGTAGATTCTTTAACAAATTGAAATTTTGTTTCAAAGATAAGAACAAGAATAAGACAAGACAAGAACAATGTTCTCAAAAAGATCCCCAAGAACTAAAGCATTGCTAAAAGGATTTTTTTTAACTCAGCCTTGTGGAAAAGATTTATTTTAACATTCAAATCTCAGATAAGGGCTTGCATTACTTTACATAAATACTAGATTCTTTAAAAATTATCAGTAAAGTAGTGCTCAGAGTTACCAGACATGTATACATGGATAAATACCTCCTTTTTTAAAAATTTATTTTATTATTTTTTTAAACTGACTTTAATACCACATGGTGCTTAAAGCCAGCAAGGTCATACATGCTTCGGTCTCAGACAATGCTTTAGTCAACATCATTAATGAACAAAATATGGTTTCAGCTAGGGACAGACAAGGTTGAAGTTATATGAGTTGACCCTGTCAGAAATAGCCTCCACTGGGAATTTAGGTTCAGTCTAAACATGGAAATCATCTATTTTTAAAAAATAAATCTTTCCTTTAGCGTGTATGTATCCTACTATATATTCTTTCAAAGAGATTGTCATCCAAATTTCAATGAACATCATTCAGATCTACAAGAAACATAAGACACAGACCTAAACTTTGTACTTTCATGAAACAGGAGAGAAACAAGTGATCAAAATCTGAAGGTTTCAGAGCATAAATCCAGCTGTGAATCAGCACTTATTCAATGGTTGAGAAGACTATTTTTCCATGACCAACTATTAGCTTAAAATGTGTATACAAGGTTAGATAGTTCAAACATTACTAGTTTGAAGGATATCTTTTTTTTTCCCCCAAACCAGGAAACTAACATTAATTAGTACATATGGAGTAGAGATGGATGACTGAAACAGAAAACATAAAATCTCCCTATGAAAAACAAAAAATAGAAAACCTTAATTTTTCCATTTTGAAGACTTCCGTTCCAAAATCTGTGCCAATTCATTTGGGAAATGAAAAGTTCAAAGTTCATCAAAAAGCTTTCCTGATTTGCAAGCTGCATCAGATATTGTTCTGTGCCCCTCACACTAATTTAGTCTAATCAGCTTCATTGTGAACCTTGTTCCAAAATGGTTCTTTGGCTCTCTGTCCTCGGGGCAGATATCAATTTCTTTGAAGAACCACAGGGAGGAAGACATGCAGGGGCACCTTATGGCAAGACAATGGCTCCAATGAGGTCCACTACTGCACTGTAAGACAAAACTGGGCAAGGCATGCTGCCAGTGAGCTCCATTCCAGACTCTTTGTTAGTCAAGTTTCTTTCGCAGGGTCTCCTAGATCAGTCCAGCTCTTTGTTGGAAAACAATAGTAGCAAAACATCATGTTGCTGGTAACACAATGTGAGCAGCACAAGTCCTGGGACTCACAGCTGTGTCCAGCTAATAGCCTTCGGGTGGGCACTCAGACTCCCTAGAGATCACCGAATCACAGAATGGTAGGGATTGAAAGAGACATCTGGAGATCAACTAGTTCAACACTCCAGCTAAGGTAGTTTCACCCAGAGCAGGTTGCCCAGATCCACATTCAGGCAGGTTTTGGATCTCTCCAGAAAACAATCCACAACCTCTTTGGGCAGCCTGTTCCAGTGCTCTGTCACCCTCAAAGTAAAGATGTTTCATACTACAAGCCAAGTCACTCAGCCGAACTCTACAGGGGTTCTAGATCAATAAAAATGTCCTTGGCTGAAAGACAAAAGGCAACAACATAACAAATGCCTGTTGTGCATCCTTAAATATAAATTTTGTTTAGATGTGACCTTGTGATGCCACAGTGAACACCCAAGGGCACTATTACAAAAGTTGACAAACTTGCTTTATTTTTCAAGCAAGGCTAAATGTTTTACCTCAAGGCTACATTCTTAGACATCTGGTTTGCTTTATTAATTCTGCTTGATTTGTATACTTACTCAGGTATCTTTGGTTAGTATTTGTGTGTTGTCTTGAGTACTATTTTATGGGTAGGAAAGAGCCTATCACCATCTTTTCATAGACTGTAAGTTGTTTTGCTGTGGATGAAACAGTACAATGTTTTCATAGTTTAAATATTGTATCTAAGCTTTCTTCATCATTACTAGATTAATTAAAAAGTAAATTTTCACAACCAGAAATTCACTGCAATTCCAATGGCTACTTGTCTTGTTTTCCGTACATGTCTTCTAACTTATTCTTTAAATTCTAAACAAGCAAGAGAATAAATATCTTCTGGTTATAGATATGCTCCTTTGACATCTTTTGAATATATAATACAATACACTTAAATGTGCTTATAGCCAAAGTAGTAATAAAGAGTTACTTTACTAACTTATTTGTCAGATTTCATAGCCTGAAATTCCTTTCTCCTGAGGTGGGGGGGGAGGNAGATAATTGATCAGGTAGTTTCTTAATATACTATTAAGTTGAGTGCAGGGAAAGAAATGCATTCACACATGCTTGTACTCTTAAGGATAGAAAATTTATATTCTTTTAAAATAGATATAGGAAAACAATAGAAATAATCTTCAGGCTTGCAGGATGAACCAGACATAGCTTCTAAGGATGTTGGCCCCCTTACTTGATCTGTTTATTTAACGAGAATGTTCAAAAAGCATTAAGGAACAAGGAAAGACAAGGATAACAGCAAAGCATTTGTATACTTAGAGGGGTTAGTATATAGGTACATACATTTTCTGAACCTTGCAAAGCTCGTTGTACTTTGCAGATACAGGGATTTGGATTCTTGATACAGATTTCGTTAGTAAATTAATTTATAGTGTTGCTATCACAGCAAAAATGAAGAAGGCAGGATTTGAAGGAGGAAGTTGTTGCAGCCTTCCAGATTAATCCAGTGCAGTGAAAATATACATAAAGTATTGGCTCAAATGAATGTGAAGCCAGTAAGAGAAGTCAGGCACCAAATAAACATTCAAAGCTTGACATGTTGGTAGAATGAGTCAGAATGAAAGTTTACACAAGAAGATAGCAGCAGCAGCCAAGCAAGAAGAAACGGATGTCTACAATGTCTTGTAGGTTAGAATTAAAACCAGGGAATTCTTTGTCAAGAAGGTACCTGAAACAAAGACACAATTTAAAGGGAGGGAGAATTGTCAATATGACTGGTAAAAAAAAAAAAAAAAAAGAATTTGGACAAATGGGAATGTTTCTGGACAGGAAAAGAATTTATGGCACAAGATTTCAGTTCCATTATTTAGTTAATTAGTTGCAGTAATCAAGTTCTTATTTTGCAACTCATGAATGCAGAATTTTACAATATGGAGAGAGGTCATAGAGTACCAGACAGAACAGCCTATACATGTAAAAGGGAAGAAACTACTGAAAAGGAGCCTCAGGCTAGGGGTGGGAAGGGAGGGTAGGGACTGGAGACTGTTTAAGCCCTGGATATGGCACAGGAGGAAAGCCAAAACAAATAGATCAGTCAATTCTACATTTATTTAAAGAGGCTGACAGACTTTCAGAAGAAAGAGAATCTGCAGTGTATCTGGACAGCTGAAAATGAGTGAGTCCTCAAAGGTAATTGTATGACACCATATTGAAGTTGCAAGGGAAGATTAGTGTCCTAAGAAGGAAATGCAAATTGACAGGAAGAGAAAAGGTGAAAGATCTCAGAGAGTGGTGAAAAGGACCAATGTATATTCACTGTTGGCTGAAGGTCAAGACAGGGGAAATACAAGATGTCATATTATACAGGTGTTCCTAATGTAGATGAAAAATACGTGCTAAGATGATTTGCACAATCCTGCAAATACTGCAAAACAAATTGTGGGGGAAAAATATACTGAATATTCTCCATGTTGTTTTTCAACTGAAATGTATATAAGAATTCTCACAGAGAGCATATTCAGAAATACAACATTTTCTGCAAACAAGAAAATAAGAAAGGACTTAATTGTCCCATATCCTTAGCAGGCCTGCAAAATTTTGTGCTGATTATGTTTTATCTAGGGAGATTAGAGGCCTACATCTGTGTCGTGGTTTAGGCCCACCTGCCAGCTGAGGCACATGAAAGCTGTTCACATGCTGCTCCCCTCCACTGTCTCCCCTGGCAGGATGGGAAGGAGAATTGGGAGTAAAATGTGGCTTGAGATACGGAAAGTTTAACAGAATAATACAAAGAGAAAAGCAACAGGAGCAACAGGAAAACTGATGAAGAAAATATATTAGCAAACGATACAAAGTGAGACCCACTGAGCTAGCTGCAAGCATGAAAAACCACCATAGAGGAAACAGGCCAGTGCACTCCCACACTTAATGGGCACGACATTAGCATGGTATAGAATACTCCATTGGCTGGTTCAGTTGTCTGTCCTGGGTGTCACCTGTCCAGCTTCCTGTGAAAACATTAACCCTATCTTAGCTGAACCCAGGACACTCAGCTAAAGTTGAAGTGAAGCTTCTTTTACTTACATGCTTTCACTTCCTACCTCTGCTTTACTGTAACATGAGAACTTCATGGAAAGATAATTCAATTGCTACATTATCAGAGCATTGGTATTTATAAATCAGGTAGAATGAATGCTACTATTTAAAATATTGTACTGTGCATTATACAGTATTGGATTTAAAAAGGGCTTGTGACAAGCAATACCTTTGATGATGAAGGTACTTAATCACAATTAGGCCAGTGCTTTGAAAGGCTTCTTGGACTAAGATCTACTGAGGTACAACATAGTGCAAAGACAAATGAAAACTGAAGTAGTGGACTGAAGGTTTTAAAGGTTTGGGAGTGCTCACCTGTGTGATTCTGTATAGGTTTTAAACCAAGACATATTTCTCATCCCCCTTCCAAGCTTCAGCCTTAAATGATTCGGTAAACGCAGCCTGATTTTATAGGATTTAATTGCACTATCCAGGGACAGGGCACAACACAGACTCTTGGACCCTAGGAAGAAATGTGGACAAACGTATTTCTAACTGTAGGACCTCTGCTGTAGGCTAGGAATCACAAATCCCTCAGCAGCTTGACAATTGCACTGTCCTAGCACACAGGACTCAGAAAACACTGGCCCTTGATCATATTGAGAGCCGCTGCACTGCTGAGGTCTGTCCTTGCCCCTGGCACCTGTGCAGCCTGCTGGCTTTGGCACCATTTTCATTCCCTTTACTGCAGGAACACCTTTGCATACATGATAGCAGCGGCAGATCCCTAGAAAAAAAGTTTTAGCTAAAACTGAAGGCCTATATTTTAATTCTATTTTATTTTTAAAAAGCATTCACTCCTCTTTGTCACCTATTTCCAAAAAGATCAGAAGACCACACCACCACAGCTCTAGGGTGGCATCACAACTGTATCCCAGTAGCATAAACAAATTTCACCTTCCAATCCAGGGAAGCTGCTGGGCTGGTCCTTCTCTAAGAAATCAGAAAGACTCCCACCTTTAAATCTAGTTCACAGAAAAGTTGGATGTAGAGGCTGAGGCTTAGTATTGGTATGTTGTCTCAAAGTTGTTAGTTTTAGATACAAGCAGAAAACCTCTGATTAAGAAAGAATCACAGAATCATGGGACCACAGGATGGTCCTCCTAGCCTGGCTCGCCTCATGCCTCATACCTGTGCTCCGGTTTGTTTGTGATGTCTTGATGAAGATATGAAGGAAAACAAAACTATTTCATTGTTTTTACTACAATGTAGAGAAAGATACAATTTTATTTCTGATCACAGGATGCTAAGGACTCAGTTCAAACAGAACACTGACAAAAGTTTTAGAACAAGAGCTCTCCTACAGTAGCTGTGAAGATTCACAAAGCATTTCTCCCAGCACTCTCAAAGAGCTTCTCTTCCTTTATGTAATTTATTAGTATGTCTTCCTCAGTGTTTCTACTGCCTGATTTCCTTCTATAGCTTTTAAAGAAAGAGAACATGTCTCCATAGATGCTCTCTTTAAACTAGTACTGTCCTACTTACGTTAAATCTTCAGACACTCTCCAGCACAGACCTGGACTCAGAAAGACAGTTAATTTAAATTGTTCCAGTTCACTTGCTGTAAACCTCTCTTTATATATTCACTTGCCCCAGTTTGCGCTTTGATTAAAACTTTCTCAGTTTGCATCAGATTACTAAATTACACTAAATCAACTAAACAGGGGATAAAACAGCTTAAGCACCACTGTCTTTCAGTGGCCATAAGTAGATCAATTCAAAATCCATTTGGACAGATAGTTCTAATGTTTCAATGAAGAAGAACATAAGAAAGATACATAGTAATCCTTCTAATTTGAGGCTAAATTGCTAGGGAACAGTTAAAAGCCTTACTTATCTAAGCAGGGAGACAACGAATATTCTATTAGCCTCCTTTAGAGAAAATAAATGTATAATTCCCTAATTAACCCTTCCAAAGTTTTCTTGAACACGCCAGATCCAAAAAAGTCTTCATTTGTCTGGATTTGTCACACTGTGACACATAGTATCTATGGAAATGATGCTGTAGTTATTATGGAGAAAAGAGAAATAAGAGCTCTTGAAATTACATCTGACAAAAGATACAGGGCAAGGTTTTGAGGACATGCACTGCTGAAGAGAATGAGCAACCTGAGTTGAATAAAGCCTGCTATAGAGAGCATACAATGATGAACTGTGGTCAGTAGAAAGAAATAAGCAGCATTACAATGGATCTCCAGGGTAATACATATTTTTGCATCATCTGTTAGTGTCAATATATTTCTAGACAATATGTTATGTATCTCAATTTAAAAAGCAAAACAAAACAAAAAACCCCAGAAAGGATAAAAGACTTCCTTGTATAAAAGCAAATTGCATAATCTCTATTAATTGTATAATCTCTAGCACTTAAGCTTCCAACAGCAGAAAGCAGATACTTATGGCCCTCAACTTTTAATATTTTGAAGTAGTATATATAAGGAAATTGGCTGATGTAATTTTGAGAGGATCAGCTAGTTTCAGAACAAAAAAAAATAGTGGTTTTTTCCTGTTTACATGATGTCACTTTTTTAATATGAAATGAATACAGCCTATAGCACCTACTTCAATTTTCATACAACTGTAAAATTAATGATTACAGCAAGGAGAGCTTAGTTCTCAAGATAAACAGTATAAATTGGTGGGATTTTTTACTTTTTTTTTCAAGCGAGAAAAAAATAAACCAGATGTAATTCATTTGCACTGCTTACAATCTAAAGAGAATTAGTGATGAGAGCATTCTAGTAACTATCTTTTTAAAATTGTGTCCCAAACACTAGTAAAGTGCTATTTCACCGTGTTTTGCTGGGTGGCTCATATCAGTGTCTCGTTCATCATCTTTACCCTGTTGCATTGCAAGAATTTTTCGAGCAAGAGTCAAACACCATCAACAGCTATGAGAATTCCTTTAGAACCTCATGAGGTTCAACAAGACCAAGTGCAAGGTCCTGCATCTGGGGCGAAATAATCCCCGCTATCAATACAGGCTGGGGAACGAGGAGCTGGAGAGCAGCCCTGCAGAAAAAGACTTGGGGGTGTTGGTTGATGAGAAGTTGGACATGAGCAAGCAGTGAGAGCTGGCGGCCCAGAAGGCAAATTGCATCCTGGCCTGCATCAAGAGAAGCATGACCAGCAGATCGAGAGAGGTGATTCTGCCACTGTACTCTGCTCTGGTGAGACCTCATCTGGAGTACTGTGTCCAGCTCTGGAGCCCTCAGCACAGGAAGGACGTAGACCTGCTTGGGCGGGTCCAAAGGAGGGCTACTAAAATGATCAAGGGGTTGGAACACCTTCCCTATGAGGATAGGCTGAGAGAGCTGGGATTGTTCAGCCTCAAGAAAAGAAGGCTTNAAAGCACTGGGGAAATGTCACACAACAGATCTTCTGTATGATTTTCATGGAAAAGACTTTGTTTAAATGCAATGTTGGTGTTGTTTAGGAGATGATCTGAACTGGATCTGGTCATTATGGCCAGTAGATGATTTCCAGTAATTCCACACAGTTTACAGCTGGCAGCTGCAAGGCTGCTCTGTGGTTGCATTAAATCAGCATATTGCATGTAGCTTTCACAGATTTCACAGAATGTTAGGAGTTGGAAGGGACCTTGAAAGATCATTTAGTCCAAGCCCCCTGCCACAGCAGGAAAGCCGACAGCACTGGTATTGCCAGGCAGCCTCCCATCCAAGTACTAACAGAGACTGACCCTGTTTAGCTTCCAGACAAGATTGGGCATTCTCAGGGTGCCATACTTGAACAATTCTTCACCCATTCTACATTCTTCAACTATTTAATATAAAATGTCTAACAGTGCCAGCTACAAACTCCTGAAATCAATAGGTAACTTAATTACAAGGTCAAAAAGACTACCTTTTTTCACAAAGTGCAAATTTACCCCCAGCTGTAACATGCTGTCAGTGACTGAGTAGGAAAACACAATAGTGACTGGCACATCTTTGCTTTGTTTTACCAGATATTGTTTGATATTGGCAGCCTGTCAGGCCAGCAACACATCTTGCAAAGGACCTTTTACATCATACCTTGTGTGGTAATTTTTCCAGATTTATAGCACACACTTCAATGCAATGCATAAAACTGAAATGGCTGCAAGGCAGGAAACATCTTCCAGCAAATACCAATGCTATTTTTGTTGGCAGAACCCATAATATATTTCACTTACCTGTGTAGGACAGTAATAATAAGGACTAACATAGTATTTTTATGATTTTCATTACTTGCTGCATTCTTAATATGTCACTTTTCCTTGAAAGTTGAGAGTCTGAGGTATTGGAGATCTATGAAAAATAACAGCTTTACTGCATCATGAGATGGACTTTTAATTTGAAATGCAAGCTAAGTGGGCACTGTTCTGATCTTTCTTCTATCTGGGTTGATCCCCACTGAATTCTGCACAACTGTATGGTATCACCTCTGTAGCACGTGGCATTTCAGTGAACCTCAAGAAACTGGTATTACAGCTCGGCCAAAGCAAGCTTGTGATATTAACAGATGTATGCTTCTAGACTGAGAGCTACAAATGATAGGGGATCACAATGCTGCACAACATTTCACTCATTAAAGTTATCAGCCAGCAAGGATCAACAAGAAATAACATGGGATGTCTTTTTAAGGCCTCTGAAATGCTTTCATCTGTTTTATTGTTTGGTTTATTTTGAGATTTTTGTTTCAGTTTGGTTTTGGTGATTTGTTTTCTTTATCTTAGAGAACCGAAGGCAACAACATTAAAATTTAAATTGAGATTATTTCAGTTTGTGTATGTCTTCACATTACAATATCCTTCAGTCTTGGCTGCTCAGTGGCAGTTGGAAACTTAAATCATGTTGACTTCAAAGAAAGACAGGTACTGAAATGACTTTGCAAATCTGGTCTTCAGTACCTCTTCAGCAGTGCTGTTTGAAATTGATGGAAAGAGATGGATAAGGCCACAATAAAAAGCAGAATCTCACATGGTTTAAATGAGTAGCGCTACCCTGTTGTCAAATCACTTACACCAAAAACACCCCTGATCCTTTAAACAAGAACTAAGTCTTCCACATGAAGCAGAACTTACTGTTTTCTCTACATAGAGCAAGAACAAAAAAGCCAGATAGTGGGAAAAAAAATCAGGAAATACTTTAGGAAAAAAAATATATCTTGTTTTCTGGTAGCACACACTTCATTACAAGAAAACAAGCCTTAGAGTATTGGCTGCACTCATTAACAGTTTCCAAAACAAATGTATTCAATCAGACCACTAACAACCTGTTATTTTCAAGAAGTACAATACTTTATCCCATCGTATTCTGCATCAGATTCTTAATACTTCTTGAAGAAACATTTTAAAACAATTGTAATGTAATCTTTATATATGGAGCATTTTGAATATTATCACTTGTTAAACAGCAAACAGTTATCACCTAAATTAGTCTACATGTTAAGAAAAAGCAGAAATTGTATTAAATCAGGAAGCAGTCAGTATGTATGAGAGACAGAGGGGAAATAATTTTAACAAAAACCCTACCACATATTTCTATTGCATTGTTTCTCCTTTTCCCCACAAGAGTAACAGGTTCAATTATACTGCACAATGAAAATATATTTTCTGTTTTTTTTCAAATGTAATGAATTTAAATAACCATTTTGTTAGCCTCCAGTTAGCACCTAAAAACCTATTTCAGTGAGGACCCTGAGATTAAAATATAAATGAGTGGTTGAACAGTCCACAGCAGTTGTGTGGGAAAGGGTGATCTTTAGTAATTACTTTTTTATCCCCTACAAGAGAGTATGTGTACAGCTCCTGGTCCAGAGGGAAAGCAGCATTCTGCAGACTTCACCAATTTTAAAATGAGCTGATTTATAGCAGATAATTCAGCAGGCACACTGTGGAAGTGAGATTTACTCTGCAAGTTGCTCTGTGAATTAATTTTTTACTATGGTGGGTATTTTTTTTGGCATGACACTTTCATAAACAATGATGTATTAATAGCACAGAAATCTTTCACCCATCATCCCTTAGACTAGCATTTTCCTGGCTTTATGTAGAAGCTGTGGATTTTCTCACAGAGAAGATAGAGGTGTCATTTAAAAACTATTTAAAAACTACTAAACCCAGCAAGGTTAACTTCAGTAGATTCCAGGTCAGGAAAAATGCATATTATAAAATCACTTTATAGAATGAGTCCTGCAAATAAAGTCATTAGGAGAAAACAGTCCTACATATTTTCCATGTTCTGTACAACCTATAGATTATCTGTCTGGGGAGTACAGAGAGCAAGAGGAGGGCTTCTGCTCCTTTTCTCTAAAGTTAGTGATCAATATCTAACAGAAACAAAATATTCTGCTTCTTTGAACACATTTTAGTAACTGATAATGAAAGGAAAGCTTGTAAAAGAGTCAGACTATGTGCAAGTTACATTTACAGCCAGACGTATCTGCAAAAAAACACAGAATGTTACGAGCTGGAAGGTACCCTGAAAGATCATCTAGTCCAACCCCCCTGCCACAGCAGGATTCCCTAGACCAGGTCACACAGAGGTGCATCCAGACGGGTTTTGAAAATCTCCATAGAAGGAGACTCCAAAACTTCTCTGGGCAGTCTGTGCCAGTGCTCTGGAATCCAGGAAAATTTTTTTTCCAGTATTCATATGGAACGTCCTATGTTTTAGCTTACAGACTTTGCCTCTTCTTCTGTCACTGGCCTCCACTGAGAAGAGCCTGACCCCATCCTTCTGACACACACCCTTCATATATTTAAAAGCATAGATGAGGTCACCCTTTAGTCTCCTCTTCCCCAAACTAAAGAGACCCAGCTCCCTCAGCCTTTCCTCAGAAGGAAGATGTTCCACTCCTTTCATCATCTTGGTGGCTCTGGGCTGCACTTTTACCAGCAGATCCCTATCCTTCGTGAACTGAGAGGCCCAGAACTAGACACAATATTCCAGATGTGGTCTCACCAGGGTAGAGAAAAAGGGGAAGAAGAACCTCTCTTGACGTACTAATACACACTAGAATCCCATTGGCTCTCCTGGCCACAAGAGCATACTGCTGGCTCATGGTCATCCTTCCATTTACCAGGACCCGCAGATCCCTCTCCACTTTACTTCTCTCCAACAGGTCAGTCCCCAACCTAGAACTATCCATGGGGTTGGTCTTTCCCAGGTGCAAAACTCAACACTTAGCCTTGTTGAATCTCATTCAGTTTCTCCCTGCCCAACTCTCCAGACTGTTAAAGTATCACTGAATGGCAGCACAACCCTCTTGTGTGTCAGCCACTCCACCCAGTTTAGTGTCAGTACTGACCCCCAAGGGACTCCACTAGACACAGGCCTCCAACTAGACTCCATCCCGTTGACCACAACTCTGGCTTCTGTCCTTCAACCAGTTCACAATCCACCTCACTACCCAATCAGCCAGACCACACTTCCTCAGTTTAGCTGCAAGCATGCTGTGGGAGACTGTGTCAAACGCTTTACTGAAATCAAAATAAACCACATCCACTGCCCTACCCTGATCTATCCACCTGGTTATGTCCTCATAAAAGGCTATCAGGTTGGTCAAACATGACTTCCCCTTGGTAAACCCATGCTGACTGCTCCCACTGACCCCTTTATCCTTGATATGCCTGGAGACAGAGTCAAGGATAAAGTGCTCCATCACCTTTCCAGGGATGGAGGTGAGGCTGACCAGTCTATAGTTACCCAGCTCCTCCTTCTTGTCCTTCTTAAAGACTGGAGTGATATTTGCTTTCCTCCAAAACCCAGGCAGTTCTCCTGTCCCCAAGGACTTACCAGAGATGATGGATACTAGGCTGGCAATGACTTCTGCCAGCTCCCTCATCACCTGTGGTTGCATCCCATCAGGTCCCATGGATTTATGGATGTCCAGATGGCTTAGCTGTTCCCTAACCCAGTCCTCCTCAACTAAGGAAAACTCCTCCAGTATCCTAACATCATCTGGGGGTTCAGGAGTCTGAGGCTCTTGAGGATGATTTCTAACAGTCTAGACAGAGACAAAGAAGGCATTCAGTAACTCCACCTTCTTTGTATCTTCTGTCACCAAGGCACTCACCTTATTCAGCAGTGGGCCTACATTGCCTCTAGTATTCGTTTTTTGGGCAATGTATTTGAAGAAGCCCTTCCTATTGTCCTTGACGTCCCTTGCAAGATTTAATTCCAGTGAGGCCTGAGCTTTCCTAGTTGCCTCCCTACAAATTCTGACAGCCGTCTTATACTCTTCCCATGTGGACAGCCCCTCCTTCCATGACCTGTAGACTCTCTTCCACTGCAGCTTGCCCAGCAGGTCCTTACTTAACTATGGGGGTCTCCCCGGCTCCCCTCCTCGATTTTGTACATGTTGGGATGCACTGATCTTGAGCTTGGAAGAAGTGGTCCTTGGATGTTAACCAACTCTCTTGGACCCCTTTATCTTCTAGTACCCTGAGATTTCCCCTAGCAATTTCTTGAAGAAATCAAGGTTGGCCCTACTGAAGTTTATGGTTGTGATGCTCGTAGGTATCCTTTTTCTACCACACAAGATCTTGAGTCCTATCATCTCATGATCGCTGCAGCCAAGGTTTCCCTCAACCTATGCCTCTCCAACCAGACCCTCCTTACTAGTCAGGTCCAGCAGCACTCCCCTCCTATTTGGCTTATCCACCATTTACGTCAAGAAATATTATCAGTGCATTGGAGGAACCTCCTTGACTGTGAATGGCTGGCTGAGTAGGCCTTACAGCAAATATTAGGGTAGTTAAAATCCCCCCTAAGAACCAGGGCCTGTGATTGCAAGACTACTGTCAGCTACCTGCAGAAAGCCTCATTAACTTCATCATCCTGACCAGGTGTACTGTAACAGATACCCACAACAGTATCACCCATGCTAGCCTGCCCATTAATTCTCACCCATAAACTCTCAACTTGCTCCTCATTCACGGAAGTGGTAACTCTATATCATACCTTTGCCCTGAGCTAGGTCCTCTTTGAGCCATGCTCTCTCAATTTTGGCTTTAAATCCTTTGAGACTCTTAACTTTGACTACTTTCTTTGACAGCCTATTAACTAGGACTATATCACTTACAAGCCGATAATGTCTTCTAAATATCAAGCCTTCATCTCTTTCCTAAATTTTCATTGCATCCTATGTTGAAGAATGTTTAATTCACTAATTCACTGTTGATTGTCACACAAACAATATTTGCATGCCGCTGGTAAGCTTCATCTCAAATTCTTTTACTTCCAAAGAGTCACTGCCAGAAGATAAGGAAAAGACCTTTAAGTTTGTCTTACTTGTTGCTTTTGCTGTACAAACCAGCTTCCTTTAGTATATGTGCTAGTGTTCTGTTTAGTTGAATTTAAATTGTTAAGCTTGATAGGACTTGTAATGGTTTTGCCCAGGCCACTTCCCTGGTAGCCAGCTTGTAACCAGCTTGTAACCAGGGAAGTGGTCAGAGGTTCCCAGTATTCCATGCAATTTCACGTGACTAGCAGTATAAATAAGGAGAGCAGAAGCCGGCTCGCTCTCTTCCTTCTGGTGGACTCAGAGACGCAGGTTCTCTGTTATTGGTCCTGCCCGTGTGGGGGAGTGAGACCTTGTAGGCCTTGGGAGCAGCAGTTCCTGCACTTCGAGAATAGTAGTAGTGAGATTTATTTTCTTTAAGCTCACATATCTGTTTCGGTTTCTCCTCTCTGTTTTCTTTTTCCCTCATCCCTTCTTCCTTTCCCCTCTCCCTTTCCCCTTCCCCTCCCAGGGGGGTGTTTTGGGGGGTTCCCTCTGCTTTGTATATGATACTATACAGACATATGTATTAATCTCTAATATAATTTAATTATTTTGGACTCTTTAATTGTCCTATAGTTTCTTTTTCATTACTCTGAGAGGGAAGGGAGGGGGGGAAGAAAGCTTACACTGTGGGTTTGAGTATTTGGCAGAAAGCCAGGTCCAAGCCATCACAGGATTTCTGCTCCATACCTTAGTGTATTGTGTCTGGCTGAGCTGCATTCCATTTCCCCATAATAGCCCTCACAGTGCTGTGCTTTGCATTGGCAGCTAGAAGGGTGTTGATAACACACCGGTGTTTTGGCTACTGCTGAGCACAGCACTAGCACTGTAAGGTTCCTTCTTTAGTTGAGGGCAAGATCCTGGGAGGGGACCCAAGGAGGTCAGCTGACCCAAACTGACCAAAGGGATATTCCATACCATATGACGTCAGCTCAGATATAAATGCTAAGGCACGGAGCAGGAGGGTGGGCATTCATTGTCTAATGGCTGCCTGCTGAGGAACCACCACACATACTGCACCCCTGCTTCTCGGGAGTGGCCAACCATCGCTGCTCATGGGGAGCAGAGAATAAATCTGCTATTCTTTGCTTCTGCGCTCACAAGCTTCGCTGTGCTTTTTGCTTCAAATAAACTGTCTTATCTCAACCTGTGACTTTTTTCTTTTTTTTCCATCTTACTCTCTCTCCCCTGTCCCTCTGGGAAGTGGAGTGAGAGAGCAGCTGGGTGGGCACCTGGTGTCCAGCCAAGGTCAACCCACCACAATTAGGAAGCTATTTAATAGCTTAACAGAGCAGCATCTTTCTTGGACTTCCTGAAGAAAAACTTCTAATTTGTAGGCTCCCTCATTATATCCAAGCAGGTTTTGCTTTTTCCAGTTCTGTTTGTTTCCTAATCAATTCTTCCAGGTAAAAAGCAGAAGGAACTTTACAGGAACAGAAGAAAAAGAATCCCTGCAGGGTTACCTCTGCCCAGATGTGCTAGGATCTGTCAGTGCCTGGAAAAGGGTAAAACACCACAAACAATGAGAAGATGGCTGAAAGGCATCTTCCCTAAATATCCAGCTGCTCCAGAGCAGTATGTAGGAACAAAACAAACTAAAACTCTAACCAAGTAACTAAGAAACCTAGGTTATGAATGCAAATCTAAGATCTATCTCTCCAAGCTGTGAATCAGCCTTCTACCTGTCCTGTGCCAGAACAGCCCTGGAATTTCTGCAGTTTACTCTTTAGCTGTCATCACAGAATCACACAGAATCACAGAATCATCACTACCAGCATGTCATAGGTTGCAAAGACACCTTAGCTACTCCTCCAGCTGGCCAGATAAACAGACACTAGTGGCTGAACTGGATGTCCCCACAAGGTGCTTTGTCACTCAGAAACATTTCCTCCAGACCACTTTAGTTTCTTTCTTCTCCTGTCCACAGTGCCACAGCCACTGCCTGCGAGGCCACAGGCACTCTCTGTTTCTTGTTCACTCTCATTTTTCTCAGCCATTGTTTCCATTTTGCAACATGGAACTGCCTTGAAATCCCTCTCCCACAGCTTTTGCAGTAGCAGCTACACCACCACTAGCAGGCCTCATTTATGTTGCTTCCCTGTTGCTATGGCTATGGAGTGGCCAAATAGAGCTCACAGTGGGATTATGCCAGCAACTCAATGGTCTGCATTGGGGTAGATGCTTGTAAGAAAAGAATTGCTATAGCTAAGGACATCATGTTTTTGAGATATTAGCCCTATGTCTACATATATGCAAACAAATTTATATGTAAAATAAAGACAAACAACCATTTAAATAAGAAAGTTCATAGGTTATCCTAAGCATTAATTTCCAAATAACACATATTCTAACTAGAGAGTTCCATACCTGTTTTGAAAAAGACTGAATTCTTCACCTTCATTAGATTACCTGACCCTTTAGTGAATGATGAAATTCAGTCCTTTGTACAAGAAATATGAGTTCAAATTCAGTTCCCAAATTAAATACGCTGATAGATGTAGTCATAGATAATACACACAAGAATTGCAATTTTCTAAGACTATGTCAGTAAATGTAAGAACTGTCCTGAAAAAAAAATATTATAGCTAATCAACAACTTTTATGTTGTTGACTTTCACTTGTGTATCAGCTTTAAATAAGCAAGTGAAACTTCAGGCTTAGGCACATATATATAAAAAGAAGATATGTTATTTACATTCCTCTTGAAGTCTGGTTTACGAATGGGGATATTTTCTCTCTTTGTCTTGCAAGTCAGACAGAACAACCTTCTCAACTTCACTAATTAATCTTGCCCCAGCTGCTGACTCCACAGGTGATGAGACTCTCCACTTGTCACCTTGGAAATACAGCTTCTGTAATAGAAAAAGCTTCCCATCTGTGAAAGTCTTAAAACATCTATTACAAGGTTTGAAAAAAGTTCTGGGGACCTTGCCCATATAATTGAAAAGTATTGGAACTTTGAAGTTTTGAAGCATAAACTACTAAAAGTTGATTTATTTATTTATTTATTCTTTTTTTATCTCGCTTCCTTTTCAAAAAGGTAGCAAGTGCTGCTACATAAAAAACTTTTCTGCTATAAGCCATGCAGTCATTTACCTGCAGCATCAGAGATTTTGGTTAGCAAACTGTCCATCTTCCTGGGGAAAAAAAAAATAAGAAATTACTTGTTATCTTCTAATTGAACAGTACATAATGAAAATGACTGCATTACTAGATATCAGTTATATTTTCCTATAGCAGCCAGAAGGAATGCTGTCCTCAGGGAAATACTGTAAGGATTATTTGCTAAAACTATGGCAAAGGGAGAGAGTATGGGAGGATTCACAGCCAGCCAGATGAGTTGAGGGTGAAGCTCAAATAAGCCTTTGTGATATTTTTCCAGTATTGATAGGATGTTTTCATTTATCTTCCACCTACACTGCTCATTAGGAATTGATTTCTAGCAAACAGAACCTGAGAAAACAGTCTGAATTGCCCACAGTTAGAGTGAGCAGTATTGCTGGGGTTTATTATAAGCAGACTTTAATTATAAGGTCAGCATATTTATTCCCTCAGCTGCTCACTTTGGTCAAGGACAGTAACGCAATCTGACTGAGAGTGACAGGGCTGCTGGTGGGTGGTGACATTTGTTTATTGCACTGACTGTAGCTGCAACCCTCAAATACATGCTTCTTCCACCCAGTTGTAGTTGTTCCCCTCCCACGTCCCATGTTGTTTCAGATGTTCAGTCCAGGGTGAGTGCTGCAGATGCTGTGTTCGCTAGCTATTGCCTGGCTTTGCTGTTCTGATTTAGCACTGCTTGTCAATGTTTTGTCTAACAGAATTTCTGGATGCACAAGCCAAATCAAAACAAAATAAAAATGGGAGCAGTTATTCTTAGCTAGATTTGGAGATTCTGGATGTTGAAAACAGGGTTTTTTTGAGAATAGCTTGGATAATTGGAGGATTAACTGGGGAAACTTAGTTGGAGGTAAAGGAAGAAGTCCAAAGTAGTGAAAAGCAGCTCTATGATCTAAATGAGTCTACACTTGCTGTGTAGAAGACCTAATATTTGCTTTAAGGTCTGCAAGGAAAAGGTGTTGCTGCCTATACTAATACAAACAGCAGGGTATGGGCTGTTCTTGTGTCCTGAGAAAAAGGGCAGAGCACAGCAATGCTCCCACAGCTGAGCTCTTTATCCTGTCCCTCCGTAGCCCTCAGGACAAAGGGGTCTTGTATATTAAGCCAGCTGGAAGCAATTCCTGTGGCAGACATGCCCCAGATGATGCCTTAGCATCACCAAAACTATATCAGGGCTCATGCCAATAATTAAGCAGAATGGATGATCAAATGTCAAGACTTGAGACTATACCCTTCTAATATGTGGTTTATTACTATGTGAGTAATCAGTAAGTCACTCATAGGGTCTTTGACATAAAGACTTTGGGATAAGAATTAACAGATTCTTGGAATATTACTCTACACCTTCACTTGGCAGATCTGCACTCAGGAACAAGATCTTTGATGGTGTCATCATTGGGGACCGACCTGTTGAAGACCAGTGAAGGGGAAAGGGACCTGGGGGTCCTGGTAGATGGAAGGATGACCATGAGGCAGCAGTGTGCTCTTGTGGCTAGGAGGGCCAATGGGATTCTGGGTGGATTAGAAGGCGTGTGGCTAGTAGGTCAAGAGAGGTTCTTCTTTCTCTTTACTCTACACTGGTGAGGCCGGATCTGGAATATTGCGTCCAGTTCTGGGCCCCTCAGTTTAAGAAGAATAGGGAACTGCTTGAAAGAGTCCAGCTCAGAGCCACCAAGATGATGAAAGGGGTGGAACATCTTCCTTATGAGGAAAGGCTGAGGGAGCTGGGTCTCTTTAGGGTGGAGAAGAGGAGACTAAGGGGTGACCTCATCTATGCTTTTAAGTATCTGAAGGGTGGGTGACAGGAGGATGTGGTCAAGCTCTTCTCTGTGAATCCCAGTGACAAGACAAGGGGCAATGGTTGTAAGCTGAAGCATAGGAGGTTCTGTGTGAATACACATAGGAATTTTTTCAGAGTGAGGGTGCCAGAGCACTGGCACAGACTGCCCAGGGAGGTTGTGGAGTCTCCTTCTCTGGAGATATTCCAAACCTGTCTGGACGTGCTTCTGTGTGACCTGATCTAGGGAATCCTGCTGTGGCAGGGGGTTGGACTAGATGATCCTTCGAGATCCCTTCCAACTCCTAACATTCTGTGATTCTGTGATTATCCCTAAGAGGTGTAGGAAGTATAATCTCAAGCTTTCATTCCATATCAGTTTCTAAACTATTAACCATTCTTGTTGCTTTCCTTCTTTGATTGTTATAAGTTCTTCTCAAGTTATAATATCCAAAATTGTCTGCAGTGCTCCAGCTGAAGTCTTAGCAGTGCTGTGTAGAGAAAGTTTTCAGTCATTTTTATACACTACATTCTTATTTATGTACTCAGAGTTCTTGCCTTTTTCACAAGTGTAACAATACTGACTCCTATTTAGTTTACTCTACAGCCCCTTAGTTCTCTTTCTGCTGATACACCACCAGTTATCCCTGACCTGGTTTTGCCTGGCAGATCATTCCTTTCTAGGTGAAGTATCTCCCTCTTGTCCATATTAAGCAATATCTGATTTTTTTCAAAGCAAGATTAGTTTGAATTCTCACTCTACTTTTCAAGGTAGAAAAGTTCTTAAATATGCACCCAGAAAGCAGTTTCAATGGACTATTGTTGAAATCAAAAGAGAGGTTGAGTATAAAACTACAAGATAGACTCAATCTTTCAAATGTTTACAGTAGTTAGTATAGACAATAAAAAGACAGGTAAAAGAAACAACACTTTTAAATTGATTCTATCCATACATTCAAACAGAAAACATTTCCTTATTTGCTTACAATAACGTGATGTGGGATTCTCCTGGCCATGAACACTCATATGTTGCTTTTAGTGGAAATTAGACCAGTTCAGCATGGTTTGTGCACATACCTGTATTGGCTTTTACCCATCTCTGTATTTTATTTTCAGTGATTCTAAATGTTCAGTTTAATTACTTATTCTATATCTCTTTTTGGGAATTAATATTAAGCTTACTTGTTTGCATAGTTCCTGGCTTCACTGTTTTTACTGTTTTGCTTCTTGGCAAAATGATAACAGATAAACAATTGTGCTTTCTACTCTAGAATTAGACTTATCAGTGAAAAACCTCATCAAGCGTGAAAATTAACTTAAAATTAATGAAAATCTGATGGGTGATCTACCTACCCCTGTTTAGTTGGGATTAATTTTAAACACAGGTGACGTCTAAAAACAAGCTAGAAGGGTGGGGTTTTTTTTCCCCTCTCTTTTAAAACCATTCCCAAATATGAAACAGAAATCCAAACTCTGTGCCTACTGCATATGGCTGACATATATGATTTACAAGAGGATGCTGTTATAAAGGAAAATCCAGTTCCCTTTCACAAAAGCAGTAATTCAAAATAACCATAGAAATAAATGGAATTTCTGGATTCCATTATGAAATTATGAGTGAAAAATATGAAATTATACAAAATATACCATTAAAAGATGTAAAAGTAATATTTTAAAACTGTGCCAGATCTTCCAGCCACACAGGAGAACAGATTGAAGGCAAAGGCATTTTAGAAGAATTGATCAAACTACATTTCAAATGTTTCATAGAAACAAAAGCAAGTAGAACCTACAGGAAGAGTCTGTTATTCTAACAGGAGAGCTTAAATGTGTTGCTTAGAAGAACACTGTTCTTAATGAAAAACGCAGGTTGGAGATCCTATGGATAAAATAGCAATAAACCTGACGGCATAATACCCAATTGGCTTGCCAAGTGCACCCAAAGGAGCACTGGCCAAGCTAAATGAATTTAAGGCAGTCATTAAACATTTTTTTTTTCAGTATTATGTATATCTCCCAGATAAACAGAGCTCATATCAATGACATCAACTGCAAATTAGAGTTCCTTTCTTTCATATCATGATTGTATTTTTCTTTGTAATTCTGCTGCTGCTCCCTGTTTATTTGGGATTCAAGGAAAGGCAAATCTTCAGGGCTAGATGGGTATTAGATCTATTTCAGTAAGGCAGTAAAGCAATTAGAAGGTAATTGCTCTGTTTCTGGCATTCCTTTAAAAAGGAGAAAAACTACTTATTAAATGTACATGATGGCATTTCTCATATGTGATATAAAAATACATGGTGTACTGAAGAAAGTGATCTTTAGTGCATAATGTAGTGACAGACTGTTCTTATAAAGGTAAAAAGTCTAGTTCTTATTAATTCTCCTGTGGTCAGAATTGAATTTCCTGAGCCTAAATTCATTAGAGAAGTATTTTTAATTAAAAACAATGGAACAAATGAAAAAGCATTGCCTCATACAGAAACAAGCTGGAAAGGAAAAAGAACAATTCTATATTAAAAAAATAAGTCAACATTTTAAATTAATGTGCAAAAGACAAGTGTATCTGTTCCCAGTAAGGGAATCAGACAAACATGATTTGGCTAGATGGTCATATTTTAGCAGCAGAAATAATTAAATTCTTTATCTGAGCTTTAGTACCCTCACTGGATGAGTAGAAGTGGGAGATGTGAACAAACATAGGAAAAATAGCAGAGACCTATTTCTATAATTAATGATTTAAACATCACAGACCTTTCCATTTTCCCACGCTTGACCCTTAAACTTATTACAGGCTGAAAGGAGAAAATAATCTGCATATACACCATCAAACCATAATGAAAACAGGTTGGTCTAACTGGTGAAAGAGCATAGGGGAGCCTTCAGATGCATATACTGAGATTGTCATGGCTACAAAAGGACAGAGGATGGTGAGTACCAGCAGCTGGTAGAAAGTGTGAGAAACCATAGGAATATTTCCATTCAAAAATAATAGGAAACACAGTTAATTAATATTAATAATTGCTTATTTCCACACATATGAAGTTTAATTCTTTTTTTCTTTAGTTTCAAAGGGGGATGGGGTTGTTGCCAGGTCTGCACCAGTGGGCCAGTGTTCTAGTGCTAGTACTAATACAGACCAGAAGGCCTCCCAATGTGCCCTTGTGGCTAAGAAGGCTAATGGCATCCTGGGGTGCATCAAGAAAAATACAGCAAGCAGGTTACGGGACATTGTCCTCCTTCTGTACTCTGCCCTGTTGAGGTCACTTCTGGAATACTGTGTCCAGTTTTGGTCTCCCCTGTTCAAGAACGACAGGGAACTTCTGGAGAGGATGCAGAAAAGGGCTACAAGAATGATTAGGGGACTAGAACATCTCTCTTATGGCGAGAGGCTGAGAGCTGGGGTTGTTTAGCCTGGAAAAAAGACTAAGGGGGAATCTTATAAATGTTTAGAAATACTTAATGTATGGGTGTTGTGAGGATGGGGCCAGATTTTTTTCAGTGGTGCCTAGTGACAGGACAAGAGATATTGAGCACAAACTGGGACATAGGAAGTTCCACCTAAACATAAAGAAGAACTTCTTTGCTCTGAGAGTGGTGGAGCACTGGAAGAGGCTGCCCAGGGAGGTGGTAGTCTCTATTTCTGGAGATATTCAAAACCTGCCTGGACACCATCCTGTGCAACCTACTCTGGCAGGGGGTTGGACTAGATGATCTCCAGATGTCCCTTCCAACACTTAAGATTCTGTATTTCTGTGATTCTGTGATTTTTAAAATCATATCAGATAAACACTTAGGTGAAAGTCGGGGTGTGTGTGGGGGGTGCATCTTCCAGTAAGGTTTTTACAAGGAAACTAATTTATTCTAATTAAGATATTCATGGGTTGTTGCATTTCCATCTGACTATCTTCAAGGGTAAGTTGCCTTCACACAGTTCAGATCCAATTATAGCCAAGTTAATTTCCTAGCCTGAAAACTACCACCAACAAAAAAAAACCTGCTTGACATTTTGTTTCTTTCTTTTCTGGGATAATCATCTTCCAGGCACTTGCAATGACCTTTACATTTCATGCAGTTGTTCTCATTCTCTCTGCTTTCCCCTCCAAACTGTCCAGCCCCTACAGATTGGTGCTCCCATTTATCTACCAATGTCTGGGATTGGCAAGAAGCCAGGTGTATTCATGTTGTCTTTGCAACGAAGGTCAAAATAACCTTATCATTTTGGTCTCTAAATCAGTCCCATATATAATACTGCAACTAGATAAGGGTGCTTTTCATAACATCTGTCATAATAGCATCAAAGAATTTCATAATATTAAAGATATGTCAAATATATTGCTAGGAGGAAGATCTTCCTTTTCTTGTTTTCTGTTTTCATCCAGTTTGTTAAAATAAGCTGCTGGCAGATTATTTTGTGTTCCGTTTGGCTATTTGTTGGCACATAATTAGTTCAGTAGAAGAGTTTTGTTGTGCTCGCTAAAACTGGGAAGATTTAGGTTCTGTTGCAGATCTGTTGCAGATCACTGTTCCATAAAAATACTGTTGGGGTTTTTTTTCCCCTACCCAAAAATTTTCTAAGATACATTTCCCTTCTCCAGTGAATATAGAAATATATTAAGAATTAGGAGACAGGAGAGAATAAATTTACCTATTTTGCATCTTAAGAGCAAGGGAAACTTTCTTATGGATGAATTTTCCATGTTCAGGTCCCAACTACAGACTAGATAAAGAGGTGTCTCTGACTAGGATACTTGGATGCCATTGCTTTCTCTACTCCTTTGCTCTGCAGGAGCGGTGGCATGCCAGGCCTTGGGGACCCTAAAACTTAGGTTTGCTGACAGGATCCAAATACGGTGGAGCTGCAGGGGGAATTCAAATGCTCAGAACAGGCTGAGAGGATCAAGTATACAAGTTAAATCTTGCCGGTTTGTATGTCTGTGCACATTTAAATGTTTAAAAATGAAAGTGCAGTTGCTGGAGAAAATGTTAATGAAAAGTGACCTATCTGTGCATTTAAGTGGTAGAAGCGTGAGGTTTAGCAGCTGAACACTTTAGGGATTAAAAATGGTGTTTAGACTCTCAAATTCCCCATTTTCTTTTAGATATTTTTTGTAATAAGAATATAAATAAGGAGTGATATTTTCCAAAATGTCCTGCACTGATTTGGAAAAAATGATGATAAATATAACATCAAACAATACAGAAAGAGTAAGGTAGTTGTCTTTTCTGAAAACCTCCTGTCTTCAACAAACAGCAGAGCCCTGCTTTTGCTAACACTCTGCATTTCTCTGTCTCACAAACACATGTGAAATACAGGTGAAACTGCCTTTCTTCTTGTTTTATTTAAAACCAATATTTATCTATATTTCAATATGCTTTTTCTTCCATTGTTCATGAAACTTAAAGTCTCACTCAGGAAATTCTTTTCACATTATACATTAAAAATTATTACTCACTCAATGACTGTTAGTATGATAATAGATATCATTAATTATTAAAATTAATCCATCCGCCATCTGGATGCTGATCTGTTATGTTTTCCAGTGTTACCACAAAGGGCTGAAAGTGAAGATTCTCACAGGGACATGGTAGACCAAGTTCTAGAATTATAGATTAGAAAATGCAATTGAAATCAAAGAAGTTCGCAACACTGAGAATATAAATTGGAGAAATTAGTTCATTTATGGGCCCACAGGTCACAATGGATCTACTTCTTGTAAAATAAATAAATAAATATTTTTCTATTGATTTTCAGTTGGGAGGGAGATCTGCAGTTTATAAGAAGTTAAAAGGTAAAATAGAAATTCCTATATGTTTCCTCTATTCAAGTCCTTTAGCCTTTTGTTTGTGGGATGACAGGGTGAGAAAGAAATCAATGCATGCTACATTCTCATATCCAAATGGACAAATAAGGTCTTCCCAAAAATGGATTGTTAAACCCCAGGAAAGTAGTCTGCAGGACAGAAGACATGGTTCCGCTAATAGGTTAGTGAAGCATCATGGGATTAAGTAAAAATAAGGTGGTAAAATCCAATCCACAAGCAGGAGACAGGTAAAGCCAATTCAGGCTATATAAAGGGGAAGTTTACCCATATGCACCTACTGCCGTAGGCCCAGTCGACCAGTTTAAAAAACCAACATGAGAGAGCAAAAAAGATATCACAGACATCTAGGCTTGAAACTTTTCCCACATCCCTACATAGTGGACAGTTCCCAATTCTTCCTACTGGGGAAGGACCTTCTATATTGCCCCTTGGGAATAAAAGTTACTTCAGCTACTGACAAAATAATTTTGATAGTTTGCATATGGCATTATATATATTATATTCTATAATTATGTATTTTATAATTATTTTGGTTTTCCTAGCCTCTGGAAACTGTCCGTAGGTGTAAAAGAGAGGCCAATTTTACCAAATTATGTGCCTTTACCTTAAGCATTTCTGGCAAAGTTTTTATGGTCACATGGGACAAGAAATGAGCTCCTTTTATTCTAGGGCTACTTAAGAAGCACTACTTACTACCTACCAAACCTACACAAAGTCCCATCAGATGACTTGAGTCACCAGCTGTGTGGAAGTTTTTGCCACCAACAGTCCTTTGGCAGGTCTGTAGGGATATATAGATTTTGTTAAAGAGGGTTGAAAATAATTCTTCAGAAAGGCCCCAAATACTGAGCAATTCCAGCCAATCTCATGAGATCAGATTAAATAAACCAAGCCATCAGTGGTTTGGGGTGATATTGTTCTTTTTTTTTTTTTTTTTAAGTCTTGTGTTGGCAGTGTTACATTTTAGCAGTTCAACAGCCAAATGATTTTGTACACTTTTCTCCTTTCCCATACACGTGACAGTACCCTCAGGAGCTGCAGCATAGCAAAGTGAAGGTTTTTTTCCTGATAATCCTACAGTCAGCTTATCCTGGGCTGTTAAAACTCTCCAGCTTGAAATTCACAGGTTTTTTCCTTTACACATTGTGGCCTTGGAGTTTATTCAGTCCCTGGCCGAATCCGTTCCTTTTTAAACATGAAGCACTCTTGGCTAATTGTTTAACTAAACAAAGGGCCACTTGAGCATACAGAATACATTTCCAGTAGGAAAGCTGTTGGAAGGAGTTTCGTGGGGTTTTTTCCGGAATCCCTCTTTAAAAGATGACTCAGAAGATAAACAAGTGCTACAAACCTACCTGTCTGAAGGCATGTAGTAGGGACCTTTGTGTAAATAACATTAACTTCTGCACAGGACCAGAGGAAGAATGCAAACTGAAGGACTGATATGTTGCTCTGAGACCTCCCTCAACCTACCCTGCTGTTTTTCTTACTAGATTATTACAAGGTATTAAGAAATCTAAAAATATAATGAAGACAATTAATTATGTTCTTAAATTACTTTTTTTTTAAGGCAAATTGTTTGTTCTGGTAGATAAAAATCATAGTTTTCATTAAGAAACTGCTCAGGTAGGCTATGCGGCAACTGTGTTATGCCTCATTTTGTCTGGGGGACTACAAAGCCCAGAAGATAATCAGGAGGTTGAGCAAGGAGAGAACAAAGAGCAAAATACCACAGAAATCAAATGTAATTACTAGAGCTTGATACTGAAGCCACAAAAAATCAAATATCTGTGAGACCTTGTCCTGTCAATCTACGTCTAGTGCCAAAGCCATGAGATGTAGGTATGTCATTTGACATTTCTGAAATAAAAATCTTCAGTGTTTTGTCTGGGGATAAGGCACTTGTTACTCTTTCATAGTATTCCAGTGCAGGCTTCTGACTGATATTTTGAAAAGCTTTGTTTTGAAGTTTTAAAAGACCTTCAAACTGGACTTTGGCAAAATGAAATTAGTTATTCTAATTCTCTGTACTTACCAGCTGACAGCTGAATACCCACTTGAATATATCACAGCATATACCTCATTTTGTTCTTCCGAGCAATTTATTTTGTTGTCAAAGTCATTAGAATATGCCTGCTAACAAAAGATTTTTCTTTATTTTATATGCAATCTTATTGTTTGAAGTTAATACAAGCCTGTCTGAAAACAGCAGTTGCCATAGAAACAGTTTTCCCAAATAAATCTTACATGGAGAAGTATGTCATAAATAATTGGTCCTGCCCTGAGGGAACCGTTAAACACCCAAAGAAAATGCATGGATAGAGACAGAGAAAAGACAAGTTAAGAGAAAGGCATAAAATAATGGCTAACTGGGAAAAGTACATATTTTTTGCCTCTTCAGAATTCTTTTCAAAATTTTCAAACAATATGAATATCCCTTATTTTTAAAACTTTGCTGATATAGAGTAGGAGTCTGTCTTAGGATCTTAGTTGAGTTCAAGTTGCAGTCCATGCAAATCTCTGTAAATTACATTATGGCAATAAGTGGTTTTGGGGTTTTTTTTTTGTTTTTTTTTTTATCCATTTATATTGCACCCTTCCTCTTCATCAAGAAGTTATAGACATGCTTGCAGTACATTTTTAGAGTTTAAATTTTAAAATATATAGATTCTATGTAATGTCTTACAGAAAGGATAAATAATATAACACCCTCTCAGAGTACAATAACTCAGGAGAAAAGTTCTCGCATCCAATAAATAATTAATCTCCTTGGAAAACACAATTTAATGGACATTTTCACAATCTCTCCTAAGAAAACTAGAAACCATAAGTGTGATCTCCATTTAAAGCCAAGGAAAATTCAGTGGACAAGTACAAAAACCAGAAAAACACTAGTGTCTGATCATGCCTGTAATGCAACAGGGGCCCTCACTGCTCAGCAAGCATGGATTGGATGCTGTTTATGGATGGACATGTAAAGGAAAGGCCTTAGGCACCCATTTCAAGTAATATTTCAGAAGAGTGACTCTGGTTACTTACTTTTACCTGTACAAATGGAGATAGATAAATTTTCTTCTCTTCAGTAATAGGCTCAGAAAGCCTTATCTGAGCCATAGTTTCCAAACTATAAGAAAACTGAGCATATGTGTGAGTAATTGTTTGTTTTGAATTCTATTTCAACTCTGGTTAGTTTTTGACAGTTAATTATAAACTTTGTCTGGAAGCCTCAGCAGCAATAGCCAAAGCGAAGAACTGCCAGTTTGACTAAAAGCTTTGGATAGGATCCAGATTCAGCTAACTTCTGTAGGCATGTAATTTAATTTCCTGAGCTTTTGTCCTCTCCTATGACTCGTCTACGACCAGTAGACAACAAAGATAGGATCCACCAACAGTGTGGTTACAAAAGGTATTGCTTTGTAAAGATCTGCAGTTTGAAGGAATCCCTATTCGAAGAAAGAGCATCTCCATTAAATGTGAAAAGCTGAGTTTTCTGTGTCTTAGTGATGATCTGAATTAGGTAGCAAAAAATTGAGAAGGAGATTTTACAGGTGTAAAAATACCATTTAATACAATATCTTTCAGGGCTAGCTGCCTTCTGTCTTCCTGACATTTTTAACAGTGAGTCAGCTGGCTAAGTTATCTGACTAGGTAAAATAAATTCATCAGCTCAGTTAAAATATATAACTGGAGTATAAAGTATCTAAAGTGATAAGTTACATCTTCCTCAAAACCTTTTATTTGTGACAATAAGCAATTACCTTAAATTGTTGAATATCTCCTCTATTTATACAACTGAAGCCTGCAATTATATTCATTTTCATTTTGAAACACAACACATTTGGTTAACCAAAACTCTAAAAGAAATTTACAACCAGTATAAGGTTGGATTATGCTATTTGGTAAACAACTGGCCTCCAAGCTCCTCATACAGTGTTCTTCCACACTGGAGCCTTCATCTATATAAGGCCATAGTGACTTTATTAGACTTACACTGATTTGCACCACTCAAGAATTTGTTTCTACTTGCTAATAATTGTCAACACCTTTTAGTGGAAAAATACGTAAGTAAGCTCTAGGGCAGCCTGGAGGAGTAGGACACGGGATGTGTGATGTTGGTGATGGACCCTAGAAGATAGTGTGCAGCACAGTCAATGATTGTGGACTTGGAATGGAGTTCCAAACAGCAGACATATGCCTTTAACCTTTTATACTAAAACCCCTGTATAATTCGCTGTGATAGTAAAGAAAAATAGTGGTTTGATTTTGGGGGTTTTTGGTGGGTTTTGTTGTTTGGTTGTTTTTTTTGTAAATATTGAATTACCTGCACGCCCACATGTACAGACAAACATGATAAAAATACCATGACTGGTTTGTTTGTACCAGGGAGACACGGTGCTGGCTCCAGAGAATAACACTGGAAAGCACTTAAGAGTCCATGCATACCTATCTGGAACAGTGTCATGGTTATTTCTCATACATATTTACTTTCAAACAAAATGATTAGTTTGTATCAGGGGTTAGGGCTGGACTAGCCACTAAAAAAGTGGTAGATGCTTTCTGTTAACGCCTGTCCCTTCCCAAAAGAAAGGGAATAAGAGAGAGACACTTATGGACTGGAGAAGAAAACTGAAATTACTTTAATGAAAATAATAACAATAATACAAATATACAAAACCCCCCATATTTAACCCAACCCCTCTGATGGCAACTATATCACCATCACCACTGATGCTGTGGCAGAAGTCCCATACTGGACTCAGCAGCAAATGGGAACTGAACGTAGGAGCTGGATTCTGGAACTGAATTAAGGAACACATGGATTAGGATCAAAGGCAAAATGGACAGAGTGCTCCTCAAATTCTAGCCATTGAAGAAAAGAGCTTAACCCTCATGATCACACAGCTTTACACTGAATATGATGTATTTGGAATGGAATACCTAGCTGGTCAGTTTAGGGTCACCTGTTCTGTCCACTCTTCCCTGCAGGTGCAGCCATTTACCTTGCAGCCCCAAAGTGGTATACAAGATTTAGTAGTGGCCTTCGTCTCCATATCAATCCTTGGTACTAACTCTAAACATTATCACTGCTAGAAATACACACTGTCTGCAAAAACACGCTGTTAACTTCAGAAAGTGCAGTTACTTAGAAGAGCCTTAGCTGAAAAATAAAATCACTGAACAGCATTAGTTCTGTTCTAACTTAAAACAGGACAGTTTGAAAGACTAGTATGTTCCTCTGGGAGCGCCACCATCATGGTATTCTTAAGAGGTGTGTGTTACATAGAGCATTTATAGGTACAGTTAAGGCATGCACTGTACGTGAAACCTAGTAGAAAGATGTTGTTTGCAGCTATAGGAGTCCATATTTCAAAACAGTAGAATCAGATTGTTTACTAAAATCATGCAAGTCTATGAAAGCAAGGAGATCTCATGTTACCAGATTATTATGATGAACTCAAGAAGCAGTGCTATCACCTGTAAATTTATAAAAATGCAGCACAAACTGTTATGTAGATTCTATCATAGTCTTTGAAGATTATGGGCTGTGAAATTGCTATCTCATAAGCAATACTGGAGAAAGTGTATCAGAGATGGAATTTAAAACAGACAGTTTGGTTCTGTCCCAAAACACAGAACTGCTGATAGAAAACAATAACTGTTGCTAAAAAATGCTACTCAAATGAGAACGATACCATTTCCTCTGCAGGAAATTATCGTAGGAGTAGAAAATACCTCAGTAGTAAATGACAAAACCCAAATGCCTGTAAAAATGTTGTTTCTAACAGGGAAACTCTCCATAATCAAGATAAACAGCATTTCTATAGTCACAAAGGAACAAGTATACTGTGTGCACACACCTAATGAAGATGCAGACCTGAATTTGCTCTTCTGAAACAAAAAATTAAAACCTGTTTCATGCCCTTTTTTTCTTTTTGCCCATTCCTTGATTACCTTCTTCAAAATCTTTCTCTTTTTTTTTAATAAAGTCACAATCCTTTCACACCCAGAATGAATCCTGCTGCCCTCGACTGTGGTTAATGAATTCTGTCACTACAACAACAACAGTGACATTCAGAAAAGCACTGAAGGTATCTTGCTTCTCCAGTGTAATTGTTGCCATAACTAAAACCACTTAAAAAGGAGCCAGTATAACACAGAAAAACAAACCTTTACCCAAGCCAAGATTTCAACTGTGAGTGCAAACTGTACCATTTCTGAAAGGATGTATAAGAATGGAAGGTAATTTTTTTGGAGCTATCCATAGTATACCAAACTGAGAGTGGGAAGCATTTTCAGAAACATTCAAATCCTATTTCCAAAAGTGCTTTTAGTCCTTGAAGAGACAGAACAATCTTTGAAAACAGTGGTGGATGCTAAAATAACCAAGACTGCTGAGACCATACAGTGGGGATCTCAGAGGACTAATGCAGATGCAGGGTGCATGGGCACAGGGTGGGGTGTTTATGCCAGTCCCTGTCGCCCCCTCTCTGGGAGCTTGGTGCCAGCAGGGTGGTGATGGGCATTTCAGTTGTTGCTAGAGGCTGACAGTGACACAAGCGTTGAGGATCTCCTGGGGTAAACCATGTGAGTGACTTTTAGTGTATCTCTTGCAAGGGAAAGCTGATCCCTCTTGAGCTGAACAGGTTTCCCACAGAGGTGGTATATGACCTATCTCTGGAAATGGTCCACATCTGGTTGGACAGGGCTCTCATCTAGTTGGTAATGTCCCTGCTCACTGCAGGAGGATTGGACTAGATGACCTGTAAAGGTCCCTTCCAACCCAAACCTTTCCATGATTCTATGGAAATGGATTTCCATGATTCTATGGATGCAGTAAGAGAGTTGTGGTCAATGGCTCCTTGTCTAGGTGGAGACCTGTGACAAGTGGTGTCCCTCAGGGTTCTGTCTTGGGACCGGTGCTCTTCAATGTCTTTATTAATGACTTGGACAGAGGTATTGAGCGCACCCTCAGCAAGTTCACGGACAACACCATGCTGAGTGGTGTGGTTGACACGCCAAAGGGGCGAGACGCCATTCAGAGGGACCTGGACAGGCTTGAAAAGTGGGCCTGTCAGAATGAAATGAAATTCAACAAGTCCTGCATCTGGGTAGGAGCAACCCAAGATATGAGTATAGGCTATGAGTAGAAATTGTTGTGCAGAGAAGGACTTGGGGGTCATGATAGACAAAAAGCTGGACATGAGCCGGCAATGAGCACTTGCAGCTCAGAAGGCTAACTGTGTCTTGGGATGCATCAGGAGAGGCATGACCAGCCGGTTTAAGGAGGTGACTCTGCCTCTATTCTGTCCTCGTAAGGCCCCACCTGGAGTACTGTGTACAGTTCTGGGCTCCTCAGCATAAAAAAGATGTGGACCTCTTGGAGTGGGTCCAGAGGAGGGCCACAAAGATGATCAAAGGACTGGAGCACCGCCCCTATGAGGACAGGCTGAAGGAATTGGGGTTGTTCAGTCTAGAGAGGAGAAGGCTTAGAGGGGACCTTATAGAGGCCTTTCAGTACCTGAAAGGGGATTATAAGGCAGAAGGAGAGAGACTTTTCTCCTGGTCTGATTGCAACAGGACATGAGGGAATGGCTACAAGCTGAAGGAGGGGAAATTTAGGCTGGAGATTAGAAGGGGGTTCTTTACCCAAAGGGTGGTGAGGCACTGGAACAGGTTGCCCAAAGAAGTTGTGGAGGGCCCATCCGTGGCAATGTTTAAGGCCAGGCTGGATGTGGCCCTGGATGACCTGGTCTAGTGCATGTGGTGTCCCTGCCCATAGCAGGGGGGTTGGAACTAGATGATCTTTAAGATCGCTTCCAACCTGAGCCATTCTATGATTCTATGAAAAAAACAGCTTAGGGAGCTGGAAGGGGGAGAGACAATTTAAAATGTGAGGTGAAATGAGCCTCAGGACTCTTACCACTGGACGAGGAAGGTAAGAGGAGATTACCAAATAGGATTAATTCCCTGCAACATGGCCAAACCAGGGAAGAGATGAGACCCCACACAGACCTTATCTCAGAACCACAGAATGTTAGGAGCTGGAAAGGAGCTCGAAAGATCATCCAGTCCAACGCCCCTGCCACAGCAGGATTCCCTAGACCAGGTCACACAGAAATGCATCCAGACCAACACCCCTCTAATACACCCCAGAACCCCACTGGCCCTCATGGTCACAAGACCACACTTCTGGCTCATGGTCATCCTTCCATCTACCAGGACCCGCAGATCCCTCTCCACTTCACTTCTCTCCAACAGGTCAGTCCCCAACCTAGAACTATCCATGGGGTTGGTCTTTCCCAGGTGTAAAACTCAACACTTAGCCTTGTTGAATTTCATTCAGTTTCTCCCTGCCCAACTCTCCAGACTGTTAAAGTATCACTGAATGGCAGCACAACCCTCTTGTGTGTCAGCCACTCCACCCAGTTTAGTGTCAGCAGCAAATTTGCTGACACTGCACTCTCTTCCCTCATCCAGGTTGTCAGTGAATAGACTGAAAAGCACTGGTCCTAGTACTGACCCCCAAGGGACTCCACTAGACACAGGCCTCCAACTAGACTCCATCCCGTTGACCACAACTCTGGCTTCTGTCCTTCAACCAGTTCACAATCCACCTCACTACCCAATCAGCCAGAACACACTTCCTCAGTTTAGCTGCAAGGATGCTGTGGGAGACAGTGTCAAACGCTTTACTGAAAACAAGATAAACCACATCCACTGCTCTACCCTCATCTATCCACCGGGTTATGACCTCATAAAAGTCTTTCAGGTTGGTCAAACATGACTTCCCCTTGGTAAACCCATGCTGACTGCTCCTAATGACCCCCTGATCCTTGATATGCCTACAGACACAGTCAAGGATAAAGTGCTCCATCACCTTTCCAGGGATGGAGGTGAGGCTGACTGGTCTAGAGTTATCCGGTTCCTCCTCCTTGCCATTTCTGAAGACTGGAGTGACATTTGCTTTCCTCCAATCCCCAGGCACCTCTCCTGTCCCCAAGGACTTACCAAAAGATGATGATGATGGAGACAGGGCTGGCAATGACTTCTGCCAGCTCCCTCATTACCTGTGGTTGCATCCCATCAGGTCCCATGGATTTATGGATGTCCAGATGGCTTAGCTGTTCCCTAACCCAGTCCTCCTCCACTAAGGAAAACTCCTCCAGTATTTTAACATCAAGTGGGGCCTCAAGGGTCTGAGGCTCCTGAGGACAGTCTCTAACAGTCTAGACAGAGACACAGAAGGCATTCAGTAACTCCACCTTCTTTGTATCTTCTGTCTTCAAGGCACCCACCTCATTCAGCAGGGGGACCACATTGCCTCTAGTATTTCTGTTTTGGTCCTTCCTATTGTCCTTGACCTCCCTTGCAAGGTTGTATTCCAGAAAGGCCTTAGCTTTCCTAGTTGCCTCCCTACAACCTCTGACAACAGTCTTGTACTCTTCCCATGTGACCAACCCCTCCTTCTATGACCTGTAGATTCTCTTTTTCCACTGCAGTTTGCCCAGCAGTTCCTTACTTAACTACGGGGGTCTCCCCGGCTCCCTTCCTCGATTTTCTAAGCTTTGGGATACTTTGATCTTGAGCTTGGAAGAAGTGGTCCTTGAATGTTAACCAACTCTCTTGGGCCCCTTTATCTTCCAGTACCCTGTCCCATGTGATTTCCCCTAGCAATTTCTTGAAAAGATCAAAGTTGGTCCTACTGAAATCCAGGGTTGTGATCCAACTATGTATTCTATTCCTGCCACACAAGATCCTGAACCCTACCATCTCAAGGGCGCTGCAGCCAAGGTTGCCCTCAAACTCTACCTCTCCAACTAGACTCTCCTCACATCCAGCAGCACTCCCCTCCTAGTGGACTCATCCACCACCTGCATCAAGAAGTTATCTTCAATGCATTGGAGGAACCTCCTGGACTATGAATGACTGTCTGAGTAGGCCTTACAGCAAATATCTGGGGAGTTAAAATCCCCCCCTACAACCAAGGCCTATGATTGTAAGACTACTGTCATCTGCCTGGAGAAAGCCTCATTAACTTCCTGATCAGGTGGCCTGTAATAAACTGTTGTGATTGACAGTTTAAACCATTTCACTGTGGCTGCAGTGCTCGGTCTTTTCGGTGTTGCTCAGGGTTTGCCACAGGGCTGCCACGATTTGCCACCAAGCTGTTATATGTTCTCTTGCCGTTGGGTCTTTGCTAGAATCAGCCTTATGGAATTGTTTAGTACCTTCTTGCCAAGCAGTTAGTTGGAACATGCCATCTGAGGAAATATTTGGTACTTTAGTGCAAGTCTGTTTCATCAAAGTCACACAGTTATGATGTGACCACTGCATTTCAGTTCCCGGAATATCCCCCGCTTTTTTTTTTTCCTTAAGCTAGTCCGGTTGTCATGCGGGTCAGGGCAATATAAATCTTGCTGTTTTATGGGGTCTATCCAGTCAGGATCAAAGGAGCACTTCTCAGGATCTTTCAACGAATGGCAGGGTAAGGTAAACAAGGAAGATGATTGAGACACGCTGGCCGAGTGCATTTCACAATCTGATGTTTTTGCAACCGAGCTTACTTCAGAAAGTAAGAGTTCTCCCTTGCCAGGTCTTAACAAGAATTCGAGCATATATTGTACAGTCTGTGGAAAAACCATTCCCCACCAAATCTCTAGTAGAACTACTGCACAAAGCTCTCATCCATATGTTGCAGGTCTGATAAGGGAGAAAGATCTCTGTGTCTTTCTCGGCATGGATCTGGTGCCGGTACTGGATCCCAGATGGTTGAGAAACGAGAAATGGATTTGTAGAGGCGACAGTATTTACAGGAGCAGAAGTGTGGTGGCAGAAGCGGTAAATTGCTACACGGGTCTGAGGCATTACAAGTTGGGGGGGAGGGCAGTAGGTTGCCTGAGGGACGAATTAGAGCTACTCTGAAAAGCGCTTTCATCCCGAATGTTTCCCTTTGTCTCCTGTCCCTCGGCTCTTTTCTTAGCATGCCCCTCCATTCCCTCTGATGATGCAGCACTTAATTCTCTTGCTTTCAGTGCTTCCTGGCATCCCGCATTAACTGCTTTCAAAGTATCACACATCAGCCTCCAGGTTACTATAAGATTTTTAGCAGTATCAGAGATTAATTGTCCGATGCGCTCCCATGTATCAAGACTAAACGTCTCATGCGGAGCTGCTTCTATTTCCTGACGCTTACAACAATAGGAGCTGATGTGTAGCACACTGAATTCCCCTTCGCCCAGGTATTGAAATGTAATTACAGAGTTTTTCCTCTTGGGAAAAATTAGCACCCATGTTCCCAGCAGAATCTCACCTCGAAGATACTCTTCTTCATGAAGGAGGATTTTTGTAGGTCCGGACCACTATTCTTTGCTGGGCTCCGTCTGACATCGGCAGCTCAAAGCCGTGTCACCTCCCGTGAGAGCCTCGTCGCCTCACACTGGGCACCAATTGTCTCAGCACGACAGTATGCCTTGCAGGCAACAACCACGGTGTCGTGACTACTCAGATGGTCTGACACACTTTCACAAAAGACGTGCAGCGAGTGGTCGCATTTAATATAAAAGAAAATAAAATAGGCCAAGCAAAAGTAGAAGAGTCACAGGTAGAGACTATATATGAGAAGATGGCTAGCACCGCTCTATTGTTAGCAAGTATCTTTTATACCTTTACAGAAAGAATAATGACCAATTAGCAAGTGACACTTACATATACAAATTATACTAACCAATTAAGCAACACTCTCTAGTAAAAACAACTACCATAAATGAGGATAAAACAGTGTACTTCAAAGAAATGTGAATGTGATAAGACTGGTGTTGTGTGGTGTGGGAAGGATAAGATGTTAAGGCTATGTGGGGCGTCAAGGCCTTTCTGTGCAGCTGCAAGGCTCCTGCTAGCTGACTCCCACTTTCTTTCCCAGGCTATCTAACTGCTTTCTTGTGAGAAACTGATTTTGACCTTGTTCAGCCTCCCCTCTGCTAGGCCCTAGACCCTACAGCCCACAATAGCATGCCACAACAATAAACACCCACAACAGTATCACCCATGCTACCCTGCCCCTTAATTTGCACCCATAAACTCTCAACTCGCCCCTCATTTACCCCTGGACAGAACTCAATACATTCTAGTTGTTCTCTCACTTAAAGAGCAACTCCCCCACCATGCCTTGTAGACCTGTCTTTCCTGAAAAGGACATAGCCATCCATTGCCACATTCCAGTCATGACAGCTGTACCACCATGTCTCTGTAATTGCCACCAGATCATAACCCCTTGACCTCACATGGATTTCTAACTCCTCCTGTTTATTCCCCATGCTGTGTGCATTGGTATACAGGCACTTGAGGGAGTGAGTTGAGCATGCCAATTCTACCCTAAGGGGGTGGGAGGCCTTCTGGTCAGTATTAGTACTAGCACTAGAACACTGGCCCATTGGTGCAGACCTGGAAACAACACCATCCCTCTTCGAATCTAGTCTAAAGATCTATGGCTGAGCCCTTCTAGTTCTTATCCTAGAGTCCTTTTTCCCCTGGAAGATAAGCCTTTCCCACCTCTTATCATCTGGCCTGGTATCTTGTAATACCAGGCATTACCAAAGAACCCAAAGCCCTGCCTGTAGCACCAGTCTCAGTGCCAGGTATTTATGAACTGAATTCTTCTTCCATATGGTGGCCTGGTACTGGAACTAGGGAAGAGAAAATAACTTGGGCCCCAGACCCTTTCGCCCACCATCTCAAGTCCTTGAAATCTCACTCCTTGAATTCCTTGAAATCATTCCCCTCAGACTACAGGAGGCAGCTTCCTCTCCACCTGCCTAAAAGATCAGGAATGGATAAAACTCTGATGACTGCACCATGTTGGGAAATTCCCTAGTAATATCCCTAATTCGGGTTCCAGGAAGCCTGAAGAACTCCCTGTGATGATGGATACTGCATACTGGACTCTCTGTTCCCTTTAGGAGCAAGTCTCCAACAACCACAACTCTTTTCTTCAATGTGGAAGAGGTTGTTATATGTCCAGAAAACCTAACTGACTGCGGCATGACCTCTGGTACAGGTTGCCTGTCATCCACATCCCCATTAGACTGGCTGTCTTCCAGCAAGGCCTCATATCTATTTCTCAGAGGAACCTGGGAGGTTGAGGCAGGCAAGGAAGGGAGTCACCTTCTGCCACAGCCATGAACTTTCCTCCACTCACCCTTTTCTTTTAGGCCTTTGTCTTCCACCTTTGCCCAGCTTTCTGTTTCTGGAGCCCCATACCTATTGTGTATGAGTGACTGGGAAGACAGGGAAGGTCAGGAGGTGTCTCTCTTGCCTCTCCTATCTCTCTGGGGAAGGACCTGCCTTCATTCCTCCCCATCTCTTGGATCATCCTTTTGCGGGTGGCAAGAGGGTGTGGGATCCCCTTCTTCTCATGCAGCCCTCACCTGCTGCCCCTCTCTCAGGGGCGGCAGATCCTGGCTCCACCATTCTATCTCCTTTTCACATTGTCTTATAGTCTGTAACCTCATGACTTCTTCCTTCAGCTCCACCACCATACTGAGCAGATCATTCATCTGTTCATATCTGACACAAGTGTTATCTCTGCTACCTTCCATTGCAAATTCCAGGCTCTGACACTCTCCACAGCCAGGGGTCTGGACACCCACATGTTTGCGCAGGGTCTGTGTCTGAATGCCCACTGTTTTTCTAACAGCAACCCTCAGCCAAGTTACAAGTGGAAAGAAGCATAGGCACACCTTGGCCTCACCATCCTCCCCTCCCCAAGTACAAGGCGCACTTTTGCCAGACTTCTTTAAAAATCCAGAGATTTATTCCTTCCCAGATTCACTTGTTAGGCTGCTCCATCTTCAGTACTTTAAAAACTTCCATATTAAGTGAAAATATATTGAATTTCCCAATAAAAATTTATTTAGAAATCACTTATGATGAGAGATCATTGAGAGCAGGGAATCATGTCAACATTTTACTTGCATCTTTTCCCTGAAGACTGGGGACATCTGCAAGATTTGAAATGGTTTTGACTTTCAAGGAACTGACAACTGCCCTTGGTGTGCTAAATAGCAGGGGAGCAGATGGCAATGCAATGACCATGAATGGTTTTGGAAAGCATGCTTGTCTGAGTGGTTCATGATCCTAGTTCTCTAGGTCAGCATGGAGAAGGAAGAGTGGCTTCTGACCAACACCACCAGGCTGTCATCATGTTATAACCTAAGTGGTGGAAGGAGGTCAACAGCTAATAAATATTGAGAGCAGACTCACCACTTTCAGACTGCAGTCCCTATAGAGATTGCTACTGTCTTTTTCCCTTTTCTGTTTTTACCCTCAGTGAACCTTTACATCCTCAAAAGCAATTGGCTTCTCCTGGCCTCTGAGAAATGGAAAATACTAGGCTTTGAATAGGGAGCTTCTGCTGTTGCCAGTTAATCTTTGAAATAACCAGAGAAAGTACATTGTCTGATTTTCCTTTTTCTCAAGAATCCTGAGATAAATGTTCAGACTAAAGACAGGGATGTGCAATTGCATGAAGTTTTTGAAGGGCATTCTTTCTCAGTAACTTTGATTAAATCATTGAAAAGTTATTACATTAAGAAAATGGTGTCTTTTAGCTCCTTCTCTGCTTTAGAGCTAGTTGTGAAAGAGCTGTGTCACAGTCTGTTATAGCATTGATGGATAGATTTGCAGTGTCATATTCACCAGTAACCCTGCCCATGCTAAGACTCAGCAGAAAAGCAGCCTAGAGACCATCACTTTAATCAATCTTCTTGTGCAAAAAAGTGATCAAGAAAGTGCAAATGCACAGGGATTAATTAACATTAAGATATTTGTGAAATCTGAATCCTGAGCTGTTTATTTTTTGAGGTATTTCATAGTAATGCACTATATTTTATGGTTGCTTAGATTTCATGTTATCTTCCTTGAGATTTCCACTTCACTTTGCTGTTTGTGCTGCAGAAGCAGTGTGAGGCTGTTTCTTGTTCCAGAACAGAGACAGAGAACCTAAGATGGCTGGATTGAGTGGTGACAGCCCGAGGTGTCACTGGTTTCCCCAGAAACATATGTAGTTAAGTGACATTCACCTACTACAATATTCCTGTCTTCTAGATACTAATGGTGGATAAAACATCTGTGCTTCAGATAGAGCCCTGAAACTCCTCTTTCCTCTGAAAAACAGGGAGTGCCAAATTCTCCCAGTACTCTGCTGTCTGCTTTCCAGGCTGTGCCTACCATGCCTGCTAACATGCCTGGCTAAGCCTGGGCAGAGTGGCAATAGGTGTGAGTACCACAGGTCATCAGGGCAGCTCATCTCACCTCCATGGTGTGAAGTGTTGTTTTTATACACAAGAAACATGGTGGCTGTCTCTCAGCATCAGCCTTCAGCCATAATACAGACATCCCAGTGAGCACCTTGTGAGACCTGAACTACTGATCTCTGCATAAAATTATTATAATATTAAAACAAAACAAAACACACTTCCCTAATCCAGCACAACTTCCAATCACATTTGTCTGTATCAATTCAGGAGCACCTACATGTTCATCTGAGTTGTGATATAGGGGCTAACGAGGAGAGTAACTCAACTAGTGCTGAGGCGATGGAGCTCCCCTAGAGTACCTCAGAGACAGACAGGGAAGAAAACAGAAGAGATATAAGACAAACCTTAAACTAATGGTAAGGAGTAAAACTAGACTTTGTTTTTTTATTGACTGGGTATTTATATTTAATGTTCCATGTATGTTATCACTCACTGTCCATAAATTGTGGTCATTACTGCTAATCAAAGGATATCCAATCAGTGATGCCTGTTTGTTATTATGATGGTCATTCAGAAAACCTCTGCTATAATGACATTTTGACATGAACACAGACAATGTTACAGCTTGAGCTTGCCACTTTCCAGGAAGCCCAAAGTGCTGTTTCCCCAAGTTTGCTGTGATACAGTGAGTCTCTCAGCTTAATCTGAGTGGACTCATCTCACAGGCTAAAAGCAGTTGTTTCCCATGGCTGAAGGAACATCATCAAAGAATCTTTTGCAAGTGTTTCTTCAACAACATTATGTAAAACACGGGGGAAAATATTTAAGGTACATCTTTTTCCTTTTATTATGATTTATTTTCATTTGGAAAGCATTAAAATATTCTCAGTGCAATATTTTGAGGGCACATGCAACACGATGTAGCCATGTCTCTGAACAGGAAAGAAAATACTCATTTTATAGAAAAGTATGAATTTATTTTGAGCAAAGTGAAATTGTATCGGTATATTTTGGGGCGAATTCAGTACTAATCTCATCTGGACCTGATGTTTTACTGAAATGGGATCATTTACTGAAATGGGATCATCATTACTGCTTGTGTTTCCTCATGAGGTTTTATTTAAATTATTCCTGATTTCTTCTGACAGTTTAGGCAAATGTAATTTTCGTGAAAAGAACTTCTATTGCATTCAGCTTTTCTCCTCAGTATATGATTTCTAATAGATTTTTTGAGGCACTAGTGATTCTGTATTTTTATCTTTCTCTGATATGAATGCATGAATAATATGACATCACAAACCTTTACCTTCTTGAGTTGTGATTTAATGTGGTATTAGTCATTTAGATTACGGCAAATAAGGAAGCCTTTCTACATATATCTTTGAGATATATAAATAAATATATCTACCTGAATTTCTCATTAATTTCTTTACCAAGGAAAACAAATTACTGTTTTATTTCCCAGCTCTAAGTGTAAAGAATAGCTCTGTCAGTTATCATCACCAATCTCCTTAAAGCATGGCTTGCTTGCAAACAAAGTTGAACTTTTCCTAGCAGTTACCTTCTCTAGTACCTAATCTTGGAGAGTGTCCACAAAATCTGTGGTACCTTCTAAAAAAGTGTATACAGACTCAAAGCTTGAACAGGCAAAGTCCAAGAGAAAAGATGGAAGAAGTGGATGGTACCCCAGAGTACTGTGCGACATCCAGAAGTATTCTGATAGGCTGGAGAGATGGGCAGAGATGAACCTTCTAAAATTAACAAAGTTAAATGCAGAGTCCGGCACCTGGGAAGGAATAACCTTGTGCAGCAACATGGACTGGGTGCTGACCTGCTGAAATGTAGCTCAACAGAGAGGCACCTGGGGCTCCCCGTGGACAGCAAGTTGTCTGTGAGTCAGTGCCTTTGAGGTCAAGAAGGCCAATGGTATACTGGACTGCACTGGCAATAGCATAGTCAACAGGTTGATGGAGGTGATTCTGACCCTCCACTCAGACCTGCTGAGGCCCCACCTGGAGTACTGTGTTCGGTTCTGGGCTTCTCAGTACAAGACCACAGCCAGTTCTGGTACTAATATGCAGGGTTAGCAACTTCAACTCCATGTGAGCCAAAATGTTCCTTTTATACCTGAGGCCTGGATGCTTGACTGATGGTCAGACAAAACTACCCCAGAAACTGAGACGCTGCCCACATCAGGAGGCCAATCTACCTCTGAAAGGATTTCTGCTGCCCCTTCATCCATGATGTTCCCACCTGGCTCTTGCAGGCCTCATCTCCTTTGTCTGAAGCCGAGTGTCTGGTCAAGGGTTATCATGTTTTGGAGGGGGAAAGGGGGGTATAGCAAGTCACCTGCCACAACCCCCCTTATGAGGAAAGTCTAAGAGAAGTGGGCTTGTTTAGTCTGGAGAAGAGGATACTGAGAAGGACCTTATCAGTGTATATAAGTATTTGAAGGGAGGGTGTCAAAACAATGGAGCCAGGATCTTCTTAGTGGTGCCAAGCAATAGGACATGAGCACAAACTGGAACACAGGAAGTTCCACCTAAACATGAGAAAGAACTTCTTCATTGTGAGGGTGAAACACTCAACAGTGGAACAGGCTGCCCAAAGAGGTTGCAGAGTCTCCCTCTCTGGAGATATTAAAAAAACATCCAGACACAATCCAGAGTAATGTGCTCTAGGCGACCCTGTTAGAGCAGGGCAGTTGGATCAGATGACTTCTTGTGGTCCCTTCCGAGCTTAACCATTCAGTGAAAGGTCTCTGTGCTGGAATTATTATTAGTAGTAGTAGTACTAATTACCACAGACTGGGTTTCCAAGTAAGAACAAAACAGGGGAAGACTTAGAAGAAAGGAAGTTACATATTATTTTTCTATCGACATAAAAATGTCACTTCAGCAATAAACTTTGTCCCATAGTGCGTACAATAAACCCATGAGTTAATGCATGAAACTGTCTTCCAATAGCTTATGTTCCATAAAAGGTGTATTTACTGCATGGTTACATGACAGGAAAGCGTTGTCCTAATATACTGCAGTATAAATGGAAACTTTCACTGAAGAAAACTCTGGAATGACTGGAATTAAGGACAAGTGGTGGAATCATGAATAAAACAGATGGAAGTCAGGAGGCAGTTAGGTGGTATCATCTTCCCTCTTGGTACAGAAGCAAGGACAAAAGCACAAAATTAGAAGGTAGTTGATATAAAAGTGACGTAGACTAGTGATACAGATGATCTCCTGATGACGAAATGTGTTCTATGACACCCATTGAATCAAACCTTTTATTTACAATGAAAGTCAATTCATGAAGTTTCAACTCTCTGATTCCAGGCTTTAATCTTCAACAATTTTCTTAGATGCTAAGTGAAATTAGGTCTGCAACATGCTCTCATGACAAACTCTCTGCAATTCTTAAACTTTTTCTGCCTCTTTCATGCTTCTATGTCACTTTTCATGTACTCACAAACTCCCTTTCACAAAATAACCTTAGAATTGCAGTTGCTTTTTCCACTTCTTATCTGCATATGTAGCAAAACTCAGGAAAAAAGATCACATCTAGGATCAGTTCTTCTCAGCCTGTTTGGAAAAAAACCCCACAAACTATTGGCTCTGAAATCACAAGGCAGTGTCCACAGTGACACGTGTTTGACAACCTATGTTTTTTTTCAAACTTGATAGTGGAGGACATTTAGAAGGGAAACACTTTCTAAATAAGGAGGATACATTTTGATCCTACCTCCTCACTTACTGCCACCTGTGCATCAACCATTCACACAGTGGCCAAATTACTAATCAGTTCTCTGCATCCCAGCTTGCCTCATGAGTTCTCCACCAGGCACCCTGGGTATACATCATAGAAGGGTACCCTAGTATTCAGCTAAGAATCTAATAATAACAATCATCACAGAATCACAGAATGTTAGGAGTTGGAAGGGACCTCAAAAGATCATCTAGTCCAACCCCCTGCCACAGCAGGATTCCCTAGATCAGGTCACACAGAAGCACGTCCAGACGGGTTTGGAATATCTCCAGAGAAGGAGACTCCACAACCTCTCTGGGCAGTCTGTGCCAGTGCTCTGGTACCTCAAATGGGAAATTTTTTTTTCTTGTATTCACACGTAATCTCCTATGCTTCAGCTTACAACCATTGCCCCTTGTCTTGTCACTGGGCTTCACTGAGAAGAGCCTGACTCCATCTTCCTGACTACCACCCTTCACATATTTAAAAGCATAGATGAGGTCACCCTTAGTCTCCTCTTCTCCAAACTAAAGAGACCCAGCTCCCTCAGCCTTTCCTCATCAGGAAGATGTTTCACACCCTTCATCATCTTGGTGGCTCTGCACTGGACTCTTTCCAGCAGTCCCCTCTCCTTCCTAAACTGAGGGGCCCAGAACTGGACACAATATTCCAGATGCGGCCTCACGAGGGTAGAGTAAAGGGGGAGAAGAACCTCTCTTGACCTACTAACCACACCCCTTCTAATACACCCCAGAGGTTACCAAGCTAATAAAAAAATACAAAATATCTCAAGTACACTTTTATTAGCTGTTAGCTGAATAAACTGAAGACACTTATTGTCCTTTTTAATGCCCAGAACAAGTAGTTTTGGGACATATATGACAAAACAGAACTAGAAGTCTCACTTCATGAAGACGTGTTGCAGAGCACCCTCAGGTCAACAATGTTACTGCCAGGAGAGCTCGAGGTCTCAAAAGCCAACTTTATCACAGCTGAAATATTCCTCAGAGGGAGTATGAGGACATTTGGAGGAGCTGGTGGAGAAAGTAGATGGATATCAACTTGATGGGATGATAAAGAGGAGACAATGTTTAGCATCTATTACCAAGAGCTGGTCAGGAGAGGGTGCTGCAGAAAGGAGCCAGACACAGCTGTCTGAGGCTAGAATGTGAGCTGATCAGATCATACTGATTTCCGCGCAGGGTACTGCAGATGTCATACTTTGAAAATGGTTCACAACATTGTAGTGTTGAACCAGTACCACTCCATATACCTTTTGTCCACTATTTGAGTAGTGCCCAACTGAATGAGACGTGAATTTAGCAAGATGAAAATAAATGACCAGAAAACATACACTGAGTTATATAAAACGAGAAAGATATTCAGGGATTATAGATACCTGGATTGTTCTGACAGCCCGTAGCCAACATACACAAAGGAAAAAAAAATAGCATTTCAGTACATAGATATCTGAATGCAGCCATCAAGACATCATGTGTGAAATTAGAGTGTATGTGGACAGGGAGGACAAGGAGTCAAGAAGAGCATAAAATGGTAATTGGAAATGAAATTAATCACACGCTCTATCCTTGGAGATATTTAAAAGATGTGTAGATGTGGCACTCAGACAGATGGTTTAGTGGTGGATTTAGTAGCATTAGGTTTATGATTGACTTGCTGATCTTAAGGATCTTTTCTAATCAAAATCATTCTATGATTTTGTGATTCTATAATTCTATGAAATGTGCATACATATTTTGTTCAGATGTTCTGTAATATAAATAAAATAAATAATAAGATGAATGTTTTATACCTTAAGTTAGAAATAATAAAAAATATTTTTATCTGAGGAATACCAGCATCTTGAATGAACAAATCAAACCAATATATTCCACTACCAAGAACAGCTATGGTGGTTTCTTAATGAATATGTAATGCTATATTTACATGTTTATTAGGCACAAGTCATCATTTTTTCATATTCATAAACACAGTAGATCATGCATGAAATTACTGCCTTTCAAGACAGTGAGTTGTGTTTCCTCTTGTAAAGACTTGTAACTATCATTTAACTGCTGTGTGGTTTCTGCTAACAAGGTTCTTTGGGACATTTTTTCTCTTCTGTTGGTCAGGAACCATATGGCAACAACAAGCACATTTTTATATAACTCATTTGTTTAACTAGCAAGAAATAATAACTAATAGTCTAATCTGGCCTGGAGGAACTGTCACGCTCCAACTCAACAGCTTGCTTCCTTCTTAAGAGTTCTAAAAAAATTACAATCCTATCTCTTCCATAGTATGTGGAAACTTAAAATTTCTTCCTGGGACTGTGAATCCTTTACAGAACAACTTATCTTGTCTTCTCCTGGTCTGTCAGGATGCAATTTATTTCATTTTCAGTAAAATTTTATGACTAATTCAGTGCAGCTCATGTGTTGAAAATATATTAAATGTATTAATATGAGTCAAAAGGAGAATAAGTAATTTACAACTAAATTAAGAGTCTGGTTACAAGTTCTTTGCTGTGATAGGTTACAGTCCAAAATTAGGCTAAATATTTTTCTTGAGCTAAGTATTTCCATTTACTTATGATTTATCCAATTCCCTATTAACGAGGGCAGCTATTTAGCAATATAGGCCATCATCTGAAGTACTGTCACTGCAAAAGTTCAACTGAATCATCCACCATGCAGATGAATAATATGTGTTGTTGGACGGACATGGGCTAGCTGGCCAACACAACCTTTCTTTTGCCCTTGCCTTGATATGTGCTCCCACCCTACGTGCTTCTCTCCCTGCTCCCTCATGTGGAAAGCACGTGCTCACACCTGTTGCCTCCCTGCATGCCGAGTTCCCACCTCTCATCAGCACTCACAGAAGGAGCAAAAGCCCTACCAGACAGAATTGAAGTCAGGGCTGCAGATTCCTACATGTTACATACAGAGAGTGGAGGCATCACAGCAGCTCTGCAGTAAGCATCAGCCCTGGCAGCAGATAGCAAGGGGGACACAGAGTAGTCCATGCTACTCAGCTCAACCCATAGTTTCTTCGGGGAAGACATGCTAGCATGGCTGATGGAATTGGTAAGTTGCTGATGCAGAGAATGGAAGGGCAGGAAGTTGCTACAAAGGAGCAGTGGGAAGCAGAAGGAAAGGATTGCTGGATGGAATCACTCCTAAGATAGCTGAGAGCAGACTTGCACATCTCCCTATGCCCTGTTCTGTCCAAACTGCCCCAGAACAGCATCTCTAAAAACAGACATTCTTCTCACACAGTGGTCATGTGTTTATGCACCTAATTCTATTACTGTTTTGTGCAAAATAGGAGTCAGGGATATGTTTTTATTTTTATACCAATATAGTGGCTAATGTTAAGAAAAAACCCCAAAGTTTTAGTGACTGCTGGGATTAAAACACTGGGGAAGAAAACTGAATCTCTGTGAACATTTGATTGAACAAATCTGAAGGATGTGCTCTTTTAAAGTCAGTGAAATCAGTCTTTGGTGAGCTTAGTGGTACGTGTAAAATTTAATGTGGTATTAAGTTAGTCTTCTGATACTGAAAGATTTTGATACTTGTAAATGTACCATGACTAAGACTATTGTAAAAAGGTTAATTTCACAACCACTTAATATCTGGTAAGTGCAATAAATTCCTAGAACAAACTTTTCTTGAGGCATGAGATGAGTTTCAGAAGTTTCATTCTTCATTTAGGGAAACTGACCACAAACATTTAGGGCCACATTATATTGCTGTTGTGAGGTAGTTTGGTTCAGTGTCTCATGGACAAAATTTGTAGGCATTGCATAGAGAAAGAATTGATGAATGTATTAGCACTATTAAGATTTAATATATGACTGTACAAAACATTTGGAAAATATTAAAACCAAAAAGATAACAATATTTTAATTAAAGTCACCATAAAAGAAAATTCACCACTTGATGAAATAATTATTGATCCAGAACTTTTATACATGAGTTACTGCTTTGGTCAGAGTGATTCCCCCTTCCTTGCACTACAATTTTGTCCCATTGGACATTTCCTGCAATGATACAGAAAAATGTAGAAGCATTATTAAACAGCTGTTTTGTGCACTCCTGAGTTTGCAAAACCTATGCCATAGAGTGCTGTCTTTTGTGTTACTGCTGCATGTGGCTGCTAAACTGTTTGCAGCTGTGAAGGACAGACAATAAACTCCAAAGGACTGACTATGATTGTTGAAGATTATTTGAATAGATCTGAAAACTATCTGTGTGTAATGATATGCCCATAACTCAATCTCTAAAACTAGATTTTACTTCAAATCTGGACTATTTTCAAACAATGCCAAAGACCTGAATATCTATTTATCAAAGATTTTACATTTAATATATGCAGAAGGCAGATTTATTTCACTATCAGGAATGACTGAAGAGTAACATATTTTGTTAGATTTTACCTGTGATAATAGCTTACAATATTTAAGCCCTGCAGATGATGGTTTGGGCATATGAAGACTTACCAGAATTATTTCCTTTACTTAGACTTGCGTAGACAGGAATATTAGTTAGCTTATTCTGAATTCCTCATGAGTCATCTGATTGCTTAGGAAGGATGTACGGAGAAGCAATACAAGAAATTCTGGATTTTGGCACAAAGTAAAGGAACAAAAACCTCAAATACTCTACAGGCTATCCTTGAAATGGAACTTTTAACATGCAAGTATTGTGGAGTTCTGAATGAGAAAGAGATAGACTCCTGCTATATAGTCAGCCATCCTAAGATCTACCTTTGGCAAATATTGCATTTCACATATGAACAAGGTTGTAACAACAAAGTCGTGAGAAAAATTAAGGTAGTAAGAACTGAAATAAAAATCCAACAGTATGCTTGGAAAAGTGGTTTTTTTCTTGAGCATTTTGCTAAATTTTTCCTTAAAACAGACTTTTTGGATGATGGTAAACACACATGACTGAAAAGTAGCTGTAACCCAGAAACATCTAAAACAACTTTCACTCTGTAGGTATTCTCCAACTTTTCAAATTATATTACTAGACAAAGCAAATTATGCTTATTTCTTGCTGATGTAAGAAATAGAACACAATGAATGTTCACAGCAAATCTCACTTTTGAGTTTATAATAAAAAGCTTAAAAAGTCCTAACCATGTTTTTATGTTTTTCTTTTTAAAGATGCTGCTGGTGGTCACAGAATCACATACAGAATCACAGAATATTAGGAGTTGGAAGGGACCTCAAAAGATCATCTAGTCCAACCCCCCTGCCACAGCAGGATTCCCTAGACTAGGTCAATCTAGTATTATAATAATAATATAATAAAATAATATAATTATAATTATATAATTTGTATACAAGCCTAATATGTTTTCAGTGGGTAGAAAAAGATTCAGAGTATAAAATTTAATAACTTAAGCAGAAAAAGAAAGAAAGGAAGAAGGAAATAAATAAATAAAGAAGGAAAGAAAGGAAGAAAGAAAAGAAAGGAAAAAAATCAAGCAATCACTGTTACCTATATGAAGCATGAGTTGGTTATATGAAATATACACCTGTTTGGCCTGTTTGTAAGGAGCAAGTAATTTTCTTTTTTACTTAGAATTATTCTAGATCTTTGATATTTCTTCAGGGATAGACTGAAAGACAGATGCTGGAAGGCAGTATACTCTGCTAAACTGTGGTGTAAGGGTCTAATGAGAGGAGAAATAATCAGCATTATCTGGACTGCTGAAGACAGATGTCTGCTTTCCCAAATCACCCATGGAAGCAGAAAGCAGTGTAGAAATCTGTTCCCAAAATATATCCAAATTTCCATCACAACACAATCAAGGAACAAAAGAGAAAATACAAGTTCCTTATCATGGGCTTAAAAATTATGGGGCTTAGGCCAGAATGGAAAGGACATTAATACAATTCTCAGTGACCCATTGAATCATCTGCCAGTCTCTATGCAGCAGAGTTTTGGTTTGTTAATATCTATCAATAGACATGTGTATTATGAGCACCTAAATCAGACTGGCTGAGAAGAGTTTTATGAAAAGCATTTTATATAGAAGTGGTATTCAACACTGATACCTTCTAAGTTCAAAGACAATTGTCCATAATCCTTTCTTTCCCCATAATCTTTTGCTTATGGGGGAAAAAATTAGATATAGGAAGTGCTTTCTCTGATTAAGAAAAATACTGTAAGAAAATGAAAACAAGAACTGGAAGTAAAACTTTTTTGGCAAAATTTCAAGATCTTACATATTTTTTTCATTCTTTTCAGATCATCAAATTTAAAGTAAAAATTTAATCAAACATTTTATCTGGGTTGAAAGCTCACGTGCATCTTTTAAAGCTATTTTGACAAGAAATCTCTGTCAGCTCTGATCTGGTCATTACCCACACCAGGCAGATCTTGCATTGTGTTCTATTTGTTACATCAGCCAGAAATAAGCATAATTTCTTTTGTCTAGTAACATAAGTTGAAGAGCTGGACAACACCTTTTAAATTTCAGATTCTCTGAGATCCATTGAGCTAGGAGAAGAGCAATTAGTTAACGAAGCATGCATAGCAGGTATGACTTAACTCTTTCCCTAAGCTACAAGTATTGAGTTGTTTTCTTTAAACATTAATGAAATGCATAGACACCTTGTGCCCACTTTGCCTTCCTTTATTCCAAACCTGTATACACAACCTGCCTCTGTGACCCCATTTTCAGGAAAGAAGATGTGGACTGCAGCTATATCGCATGCTTTCCTCCCAACAGAATATAAACACAAGCTCTTTCACAACAGCAAATGCTCAGCCTGGCAGAAAAGCCATTGACCACACTGATTTCTTATTTGTATTATATTTGCCTCCTTGATTTAACCTTTATTACATGACTGTGAGTGGTATTACCTTTGGCTTCTCGCTGCAGACTTCTCCTTGGAGTCCAATGCAGAACTGTGCTGTTGTGTGTTATCGTCAGCATCATGGTTAATCAACATTCACACTTGAAAGTCATCAGAATATATTTGTGTGGAAAATCAATTTCATAATTATTGATGAGTGCTTTTCCAGGTTAGGAGAAGTCATATTTGTTTTTAATTTCCTGAAGTGAAAAAAAATAATATTTGGGTTCAAAATTATTTGGGATGCTGAAATGAGAGCAGTGTAGTCTCTGCATGGTGACTGTGCGACTATGGGTGCTAAAGATTGTCAGCCAAAATAATCACCAACACCTGTTTTGGGAGTGGAAGAGTCAACCAAGAGTTTATGTGTGACATTGTGTTCCCACTGCAACATCTCCATTTCATCAAATACAATGCATAACTAAGAATTTGAATTCTGCAGAATTGGGTAGGGGCAGATGAGTCAGAGAATACTCTGCAGTTTCTCTTTTGCTTTTATTTCAACTCACCTAAGGCTTTGCCACACAAATTTTGATCAGGTATTTAACATCTCAGACACCAAACTACAGAGCCCTAGTAAGAAACCTCATTTCCCACTTTAGGGTGTTGTTGTTAAGGGACATGTCACAGCAGGAAGTAGTCTCAGCCTTTTTTTAAAAATCTTGCATTTTCCAAAGCTGGAAAATCTCAAATAACTCCACCTCTATTGAGTCTTGTCTAGCTTTTGCATATAAGTTCAGACTGTTCCATCATTTTTGCTCATTAAGGGTGTTCTTAGGCACCCTGCACTTGCACAATTTCCAAAGCTACCTAAGCCACTTTCTTTTTGCACCTGGATGACTCTTAATTTATTTTCACCTGGTTTGTGGACTTGAATTGGAACTGATTTATCACTTCCTTCCCAGAAATGTTGCACTCTTGTGGTCATCAAGAGCTGGTCCCCACTTGCATCATTTTTGCTTTCAAACACCTCCCAGGTGCATTCCTGTGATGTAAATGAAGTCAGTCAGTAAATGAATAACAAGTAGCTATCTAGCTGCCTGATGCTCACTAACATTCTCCACCTCGAGTTGAAAATAAGCGTGTACTAGAGATTATATACGTCTTACTGTAAGCGATAGTCATCATGCAAGAAAACTAACTGTGGAATTTGAACTACAGTCAAATTTGCTTAGAAAACCATTTGATTCTGAAGGCAGGAAGAGGAAAGGATCAGGGCAGGACAGGTGCACTTTAGTTAGAACAGCAGTTTCATAAAAAGGCTCTGAAATGGCTTTAATTGGTGTCCTCTTTTGAGCTAGAACAGAATTAATTCTGTTCAGTGATTTTACTTTTCAGCTAAGTCTCTTCTCTGTAACTGCACTTTCTGACGTTAATGCCATATTTGGTAATTAGAGTTAGTATGGGTGCTGCATAAGTCATTTAAACTTGTAGGCTTTTTAAAAATAAGTCACAGAAGCTAGACATTATATAAAGAAAAGAGGAAATAACTTTTTTTAATCTAATATTGGTTTTGACTCCTGAGCTTAGTGACTACTATCCCCATGTCCTATGTCACCTACCATATGTTTCTATTTGCTTCTGTGCAGTGATAATAGTATTAGGTAGTAAATATTAGGTACTGCAACGTGCAGCTGAACATCCTACTGGCACTCAGTATCAAAAACTGTCTTACATGAGGAACATGAGAATGCCTCTTCCATGATATGGAAAACAGCACAGTTTTTTAACACAGTAAAACTTCATTTTACAGCAAAGACTGTTAGTCCTCCATCTCATAGCTTGCTAGTTGGTGTTATTTACTCTGTTACGTGCAGGTAAGGGAGAGAACCGTTTATCTCCCTCCCTGTCAGGCAATACACTTGCCTTTATGATGTGCTCTGGTGAGGCCAAACAGAAGTGCCACAGAGGTGTCTGCTGTAGGGCTCAGGAAGTCATTTGCACCCTCTGGATATCTCAGCTGGAAAGCCAGACTAATCACACATACACACAGAAAGAAAAATGCAGTTCTTATTGCTTTGTCTACTCTTGTCCCTGGCTCATCCCAGAAAGTCAGTAGAGGTCTTTTACTCATCTCTCCAACATCAAGTCAACTGGAACGAGTAAAGACTGAGACACCCTATTCCTCCCCGCTGAGAATTATGCACTTGCCAAGGAATGCAGAACTATTCCATGATCTCAAAGGCTTTTTTTTTCTTTTTTAAATCTCTTAAATGGCTACTATACACCTAGATCTAGACCACTTATCTGGGACAGATACATGCACATGGGGAGAAAAAAAGTAAGGTAGTTATAGAACATTGGGTATGTAGTGTCACATATTTATTTGGTTGTGGAAAACACATCAAGGGGGTTCTTGTTGTTTTAGTAGCCTTGTTTTACATGAAAAAGAGTAGAAGGATTGAACTCTTAGGACAGGGAGACATCTTTGTTTCTGAAATGCTGTGTATATTAACACTATTTCCATAAATCACCAAATGAAAACTGTTGCAACTAATGGCCCTCTACAGAGGTTTTCTATGCTGTTCTTGTTGCAGTTTACTCATGTTTCTGTTACACTTTTCTCCATGGTTCCCTTCCACACACCAAAAATTTTCTTATATTTACTTCATACATTATGGAAGGGATAACATCTCCTTTACCATCTTTGTACTGTTTTCCATAGGCATTTCTGCTTAGGAAAGCCATTTAAACCTCCAAACTAGTAAGAAGAGCAATTCAAAACCTATCTGGATGCACTTCTGTGTGACCTGGTCTAGCAGGAGGGTTGGACTAGGTGATCTTTCAAGGTCCCTTCCAACTCCTAACATTCTGTGATTCTGCGTGTGACCTATATCAGTCTATCTTCTCTGGTTTTAGGGAAAAACCTTCGTAGTGAAATATTCTCCTGCTACTATTGCCTAGTAGTGATAAGAAATTTTGCCAAGGCATAAGCTTCTCTTGCTCCATGGAAGAAATAGTTGCTCTTTCTTCTATCTTGAGCACATATTATGTTTTTTTCATACAGTTCACAAATTGTATTAAGACACCTGCACAAACTGTGTGTCTTATACCTGTACTCTTACAAAGCTGGAATTTAAAATCAGCTTAAGTATAAAGAAAAAGGGATAATGTTATCCTTTTAAATCCCCCAAACTTATTAATTCCCACCCTTGCTCCATGATATTCCTACTATTTTCTGCAGTTAACTAAGAATCTCCATGCCTTAGCACTTACAGCCCAAAATACAGTCACTCAACCTCTTACAAAATGCAGAATTACTAGACCTGTTCAAACTACATTGAATAACTAAGATATGTACTGTGCTCCTCATAGGGTGACCTATGATCTCTGGGATAGGCTTGTAAAAAGGAATCAGTGTGTGAAGAGTTGAAGAAGTGAGGGAGGAAGCTTAAAAGGAGGTGTAGCCATAACTTCCACACTATACCCAAGAAATTTTAATCTTCAAGGACACTTCTCAGCAATTTGTGTCACATGATCTCCCAGAACTCAGAAAGTATACAGAGAAGTTTAACAAATAAATTTAATATGTGATGTATTATTATCAGAAATTTTTACTCTCACTTTTGTAGTCAGTAAAATTGAAAAGATTTGGCAGATCTAAAACATAGTTGAAGATCACAGAGTTCCTTTTATTATTCACTTAAATTGGTATGTTGAATTAATTGTCCTCTTTCCAGACAGCTTACAAGTATCTCAGCATCTATGAAATCGAAACACTTCTATCTCATTTTTAATATTACCCTGTTTAGCATAAGGGTTTGGCAATATTCTAGTCATGTTTAGGAAAGATACCTTAGAAAATGTATTTTTTCTTCTTTTCTCTTCCAAGATACTTCTAAAAAACTTATATTTAAGGTGTAGTAATGTTGTTTTCAGCTACTGACACCAGTTGTCTATCCAGACCAGAGAGAATTTGGTTGTTGGAGTTCAATGCAATAATATATTTCTCCTAATTTCCCATCAAATTATGGCATTAAAAAGAAAATATCCTGTCCTGAGGCCATAACTCTGTTGTTGAAAGACTGTGAATCCTGAGTATAGTGATTAATGGTTGAGAAATCTGTGTACGAAGAGCTACACTGAATGAAGCCAAAAGGTATTTCATTCCCTGGAGGCAATTAACAAATGACAAGGATACTATTCTTTCACAAGGTTATGTTTAACTGCTGGTGATGTCACAGTGCTAGGTAAATGGTACAACTACTTTAATGGTTCCCAACCCCCAAATCTCAGCACTCATTAAGCCTGAGTCATAGATTAATGAAGAGGCATTTATACTTTCAGTCTGTGCTATAAATAACCATACGACATTAAAGTCAGCTAATAAGGAGGCAGAAGATGTTGCCTTATGACTACAAGGACATTTTAGAGATGTTTATTTCAAAAAAGATTTTTTTTTCTTAAAGGATGCTTTACAAGTCACACAAAGGAACTACACAAAGCTGTCAACAGAGTTTCTTCTGGGAAACTCATGTACACTGTAAACAGCAAAAGTCTTCAAACAGAAGTTTGGCAGAGCATATGTTCTTTTAGTAAATGACACACTTTTAAGTAGGTAGAAAACCCAACAGCAAACACGACCTTTGACCAGAAAGAACTTTTCAAGTTTAGCTGTTTCCCTTGGCAAATTGGCAAAGAGTCAATTACTGTGCATCACTGGACACATTATTCTTTGATTACACTTAGCAATAAGCTATTAGATTTTTTTTTTTTTCCCTCCTAGTAAAAGATGCTGGGGTTTTAACTCTTTCTAAACAAGACTCAAAAGTCTCTGGAGCTTAGAATAATGATTTTACACTAAAAGCCTCCACAAAAACCTCTACTGCTCCAGTACCACAACATTCAGAGTGGCTGTCTAGCAATGAAGTCTAGCAGCTATGCATACCTATTTATATTCACTACACTTTTAATTATGTAAAGTTTTGAAGCTAATACTGATGCTGGGAAGAACTTCATTAGAGTAAAAACTGTCCTGTATTAATCTGAAGGTATTTTTAATCAACGACATATTTACTGAAGTGTTACAGCTGTGGTCAAAAACCAGCCACAGTGATTCATTAAGCAAGAGTACAAACTTTAAATGGATTGCAAGTAGCCATTACTTATTTTACTCAAATATATCTGAACATGAGTGTCACTGATAAAATTTTGATTGCAGGCAAGGAATTAAAACAAATTATTTGATTGTTGAACAGAATTTCTCAGCTATTTTTTGGTACGTGATTTGCTGTAATTTTTACTGCCATCAGTTGACTTCCATGGTTAACTAACTGTGAATTGCATTCCATATTTTAATATGAATTTAAATTTTGTTTTATGCAAATAAAGATTATTTAAATATCTTTCATCCCAGAAAGGAAAATTTCCAAAACACTATACTTTTCTGTATTTTATATTTAGTGCATTTGTTGCTAATTTACTGCTTCTAGTCAAATATCCTTAAGACAGACAACCCGAATTTGTAGATACAGCAAAGAAACATGCTATCATTGTATTTAGGCAGAGGTATATTCCTGAACAATTTTACTGTGGAGAGTGGTCCAAAACCACTGAGACTATTGTCAGTAATCATGGTTTGTGGAGTAAAAGGGGTGAAGAAATAGAATTTGACCTGATGCAGTCATTTGTAAAATATAGGTAGAGGTTAGATATTGTGGCAGTGTGAGGAGAAATTCAGAGACGTGCATAATTTATGGAGAATTTTATAACCAGAAGCCATGAAGTGGGTAAGACAGGGGAACAAATAGTCCCTAACATGTAATACAACTTCAAGAACAGCAGACACACACTAACTTTGCCTGTCTGACTTGAATCTATCTAGACAGACTGCATCTTGATGTCAGATCAGGAGCACACACAGAACAGTTACAGTTCTAATGTGATCCCTGTCCTTCTGCCAGTCTGAATAAGCTGGATCCATCCAAGTACTATACCAGAAGGATTTATCTCCACAAGCAGTCTGGACATTTGTTTTCTTCCTCATATGGCAAGCCTGCTTTAACCTCAGGAACACACATCCAGAGAGCAGCAAAAAAGCTGTGAGTCAATAACTGAATATCTGTTTGGAAATGAGACAACTGATTATATACAGAAGGCGGGCCTCCTGGGTGCAATTAACCTTCATACAGAGTTGCCCACTGAAGAGAGGAAAGGTTCCACTCTTTTTGCCATGACTGGTAAACATTGACAAACCAAGAATGAATGTCAAAAAGGCATTCCAAAGTATGCACAGCCTCTATCACTCAGGTCTACTTACCTTGCACTTTTTTCAGAAGGAACTGGTAATATTGGTGAATGAGAGACAAAGTTTACATGGTACTTGATGCAAGAGATAATGTCTGCTTGAACAGATGTTTTTAAGACAGGACAATGAGAGTCTTTAAGTTACTTCTCTGAAAAGGACAATTGGAATAGAAAACATAACTTTTTACAATGGAGACCTGTAAGGAGACACTAAAGCAAGAATGAGGAAAGAAATTAGGAAAGGACAGCTTCTCTGAGATTTTCAAACAAGATTTTAGAACAAAGTTACAACAGCTTAATGTTTTGTATTTCCAAACAAGGAGGCATCTTTCTTTTCTGTAAAGTTATTGTTACTAACCTCTGCATTTCTGTCACACTCAAAGTTTGGTGAGAGGTTGGCAGAAAGGGCTTGGAAGCTTCAATATCACACATTGATTTGCAGTTCTCTCTAGAAATTGGTCAGGAGTCATTATTGTTGTTCTAATAGCTGCATGTCAGCTTTCGGAGGTCTTACTTACGAACCAGATGATGAAATGTTAATACTATCAAATCTCTGTCTCTATGGTTATCTAGGTGGCAAAGACATTTGGAATTGGTAATTCTGGTTTAAGAGATCACTTTACTTGACCTATTAGGATAAGTGCAAAAAAATGCCAAGGCAAGATTACAGCAGTATAAAAATCCAAGAACTGAAATCTTGGAAAAATATTAAATTAATTTTGACAATGTCTTCTGCCTGAAATGGTAGCAAAGCTAGTAAATAACTCTCTGACAAGGTGCCACAACAGTTGTAAATAAATGCCAAATTCTTGTTTGAACAGTGAGTTGAAGAACTTGATTAAATGAGGGGTTTTTTCCATTCCACTCATATGTATCTGATATATATTAAAATGATTGGCATATCTCCAAGGCCACACATTAGGGATCTGACTCAGTCCAGAAGAGATCAGAAACTCTTCTTGGAAAAGTGAAGAGCTAAAGGCGGTGTCATATCCCAGCATTGTAATGCACTCTCTGCCAGTATGTGCATACTGTCCAATAAAGTGCCTTGTAACACATTCAAAGATCAAATATCATTGACCAAATTGGTTTTCATAGTTTACCATTGTCCACAAGCACTTCTCACATGAAAAATTTCTATTCCCACTGGGAAAAAATTAGACTGCAAGAAATGAGTGTTGTACTTTGCATAACATCAGTTAACAACTTTGCTCTACGATGGGGAAGAGCATTAGGCTAGCAGGAAAGGGTGACAGCCACTAATTTAACTGAGGCAGAGAGAATTGTAAGGGCAAAACCATTAGACATACTAAGTAAACACAGCCAGGAAGAACAATTCCCAATATTAATAGTAAATTACTGAACAGGCTATTTGGGAGAACTGCTAAGATTATTGCTACTAGTTATGATATCACATTACATTACCCATTTCATTTCAATATTCATAAAGCAAGACACATATTACTTGTTGCTTCTACTTTTTTTCTTCCAAGTACAAACCAGAGGTAGTCAATCTCCTGAAAGAACAGGTGGAATTGATGATGCAAACCACGGCTTATGACAAAAGGTCATGACACAGACAAGAAGGTGAGAGAAAAATATTTGAAACACGGAATCCAATTCTATGGTTACTGAATTTATATTATTTATAAATTACCACAGCAATCTGTGGCATCTGGGACAGTATCTAAAAATAATTCAGTTAGAACTAGGCTTTGTGGATGAAAGCAAAAAGAACAGAAACTAAACATAAAGGACAAAAAAAAAATAATAAAAAAGTCCTAATAGTTGTGTGTGCACAGAGGATATAACACAAAATGACCCTGTAATTTCCCCTGTAAATACAAAACACTGCACATACATATGAAAATATCTGCTAATGTCAGTAAAACTCTACCACTGTTACTGTGTTGTACTAGAATGAAAACTAATGTATTGTGCATAGCATTTTCTTATCTGTTGGAGGCAGAAGCATGCTGTTTGTGGACCTGTAGAATCTGTTTCTGTCAGCAAAAAAATTTACATGCTGTAAATTTAAGAGTTAAGCGATTTTATAAATGTGGCACTTCCTCCCTGTTAATTGTGCAATAGGAGACAGATCACTTTATGCTCATTATATACTACTGCTGGAGGAGAAATAATGTTTTTTCATCTTTCTACAATGTTTGTGGTACAGAAAGTTAGCTTTTAAAAAACCTGCCTGTGGTGTTTGAAGTTCAGAGTCAAGCTAAACCAGAAAGGCTACAGGTACTTCATGGTCTTGGGTGATCATATTTGGTCAGCCCTAGCTGACATGGTGATAACAAATTATGTGCTGCTTCTTCTATGGAGATAAAAAAAAAGCCAGATGGAGTTTTCTAGAATTTCAGCCTATCTTCCCATACTTCCAAAAAAACACCTGACAGCTGCAAATTGACTTTAACAGCGGCAGTGAAAGTTGATGGGCTTATCAGTTGTGAGTGCTGTTCAAGAAAAATATATAGACAAATGCCAACTTGCTTAATTGAATAACACTGACTCCTGGACTGGAAAGATAATTTTTGCTCATAATTTTTTTTTCTGCTTAAAAAATGGAATGTGACAGTCTTTTTGAAACAACAGATAACTTAAATTTAGTGTAGTATACAACCAGATATGTTAGAAGCTTTTCATTCTGTTTTCTGGGCTAGATAGAAAATGAATTATATTAATATTGGCACTTATTTAAATACTACAGAAAGTGGCAGAAAACATCAGGATAAAGGGTTGCATCTGCTGACTTTTGTCCTTCATTGCTGCCCATGACATAATATCCATGAAGTCCTGTTAACTACTCTAAGGCCAGTACAGAAGAGACTGAAAAGGATATGTTTGACATATTTTTTCCATTCTTTAAGAAACAATACTGGTTTTGATTACTCACATCAACAATTTCAAATATCATTTTGACCTTGAATCTATGACAGCAGGCTTACCAGTGACATTCACTTCCAGCTGTTGGTGCCAAACAATGCAGTTACAGACTCACAGAATCTTGTTTTTAAGTTCTGAAAAACAAAACAAATCCAAACAAAACCAAGAATCCCTCAGCAATACTTCCTGTTTACAGAAGGAAGTTAAGCTTCAGTGGGACATGTCTAGAAGACAGAGTCTTATGGTAGAACATACCAGAACATATCCAAGATGTATTATCACCTAGTTGGATTGGAAAACACCTGTCCTCTTGGTGACCAACAACTGCATTGGCTCATGCACAGGCTCAGCTGCCTTCTGCTTTGCACTCTAAGAAGCTGTTACATGTGTACTTCACAGACATGAGTCCTGGTGTTATATCCCACAACAGCAAGTTAGTTCTACAATGTTTAGGAAAGGAAGTGAAAATGGACCTACATGTTTCCCACCACCCATCTCTATAGATCTCCTGCTATAAACATCAGCAGTGAGACGTCATGTAGCTGTTATTGAAGATTCAGCTTCTTACAGCCTTTTCTAGCTAGCAGACCTTCCTGATGTGCAAGATAAAACAGAAACCAAATGCCTGCTTTAATATAGTTAGAAACAAACCCCCTTAGTCCCTTCTGCTTTTTCTGTTTTCCTGAAATGAAAGAGTTTAATGGTGTTCTAGTGGTTAGGATTCAGCGCTCTCACCATTGAGGCCCCCGTTCGATTCCCAGTCAGGGAAGAATCCTGCTCTGGCATGGAGGTTGGCCTAGATGATCCTTTGAGGTCTCTTCCAACCCCTGACATTCTGTGATTCTGTGAATTATCATCTACAAAAACATTTGAGCATGACCTCTCTTTTCATTTTTGTAGTGCTGGAAGGTGAATATGGTGGACTGAGATCTTTTTCAGCCCTGCAGGGTCCCATCAATGTGTTTACAGGAAGACCTGTTGGCAGCTTCCTACATCAGCTCTTGCCCGGAGGTTTTAATGTTCTTCCCTCCCTTCCGCAAACAACTTAACTTTGGTGAGATTTCTCATGATTCTTCGTTTTGTCCACATACAGCTTGAAGTTAAGATACCTTTCCAGCTTTCTAGCATAAAGAACAACAAGGAATTAAAGTAGAGTGATTATTCTTTTTAGTTTTGAGTAGTGCTTAAAAGGTTTTCCTGGACAAGAAAAAGAGGATAGGAAAACAAAAATATGAAATGTTACATTATTAATATTTAGAGACACAGCACACTATAAGACATTGATGTCAGAACAAACTGACTATCTTCAGCTAGGAAAACCAGGATAAATGGCTGAAACTCCACAAGCTCTTCAATTTACTCATTTGAGGTTTAGTGAGTCATAAGGCAGTAAGTTCTTCCTTTGATCCAACTTCTCCAGCAATAAAGTCTGAATAATAGCATTCATTCTTAATGAAACACTTTATCTTATCTTATATAGCTTGTTTCCTCATTAAAGCCATTTCCTCCTGGTACTGGTAACCACATAAGCCTAGAAAACTCATTTGCATTAAGATGTGACACTACTGTTCTCATTGGTTTGCTCCTATCTAGAAAAAAAGTACTCTCACTGTGAACATATGGGAGTTGTTTAAAAGCCAAAGGAGAATAATCAGTAAGTTAAATCATTGCTCTTATTGTCTATTAGAAAAAGCTATCAGAAAAGGCTGATTTGGGTGAAATAAGAACAGCTGGAAATAAAACAACAAGGACATGGCCAGGAAGTTTCTTCTCATTGATTCTACCTGTGTGCTCTATTGGGAAAGAAGTCAAACTTGTTGAGAAACTTCTAGCTTAGATATTGAGCAAAGGGGGAAGGAATTTACAAAGTTCTCTGGGTTTTATTTTGCAAGACTCCTGTTTACTGCAACAGGGAGCAATACACAGGGTTGGTATGAATGATCTAGAAAGAATGCAAGAACAATTGGCTGTGTCATCTTTTTAAATTAACTACCTACAGTATGAATGGTATTTCTTGAGATTTAACTAGGTCAGTATGGTGTGTCAACTGTGAAGTTGTTGGTTGTTTTCAACATACTTCCTGAGGTTAGGAACTAAAATTATTTTTCTGGTTCAAGGCTGAAAACATCATGCTACAAATAACTTATTGTGCATGTTAGATGTAACAAATACTGCACAGCTAAATGATGCAGGTGGCACAATGAGGGTCCAGACCTTCAGTAACAAACATAATGAAGAACAGAAATAGATCTCAACAAAAACTAACTCCTCAGAGATATTTGAAAGACCCAGTAGGCAGTGAAATGCATCTGAAAAGAGAGGTTTCTTTCGGTCTATTCCCTGGACTTGAATCCAAGCTTCAAAATGGTAAATCCTATATGCTCATGGAAAGAGCTGGATCTCTCAAGAGGGCAGCTGAAAAAGCCTTTAAGATATCTAGGAATGTCAGTAAAGCTATTTAACACATAATGCTGAATACAGGTATTAAATAAATTTATTTTTCTTCTCTGGAACTTAATCCTTGAGTAGAGTCACTTTCTGTCCTACTGAAGGTCACAGCCTACCCCTCCTGGAAGGTAAATTTCCATTTTCATTAAAAAAACCCCAAACAACTGTATAGGAATATTTTATTCAGAGAGGAAGTAGTAGAGGTGCACACTTCAACACATGGTGTTTTTAACATTCAACTGAGTGGGAGACTTAATCTTCCCAGCTCAGCAGGTTGACAAGCACTCTTATCACAACTGTGTCCTATCTAGCAGGCTAAAGATACAGCTATCTAAAGCTGTGTTGAGCCTTTCTCCAGTCTTGTCAACGATGAGTTTATGGACAGGCATAAATGCAACAGCCACAAACAGAGGGTAAAACAAGCAACTTTCTGGAATGCTTGCTTCTGGTACCTGTTTCCAACACAATTTCTCTTTGTTTCTAAACCTAGTTAAAGTTTCAACAGAAAAGCTGAAAAAAACCCCTTTACTAGCTACCTAAGCCTTTCGCTGCGTTAGGTGAAGACTGTCTCCACTCAGCTGGATTTGGGCTTGTCCTGTGCTTTGTTATAAGGTAGCATTATGTTGTCATCATAGAAATAGCTATAAATGTATATGAATAGTATGAATAAAAAATGAATAGTAAATGTTTTCAGACCCAGGTTGGACCCTGTCTGGACAATATCAAATTTTAGCTGAGCTAGCAAAATAAAAGTGAAGTGCATCCTCCTATTCACATATGGATAAAATTAACTGTTTTCCTAAATCACTAACTTAGAGCACTAACTTTGAGAACTAAAAGAAGACTCTCAGTTTTCAATTAAATATATTTTTTATGGCTTCTACCTTGTTTGACACAGTGACCTGCTGTAAACTTTAACGTAATTTCATAATTTATTTGAAAGTTTTTACCTTAGTTTTCATATGTCCAAAAGAGGAAGATCACTAATTTAAAGGATTTTAAAAGACAAGCCCAACCTCTAGGTAAGAGGGAAGAAGGATTGAATTAATGATACACAGTGGACCTGTGCTTGGGATTTCTGATAGATGGCTCCCTTTATAGGATATACTGAAGGCAATATGAAAGGAGAAATAAAAAGAAACAGAATTACATTGTTAGATTAGAAATGGATGACAGGAAAACTAACAGCATGTCCAAAACGCTGTTAAAATCAGATGCTATCCTAAAACAATTGGTTTTAGCTGTGAGATGCTGATAATACAGCATCAAGTCCAAACCCATTTGAAAACTGTGACTCCCGGAGGAACAGGGCTCTGAGAAGAACGCAGCTTCCACAATCTGAAGGCCAAGTAGCAAAGACAGCCTCTGGAATTTTCAGATCATACAGCAGTTGACACGACAAAGGTATAAACTGTTTATTGTAGCAGATAACATAATGAGCTGCTAGGTAAGGAAAACAGCAAGCACAGGGAGACAGTGTGCCCCAGAACTAGTCCTCAGTTCCTGGGGTGATGTGTGAGCATCTTAGTACATTTTTGCCTAATCATGAACTGCTTCAAGAAGAAGCTGTATGAAAGATAGGAATAATTATGCTTTTCTTTTCCCTTTTCCTTTTTAACTAGGGAAAGTTGAGTGTAAACAAAACTGAATAATGGGCAAAAATTTAAGTAAAGGAGAAAGCAAAAATTGTTCTGAACAGTAAAAAAGACATTTTATGTGCAGCAGAGGACTGTTCACTAGACAGTAAGCCTACCTGGCAAGCCCTTACAGAGTACTCCTATATTACTCATGACTGAAGGCTAGATGAAGATGTGGATACAGCTTCATACACTGCAACTTTCCTTATCTTGGAGTCTGCTGTTCAATGCTACCTTTCTTCTGCTTTTATGAAAAAAGCTAAGGACAGGCCAAGCCTTCTGGCATTTGTTAGACTATGTTCACGTGACATGTTAGTCCATGTCCACTGCAGTAGCATCATTCCAGTTGTTTACAACTACATGTTGTCTTGCAGCACAACAGACCTTGTATGTGACAGGGAGCCTTGTGACCTTGCTGCAGCAAGGCACTGTGGTGTTCCAAATGTAGAATCTGTCTTGGCAGGTAGAGCAATAACCAAGCCTGTTCTACCTTTAATGCAGGTATTCAAGAATATGGGTTTATGCCTTGGTGTATCCAAAGATGGACAGACACACTACTTGTATATGCTTCTGGGAGCTGTGGATCCAGAGCAGGTCTGGGCTTGCGACAGACTCAGTTTTATATTTGAAAAGCAAAGCAAATGAGGCTGAAAAGGTGGCGTGGCAGCTTTTCCTCCAAACCAATGTACCTTCCTCATTATTACAGAGATCCAGTCATGGCAGGATGGCTGAGGGTTCTGCCAAGGCCATGAGTCCACAGATCTTACTTTGGTGCTAAACTCGCTTCAAGCAAACACTCAAACTTTTAACCTGTGCTTTTGACCTAAACTTTTCTACCATTCAGTAATTCTATGATTATGTAGATAGTTCATGACTAAGTTATGGTCTTCAGTATGGCACAACAAAATCCTGAAATCCTGGAGTTTTTTCCTTACCTCATGAGTTTCACATTATGGTCAATAAGATCTGAAATCAGATTGATTATGTTCCTCCATCTGTGTGCCGTAAATGATTGACTGCAATGTGAAAGTGTCAGAACTCACAAGAGAAACAAAATTGTAGAGAGCAGCTTCTAGCAGATGTTTCTTCAAGGGGAGCCACCAATCTCCAAACAACAGGAAATAAATTATTACACCAGCCAACAAAATACACACAACTTATTGATCAAAGAGACATTATCAAGCATAACAATACTCTCTGTGAATTAAATACAATATAAAGACTAGTATCAGCTTGCTTTCAGTGGGGAATTAACATAATAAGTACTTAGTGTAAACATTAAGTAATGTTTACATTAAGTTGTGCTTCTTTTAGCATCACCATTAATTATTTGCTGAAAGATTCCACTTTTTTTTCTCAGGAGCTTTTGTTGCCAGTTCAATCATTCATTGTCATCTTGCTAGGATCATGCTTTCTGATGTTTGAAGTTTCCGTTTCTTTTTTTTGCTGTAATATTTGTCTTTCATTCACCATTAGCTAAGACTAATATGCTACTCTAAATACCACACTATCTCCATGGCTTTCTCTTCCGCCATTTCTTGGGCTCCAGGATGGTTAATTTTTGGATTTTGGTTTTAACTTGCCCTATGTTTGCATTATTATTTTTTAAACACAGTGAGGAAAAATACCAGAGCAGTTTCTATTACACAAACTGTTGGCACAAGTGTTTTGTGCCTTGTTAACTCTTCTCTTCCAAATACTGCCCCAGAAAAAGGAAATGAACATGCAGGTGATCAGTCAGACTATGCTGGATGAATTTTGAGGATTTGAAGAGATGAGAAGAATCAGACCTATGAGCTGAGCAGGTCTAATTGGGCTTTAGCACACCTGAAGTCTATTTCCATGTCTAACTTTCACTGCTAACCTGTGCAGAAAAAACTAAAGACACTAATCTCATTGTTACTTTTGCGTCTATTACTGCTTATACCCAGAAATAATAATAATAAACAGGATTTGTTTTGATTTTATGTTGTCTTGAAAATAGTTAGAGGGAAAATTCAATCGTTTGTGGATGATATGAGTTCACTGGAAGAATAACCATGAGCCAAGGGTGTTCTTTGTGGCCAGGAGGGCCAATGGTATTCTGGAGTATATTAGAAGGGGTATGGTTAGTAGGTCAAGAGAGTTTCTTCTCCCCCTTTACTCTACCCTAGTTAGGCCGCATCTGGAATATTGTGTCGAGTTCTGGGCCCCTCAGTTTAAGAAGGACAGGGAACTGCTGGAAAGAGTCCAGCACAGAGCCACCAAGATGATGAAGGGTGTGGAACATCTTCCTGATGAGGAAAGGCTGAGGGAGCTGGGTCTCTTTAGCTTGGAGAAGAGGAGGCTAAGGGGTGACCTCATCTATACTTTAAAATACGTGGAGGGTACATGTCAGGAGGATTGTATCAGGAATAGTGTGACCAGCAGGAGCAGGGAGGTGATCTTGCCACTGTACTCGGCACTGGTGAGGCCACACCTTGAGTACTCTGTGCAGTTTTGGACACCGCAGTATAGGAAGGACACTGAGGTGTTGGATAGGGTGCAGAGGAGGGCGACTAGGCTGATCAGGGGTCTGGAGAACAGGCCTTATGAGAAGAGGCTTAGGGAGTTGGGGTTGTTTAGCCTGGAGAAGAGGAGGCTGAGGCGAGACCTTATCGCTCTCTTCAGCTACCTAAAAGGCTGTTCTAGGCAGGGGGGTGTTGGCCTCTTCTCCCTTGAGTCTAGTGATAGGACGAGAGGGAATGAGTTCAAGCTGTGCCAGGGCAGGTTTAGATTCGATATTAGGAAACATTTCTTCACCAAAAGAATGGTGAGGTATTGGAATACGCTGCCTAGGGAGGTGATGGAGTCACCATCCCTGGAAGTTTTTAAGAAGCAAGTAGATGTGGTTCTTCAGGGGATGGTTTAGGGACAAGAGTAGTGTAGGGTTATCGGTTGGACTAGATGATCTTGAAGGTCCTTTCCAACTGTAGTGATTCTATGATTCAATGATGGAGTCAGTGAAGCCCAGTGACAAGACAAGGGGTAATGGTTGCAAGCTGGAGCATAGGAGGTTCCATGTGAATACAAGAAAAAAAATTGCACTGGAACAGACTGCCTGGAGAGGTTGTGGAGTCTCCTTCTATGGAGATATTCAAAACCCGTCTGGACACGCTTCTTTGTGACCTGGTCTAGGGAACACTGCTGTGGCAGAGGGTTGGACTAGATGATCTTTCGAGGTCCCTTCCAACTCCTAACATTCTGTGATTCTCTGATTACATGACAGTGTAGAGGTGAACAAACACTCCTAGAATTGTTCATTGATTGATCTTTCTGTTAGTTCATTCAGGTTTGGTTTCATTTAGTATTCTAAATGATGGAAACAGACATATAAACACAAAACCACACACATATGTATTTATGTGAAACAGATAGACTGGCAGTTGCCTGGAGCAACAAACTGTCACGTGCATAAAGATATGCATAGCTTCTGCCAGAGCACTGGGAGGTGAGGACTGGCCACTGCTGCCAGTGTCAAAGGCAGAGCAGGGGTGTGGGATGGTGCCGGCTGCTGCAGGACTGTTTGGCTACAGCCAAGTCCATTCTAACTTCCCTTGACTCACATCTGATCCCCAGTTCTAAACTGCACCTGTAGCAGGACACTGAGCCAGGGACCTCAGTAAAGTCTGGTGTGCTCCTTGGTACAGCTCCATATGTCCCCTTATGAAGCTGGCAGCTGCATGAAAGCTTGTTTCTTCAGTGTCTGGAGCTCCCATATGGTCTTGTAGATTCAGCTAAATGGTCACAGCCCTAACTTCCCTCCACAATTTTATTTCTCTGGTGAGCTCTGACACTTTCAAATTATAACCTGTCATTTGGAGCACACAGATGGAAGAAAATTTAACCAAATAAATTTGCAGGCATACAGACCATGAAGGCACTCCCCATTAGGAAGGAAGCTTCAGGGATTCAAGCTCTCTTTTTGTAATAAGTGGTTCCACAATCCAGTCACCAGGCATTTCAAAAAACATTCCTTCCTCCTTTCTTCTTCCCAAAGCAAGACTTGCATAGACACAATCCAAAACAGAAATTTCATTTGAGGGAGACAGAAAATTCAGTTTCCCTACATTTCTGAGAAGTCTTACACCATCTTTGAATTCATCATCCCAACGTATATTTTGGTGTAAAAGGCAGATAATGGTCAATGATGAAACTGGTCATATTTTATGAATAAACTGTAGCTAAACCTAAAACACTGCAGAAGCAAAACATCTACTTTTTATTCCTACAAAAAGTTCCTCTAGGTAGCATACAAACCAAGTTTGGTGAAATATAACATATACAAGTATTGTGGAAATGATATTTTAGGAGATTTTACTTCTTGGATGCAACTTTTATGAATGAAAATGTGTCAGCTTCACAGGAAGGCTTGCTTTTCCAGGCTTGATAGATTAACTTGGTTCCATCTATATTGTTGTGTTACACACACAACATTTTTATTGACACCCTTCACTTTTCCAAGCTAACCTTGTCTTTTCACTACGAGCCACTTCCTACACTGTGGGGGATGTCTCAGAGACCCATGAGGCATGTACACAAGGACTAGAGTGTGGAACCCAGAGTGTCTGCAGAAAGGCTTAGGCTACCCATGCAGCCCCCAAACTGTGGAGTTAGCCCTACTGGGGGTGAGAAGATGCTAAAAGGAAATTTTAAGATTTTCTAGCTGAGTGATGTTTAAAGGAAGTGGATTCTTCAGAAAAAAAAATGGGCAGCAATGAAATCTTTATTTACTTAAAGGTTTTGAGCCCAGAAAAAGAGGCTTTTAAAGTTTAGTTTGGACAGATGCTCTTTACTTTTCATTATAAGAACAGTATCTTACCTTTCCTCCCTTGGTTCCCTCTTGTCCCTGTAGCCCTGTGGTTTGTAGTCCCTTTAGACTAAGCCTCAAATGCAGAGAATTTCATACAAAAAAACCCCAAACAAACAAAAAGAACAACAGATAAAGGCCAATGGCTTTTAAATGAGTTTAAATGATGTTTTTCTGTCACTTATAATACAGTCAGCTGCATTCCTTGTCATCTGGATGTGTTCCAGAGAAATGCAACTTCAACAAATAGAATAACTGGGCAAGAAAATGGTCTTTCCAGGCCACTTCCTCTTGGGATGTTTCATTCAGTTGTTTCTTGATGTGTTTACTTTCAGATAACTGTGTGAAAATTCCTCTTGCTCATCCCAATATTATGTCCTGCTGCTGTAAATAAGTGAGATACGACATGGGAGAGCCACTGGGAAACTTCCCACTTCTAAAACAGTATCGGGTACTTCATGTTAAGTGATAGATTTCAACTCATAAGAAGCTAAAAGATGACATCTGTGAAGCTGGAAGGCAGAGCACACTTGACCCTCCCAGACAAGGAAAGACATTTAGAAACTTGAAAACCTCAAACCATGGTGGACAAATGTCCAAAGATCCAAATGTTGATATTACGTTAGAGTGATTTGAGTGAATCACTGGGGTGACTTTCTAGGAGCCTTGAGAGAGCCCTGACATTTTCCACAAATGAGGGGTAACAACAACGAGAAGTGTGTGACTGCCATGAAAACAGTGGCCAGGGAGTATATTACCTAGACTGAAATAAATTAAGACATTAGCAGTAAGAATGTTCAAGAAACTATTACAATTTCCTATTGTGACTTAAACAACATGAAGTACAGAATCCAAAATAATCTGTCCTGCACTGGGTTAACCCTTTACCTAATGCTCATGGGAAGAGAAGTAGTTAGCCGGCAGCCTGTCTAGACGACTTGGTAGGGTTCAGGTATAACTCAAGTCAGATCTGCTGAAGTATTAGCCTAGATGTAAATAAGAAGCTCTCCTCACCTTGTCACTAGTCACAGAATTACAAGATCTTTTGTTTTTCTTGAAGGAGGTGACATGATCTCTACATACCTAAAGCCTATCTTTTATTTAGGCACTGATTTTGCACTTATAAATATAGTAGGTGAATAACTTATACCCTGAATTAATTAATCTGTGTAAAAACATTATCAAACAATAAACACACTTGAAGAAATGGCCTAAAAAGACATCTTATACTCTCCTGTTAATCCTCTGCTTCCACCATCTATTAAAATTGAGCATATCTTTCTTCTCCACCAGGTATAACACTGAAGAGTTACAGTTCCTCCTGAATGAGGCCCATCACTGGTGGAGTCCCTCAGGGGTCAGTACTGGGACCAGTACTTTTCAATCTATTCATTAACAACCTGGATGAGGGAACAGAGTGTGCTGTCAGCAAGTTTGCTGATGGTGGAGTGGCTGACACACCAGAGGGTTGTGCTGCCATTCAGCATGACTTAGGCTGGAGAATTGAGCAGGGAGAAATTTAATGAGATTCAATAAGGTCAAGTGTCAAGTCTTGAACCTTGGAAAGACCAACACCATGGATGAGTATAGGTTGGGGACTGAGCTGTTGGAGAGCAGTGAAAGGGAAAAGGACCTGGGGGTCCTGGTGGATGGAAGGATGACCATGAGCCAGCAGTGTCCTCTTGTGGGCAGGAGGGCCAATGGGATTCTGGGATTGATTAAAAGGGGTGTGGTTATTAGGTCAAGAGAGGTTCTTCTCCCCATTTACTCTACCCTGGTGAGGCCGCATCTGGAATATTGCGTCCAGTTCTGGGCCCCTCAGTTGAAGAAGGATAGGGAACTGCTGGAAAGAGTCCAGCACAGAGCCACCAAGATGATGAAGGGTGTGGAATATCTTCCTGATGAGGAAAGGCTGAGGGAGCTGGGTCTCTTTAGCTTGGAGAAGAGGAGGCTAAGGGGTGACCTCATCTATGCTTTTAAATATGTGAAGGGTGTGTGTCAAGATGATATGGTCAGGCTCTTCACGGTGAGGCCCAGTGACAGGACAGGAGGCAATGGTTGTAAGCTGAAGCATAGGAGATTCCGTGTGAATACACATAGAAATTTTTTCCCAGTTGAGGTGCCAGAGCACTGGCACAGACTGCCCAGAGAGGTTGTGGAGTCTCCTTCTCTGGAGGTATTCAAAACCCGTCTGGACATGCTTCTGTGTGATCTGGTCTAGGGAACACTGCGGTGGAAGGGGGGTTGGGCTAGATGATCTTTCGAGGTCCCTTCCAACTCCTAACATTCTGTGATTCTGTGATGAAGATGAAATTTCCAGGTAGACTGACTCACCCTTATTTTTCTCCAAAATTTTGCAGAAAACATATTTATGTAATGTGTTTTGAAGATATAATTAACCAACAAATTTAAGGTATGCTGGAAAACATGGTTTTCAGATCCCTAACTTCTACATTTACAGAAAATGCCATTTATGTGCAGGACCAGTGGTGCAGCTGTGTGACTGTGTAAGTGTGATGGTTTGGACCTGGCTCCCTGCCAAATGCCCAAAATCGCACTGAAAACCTTCCCCCTCCCTTTCCCTCTCAGAGTTTTAGAAAAACTACGAGAGAAATTAAAGAGCCCGAAGCAACCCAAATTATATCAAAAGTATTTATATTTACATATATAGCAGTTATATACTATTAAAATGCTATGTGCACAGTAGAGGGACCCCCCCCCAAGGGGAAGGGAAAAGGGAAGGAAAAAGGGAAAAAAGGGAAAAAAATGGAAAAAGGAAAAGGGAAACTAAAACAGGTATGTACACTCAAAACTCAGGATAGAACTAATAAGAACAGAATCTTACAACTCTCCGTAAGATAGCAGATTCACAGAGACCGACGCCAGCAACTGCTGCCTCTCAAGGCCTACAAGGCCTGCAAGGCTTGACTCCTTCGCATGGGTGAGACCGATAGCAGAGAACCTGCATCTTCAGATCCACTGGAAGGGAAGAGAGAACGAAGGCCTCTCCCCCTCCGTATTTATACCCCCAGTTACATAAAATCATTTGGAATACTGGGAAACATGACCACTTCCCTGGTTACAAGCTGGTTACCAGGAAAAGGCCTGGGGCAAACCATTACATTCTCCACCCCTTATACCAGACCATTTTACATAACACTTCTATCTCGAGTTTGCTGATATCCCACTCATATATCTATCTATATATAGTGTCCTTGTTTGTCTTCATCATCTGGTTGTAGATTAACACCAACATCAATTCAGTTTGGATTCCTAGCCCTTTGGTCACAATAACAGTTCTGGTTAGGGCTGGTTCAGTGGTCTGTGCTGTCTTGTCATTGAACATCGACATTAGCCTTGTTTGGTGACGGGGTGACTGGTTTCCTGCAAAATACAACTTAAAACACAGAATTAGTTTTCCCCCAAGGTTAGATTTCCTTCCATCTGTCCAAACCATCACAGTATGTCACATATATATGGAAGTTGTGCTTGAAAGTCTGAACCTTCAGTTAGCATTTGCTGCTCCATAAAAATGTTTGGTGTACCTTAGTTGCTCTACTGCTTTCAAGGTATAATGAGTATTATTTTTCAGCCCATTAATATCTTGTGGAGCTAGAATAATACTCTTCTAAGTCTTCTGATGGCTTATGTAATGCTTGCTTATGTTTAAATTTGAGCTCGACTTAGTGGTTCAGTTTCATTTAACAGATAGATTAACAGATTCCTTATTCACCTATAGAGACATTTTTTTATTCCTTTCTTCTCTCTCACCCTGAATTTGAAATCAAATATTCAATAAAAGTTAAAGACATTCAGAAGGAGTTAGGGATAAATCTATATATCAGAAATACGTGCAGTAGAAAGTATATGCTAATCCTTTTATTTTGGGTGCTTAATATTGGATATTATAGAACCACAGAATTGTCGGAGTTGGAAGGGATCTTAAAGATCATCTAATTCCAGCCCCCCTGCCTGGCAAGGACACCTTCCACCAGATATAGTAATATATATCTAATATTCCAGAAGGCAAAGCTATATAGCTGTAAGCTGTTGAAGTCATGAAGGCTCCATGAAGGCTGTATGTCTTCTAACTACTGATTTTTGTGTTGGCTAGGCTACAGGTGACCTTTGGCACTACACTGGGCAAAACTCAAACTCAGTTTGTGACTCTTAACTTTATCTATATTCCATCATCCACCAAAAGCAGTAATCCTTTTAGGTATCAACTGCCCTTAATGTTCTTAAGATCAGTTTATATGAGTCATAATGTTTTTGATACACAGAAAAGGAAAATAACCAAAACCAAAATAAAAGCAGTCTTTCCATCCAGCGTGCTTTCCTTTATGATGTAAAATGTAGAAGAAAGGGTCTTTTCTGGGGTTAGACTTACATGTCTCATAAGTAAAATGACACTTTCCTTAAGAGCCCAAAAACTAAATTCACATCTTGAAGATAGTCAGTAATAGCCTTTTTAGATTATATTTATTATGTACATTATATTACTATATTTATTGTATATATTTCATATAGGTATAAAAAGTCTACTGATCTTCTAGCATCCTAAATGAAGGTTTTCAAGCAGCATTTAGCAAGCTTGATCACAGCATGCCAGTTAATTAGAACTCATTCTCCAGATATATCTTTTGCCACCAATCTGTCCAATTTGCTTTTACTTTTGAGCTAAGTCTTCAAGAAACTAATTAGTTATGAAACCACATCATCACCTGCATAGATTTGAAAAATATTCAGGAGCAAAATAGACATCTGAAGGATTTAGAGATCTGTAACCTACATATTAGCTGAAATGGCAGCCTTGAGAATGCTAGTATTTTGTTAGCTGTCTATCTATCTGAGCAAAAAGACTTAAGCCCAAGTACTTAGAGAGTACTTGGAAGCTGGAGTCAAGCCAGGTTCCTTGTAGGGGGAAAAAAAATGAGGAGAAAAAAGTATGATTTTAAAATACAAGTGAAAACTACAGGCCACTGATGGTGGGGCTATGAGGGGGCAGATGGATGCTTCCTATCATTTACATGTCAAGAAGTTTAGGGATTGGTATGGGCTGTGACAAAATGATCCTAATGCAATAGAAAAAATATTCACCTAGTTTCTAAGACACACATAATTTAGATACAATAATGTTACTTCTGTATGTATCAGAACACATTTACAATGTTAGTAAGTCAAAGTAGTATTTGGATATTTAAATGTGTCTAATAATGCACATAGTACACTTTTTTCAAGGTAGCTCTAGCTTTTATTTTCGCCAATGTTGATTTGTTAAGACTCAGACAAATTTATGATTTCCTTTATGCAAGAAAAAATTTTAAATCATAGAAAAGTAGCCAGCAATTAAGAAATGAGGTAGACTGTTGAGGATATTTGTAGAAAGTGAACAAGTTTTTCACATTTGATATATATAAAAGATATTAATATGACTGAAAACTTGAAAAAAAATATTTCTCCTATTAAATATTTCTCCTATTAAAAGACTGTGAAATAGATAATACAGTAAACCACCTCAGAATAGAAACAGAGGTAGGAATACTATTTTGTAAAATGTAGATTGAATGGTAGAAGGCATTTTGGATATTTAAAGAGTTGCTGTAGATACCAGAATAGGTAACAATTTAATTAACACTTTAAAAGATAAGCTACCTTTTTACCTTTTATAAAAGTGACTTTTATTTTGATATGGGATAAAACAATGTTTAGAAACATATAATTTGAAAAAGGGTAGCCACTGTATATTGAGAAAAGGAAGATTATAGGTAACAGTTCGTTATATTGCTTAACTGGAGAATTCAGTGGAAATACTTGAAATATTTGGGCTTCTTGGATTTTCTGACATTGGAACAAACAGAAGGATCCTCCACCAAGACCAGGGAATGTCCTAAGAATGTGAGAATGACCTCCTTTGTCACTTCATTCTCCTTTCATCTGGTTAAGAAAAATTGGGGAAAATAATTCTATCTAAAACTTCTAAGTTAATTAGCATAGCCTACAGAGCTTTCAATCATACAACATTTCTCTTCTAAAGTGAAGCCTTTTTTTGTAAAGGTCTTTTAAGGATTTTATGCCCTGCCACTTCTCTGTGTTTAGAAAAGACAAAAATATCTTTCCCACCCTTTGGCATTTACACAGAATCGCAGCATAGTTGAGGTTGCAAGAAGCTTTTAGAAATCATCTCATTCAAACTTCATCTCATCTCAAGTAGGGTCATCTTGAGCTTTTTGCCCAGGACCGTGTCCAGATGGCTTTTGAGTATCTGTCTCCAAGGATGGAGACTCCACAACCTCTCTGTGCAACCTGTTCCAGCACCCAATCAACCTCACAGTGGAAAAGTCTTTCCTGATGTTCAGAGGGAAGCTCCTGTTTTATAGTGTGTGCTCATTGCCACCTGTCTGTGTCGTGGGCACTACTGAAAGTAGCCTAGCTCCATTTTCTTTGGACTCTCCCTTCAGGCATTTATATGAACTGGTAAGATCCCCACTGAGCCCTCTCCTGGTTAAACAGTTCCAGCTCTCTCAGCCTTTCCTCACAGGAGAGATGCTCCAGACCCTTCATCATCTCTGTGGCCCTCCACTGGACCCTCTGGGGAGCACAGAACTGGCTAAGAGTTCTCATAGGCACATGTTGCTGACCTTCTGTGGTGGGTTAGCCTTGGCTCATCCAGCTGCTCGCTCACTCCTCCTCATCAGGGACACAGGAAGAGAAAAAAGGATAAGAAAACTTGTAGGCCGAGATAAAGGCAGAGATTGCTTACCAGTTACCATCAAGGGTGAAACAGACTCAACATTGAGAAATTAAATTCATTGTCAATTAAAATAGATATGAGTAATGAGAAACAAAAAGACAAACATTTTATAAAAACCTTTCTCAAGGTCCACTGCAGTCCCTCACTCTTGACTCCTTTCCCATCTGCCAAGTGGCACAGGGGGTAGGCCATGGACTTGATTATCCATTACAGCTCCTCTCTGCCACTCCTTCTTCTTCACACTCTTCCCCTGTTCCATTGTGGACTGCATTTCCTCAGGATAATCCTACTCAAAAATAGATTCTCCACAGCATGCAGTCACTGTCAGTAAAACTCTGTTCCTGTGCCCGGACCACTTTGTCCCTGTCCAATTAAAAGCCCGAAGGGAGATTTGAGTGAAATCTCATGAGTGAAAATTAAGACACAAATGAGGTCAGATGCCACTAAACTGATCAAATTTACTGACTCAATGGAGAGACAGAAAAGAAAGACTGAAGAGAAGAAAATTAAGCAGACAATAAGACAGCAGAGATAGTCACCACCATTGGATCCAGCAGTGTCCTGTTGGTCCGTAGTTTCTTTCAGCAGTGGGTGCACACACAACTACTTCTCTGATGGGTGAGTGCACACTCAGTTGTTTTTCCACACCCCTTTTATAGGTTACAGCATCTCCAGCATCCCCTTTGGCTCAGTGCATGGGTGCCTTGTCCATGAGGCCCTTTTCACCTTCCCACTGGCTGTTGCTGGGGCAGTTGGATCCAATAAGCACACACTGTACACACAGCCTGGTGTTTTGGTAAAGTCCTTGTAACCTTGAAGGGTTGTTTTTTGTGCTTGTGGGGTTTCTACAGCAGTGAATGGTTCTGCCTCAGCCTAGTAATTTTCAGGTGTTAATTACACAGAATCACAGAATCTTAGGTGTTGGAAGGGATCTCTGCAGATCTAGTCCAATCCCCCTGTCAGAACAGGTTCACCTGGAACAGGTTGCACAGGATGGCATCCAGGCAGGTTTTGAATATCTCTAGAGATGGAGACTCCATCACCTCCCTAGGCGGCCCCTTCCAGTGCTCCACCACTCTCAAAGTAAAGAAGTTCCTCCTTATGTTTAGATGGAACTTCCTATGGAAGCTTTTAAGACAAGGCTTGATGGGGCCCTGGGCAACCTGATCTAGTGGATGGTGTCCCTGCCAGGCAGGGGGGTTGGAACTGGATGATCTCTAAGGTCCTTTCCAACTCTGCCGATTCTATGATTCTATGATACTATATTCCTGTTTGTGCCCATTGCCTCTTGTTCTGCCACTGGGCACCACTGAAAAAAGCCTGGCCCCATCCTCAGGACACCCACCCATTAAGTATTTATAAACATTGATATGATTCCCCCTTAGTCTTCTTCTTTCCAGGCTAAATAGCCCCAGCTCTCTCAGCCTCTTGGCGTGAGAGATGTCTAGTACTCTAATCATTCTTGTAGCCCTTTTCTGTACCCTATCCAGAAGTTCCCTGTCCTTCTTGAAGAGGGGAGACCAGAACTGGACACAGTACTCCATATGTGGCCTCACCAGGGCAGACTAGAGAGGAGGGATAACTTCACTCTATCTACCGGCCACACTATTCTCGAATGCACCCCAGGATGCCATTGGCTTTCTTGGCCACAAGGGCACATTGTTGGCTCATGGTCATCCTGATGTCCACCAGGACTCCCAGGTCTCTTTCCACAGAGCTGATTTCCAGTGTCTCTGGTAAGTTGTTTTCCTCCTTGCACAGCTGTGCTCCCAGTTGAGCACCACACAAGGAAACTTTGCAAGCAAACTTTGAGACGTATTTTGATGCAGTTTGTCAAAAATACAGTCACTCACATACTTCCTCCTCTAACTTTGGTGTTACCTCTGCTGGTTTTCACTCATTTCTCTTCCTCTGCCTGTCCAGTGTTTTCTGTCCAGAGGCACCATCTACTTGTCTGGTGGACTCAGCTTTGTGCCAAGGTGGATCTTTTGCTTGGTATGACTGTACCCTGCATGGGACAGCTGAGACCTATTCCTACAGAAGCCAATCCTGCAACCCCTCATGGCCAGCACCTTGCCACGGACATGCAGTACTCCTTCCCTGGTCTTATGCAGCATCTGTGTCAATGTTGTGCAACAGGGATACCTCTTGCTGATGTCCTGAGGTTGGGCCACCCAGCCAGAGACAGAAAGCTTTCTCTGAGTTGCTGCCATTCCTAATAACTGAATTTAGCCACTTAAGTACTTTCGGAGGGTTTGCCTCCAGATCAATTCTAAAAAGTTAACCCTTACTAAGTAATTATAAATTACACCCTCTAATGAGCTTTGATTCGCTCAGGCCTAGGGAGTTCTCCTTTACATTTTAATAGGGCTTAGCCCAAGTGTAAGGAGAAACCTCAATCTATGACCCTTGTGCTTCTCCTCTTCTTTCAAAATTCCTAGTGAAATGTCCTCAAAAGTGACTCTAGTAAATGATTTTATATTCCCTCTGTTAAACTGAGAGAAGACTGAGAAGTGCCTTTCATTTACTTACCCATTTCAGTTGCAGAGACTAATGAAGAATTGGATGGCTCAGAGTAGCATTAGTTTAAATGTTTGATCTTTTTTTTTCTTTATTTCTTGTATTTAAAAAAATAAAAAGCCAAACAGAAACTATCAGAAAACCCCATCCATTTCTGAGTCTGATGGAAAAAGTATTTGAGAATAAAGTGAAATTTTAATGAGAAATGCTTGAAATGTCATGGACTTCTAAATATACATGGATAATTCTCACTCTGGATCAAAAATCAAAGCAAACTTATTTCTCAGTGGATCCCAGTGTGATACTATGGCTGCTCTTTATAGAATTGAAAGATAGGATATAAATATTTTACTTTGATTTTACAGCAAAAGGGTGAAAAAAATGATTCAGAAATCATGAAATTCTAAGTGTTGGAGGGATTATTTCTGTTAAACAGACACAATAACTAACAGAGTTCACAGTGTGGAAGTGGAACATAAGGAGTCACCAATTTAAAGACCTAGAAGTATGCAGTAATAAAAGTGTACTGCAGTCTTGGGCACTGCAGCATCAAAGAGAAGAATCAAGGGCCCTAAATTAGGAGCCTGTAGCCTTGTGACAAAGTCAGGCTTCTAGCACACAGCGAGTATTGACCTTAATATCTTGTATTTGGTGGAGAAATTTAACCCTGGTCTCCAACCTGCTGAGAGAACATTTAATAAAAATCAGTTTTTTCTATGTTCAGTTCTTTAAAAGTGTTCGTGTCTTCCAGATAGACAGAAGCACATGCATGATGCCTCAAGAGAGATGTCAAAAGTCGAGGGAAAGGAGAGGAAAAGGAGGCTGTGAAGTCTGCTTTCCATTAAGCTGTTGGTTTTGTTGCTGTTGCCTGTTTCTATGTGGTTGCCTGTTTAATCTTGTTTTTTTAAAGATTTTTGTTTTAACACACCTTGCAGCTTCCAGTGGATTGCACTGGGGTCTGTGTCTCTGGCATTTGCATGAGTAACCTGAAAAGAGAGGGGGGTGGTGGAAGGAGTAGTAACAGGGAAAGCAGGTACCTAAAAGTTTTCTGATGTAACTCTAGTATTTGCATGTTGATCCTCTTCACTAAATCTAGTTCTTAGCCTCAGTCTCCCAAAACTGAAGGAGATGGTCAGCCATATGTTTGAAAAGTAGCCAAAAAAAGGGATCTGAACCCTTCCTGGGAGACTACCACCACGCAGGCTGTGCTCCATTCATAGAAGAGGCATAATTCATCTCCCTCTTGTTGGCTCTGTCCCATTTTTCATAAAAGGCTCACCACACTGAGAACAGGGAGAAAATCTCATTCCCTGTTTCCTGCTCCCATAATCATACTATTGCTTTATGCAGTTACTGTTTCATGCAAAATACACACAAAATTCATGTTCAGGAGGCAGAGTTCAGACTATATTTCAGCCACTGTTTCAAAAACAATGCTCTCCATTTTGCATTCTCCACCCCCTATATTATTCCATGAAACGTAGCTTTGTTTCCATAGAAGGAAACAAGAACTCATCCCCAACACACACGATTCTCTCTGCCTTTCCCTTGTAAATACTTTTCTGGAAAATGGGAGATGTGATTCAAAACACCTCTGAAGTTAAGAGAGACATCTTCTAAGTGTTACTTCACAGCGAAAAAGGTCAATGATGCCACCTCCTCCAGCAACTGCTGATGCACAGAACTGTACCTGTTTATTGCTTTTGTGTGGCAAGGTTTTGGTAGCAGAGGGGGCTACAGGACTGGCTTCTGTGAGAAGCTGCTAGAAGCATCCTTTATGTCCAATGCCACCAGCTCCAAGATGGTCTTGCCACCGACCAAGGCCAAGTCTTTCAGCAACAGTGGCAGCACTTCCATGATAACATATTAAAAAGGGGGGGAAAGATGCTATGCAATGGCAGGCAGAGAGTGGAATGAGGATATGTGAGAGAAACAACTCTGCAGACACCAACGTCAGTGAAGAAGGAGGGAGAGGAGGTGTTCCAAGTGCCAGAACAGAGATTCTCCTGCAGCTGGTGGTGAAGACCATGATGGGGTAGACTGTTCCCCTGCAGCCCATGGTGGTTAATAGAGGAGCAGACATATCCACCTGCAGCAAGTAAAGGATCCCATGGCAGAGCAGGGGGATGCCTAGAAAAGTCTGTGACCTCTTTGGAATACTGCACTGGAGCAAGCTACAGGCAGGACCTGTGGACCTGTGGAGAGGAGCTCACATCTGGAGCAAGAAAAGACTGTGAAGAATCCTGTCTGAAGAGGAAGGAATGGCAGAGACAATATGTGATGCACTGAACTCAACTCCCATTCTCCGCCCTCCTTCACACTTTATATTGTAAGATAGGTCACCTAACCATGACTACACTAAGAACACTTCAGATATATGAAGAGTCAAAAAGAGGTCAGTTAAGGATATTAACATAAAAAATACAAGTGTATACAGGCACTGGACACATTCAAAAGTGTGTTGCTAGATTTTGTGATGATTTTGAGAACTGAAATATCGGATTTAGGCATAAAACCCCACGTAAGTCCCACCTTTAACATCTAAACTTTTTTGAGTCTGGTATAAAGGCCACGAATTATGCAAATCATATAGATGATATTTGCATTAGGGGTAAGTGCAGAGAAAAGGACAAGAAAAAGGAAAGTAACAAGCCAGGTTTGGTGTAGTTGCTAAAAAGCACTGGTAGGAATTGAGCTGTTAAATTAAAAAAGTTTTTGTTAAAATAACAGCACATGGAAACCTTCTGTGGTATAGCAGTATGTTACTTTCGTGTCAATAACCTGTTATTCTGAAAGATGTTTCCAATGCTGGCATTTATAGCAAAGCAGTCAGATCTTCAGTCTAAACAGTTGTAGTGAAGTTAAAGTCAGGACTTGGTAAACAGTCCCCACTTCCATAAGAACATACACGCTGATGACAATAATGCTAATTACACCTAGTGAAAAAATGTATACACTAAAAGCTTGATGTCCCTTTATTTCTGTTGAGAAATAAGTATTATTGATGATTTAACTGGTGGCTGTGAATCTCTGAGTCTGTGCTAATTTGGCACTAACTCCCACAGCATCCTTGCAGCTAAACTGAGGAAGTGTGGTCTGGATGATTGGGTAGTGAGGTGGATTGTGAGCTGGTTGAAGGACAGAAGTCAGAGAGTCGTGGTCAATGGGATGGAGTCTAGTTGGAGGCCTGTGGCCAGTGGAGTCCCTCAGGGGTTGGTACTGGGAGTCCTTTTCAGTCTATTCATTAACGACCTGGCTGTGGGAACAGAGCGTGCTCTCAGCAAGTTTGCTGATGACACTAAACTGGGTGGACTGGCTGACACACTGGAGGATTGTGCTGCCATTCAGCATGACTTAGACAGGCTGGAGAGTTGGGCAGGGAGAAACTGAATGACATTCAATAAGGTCAAGTGTTGAGTTTTGCACCTTGGAAAGACCAACCCCATGGATGAGTCTAGGTTGGGGACTGAGCTGCTGGAGAACAGTGAAGGGGAGAGGGATCTGTGGCTCCTGGTAGATGGAAGGATGACCATGAGCCAGCAGTGTCCTCTTGTGGCCAGGAGGACCAATGGGATTCTGGGGTGTATTAAAAGGGGTGTGGTTATTAGGTCAAGAGAGGTTCTTCTCCACCTTTACTCTACCCTGGTGAGGCCGCATCTGGAATATTGTGTCCAGTTGTGGGCCCCTCAGTTGAAGAAGGATAGGGAACTGCTGGAAAGAGTCCAGCTCAGAGCCACCAAGATGATGAAAGGGGTGGAATATCTTCCTGATGAGGAAAGGCTGAGGGAGCAGGATCTCTTTAGCTTGGAGAAGAGGAGGGTAAGGGGTGACCTCATCTATGCTTTTAAGTATGTAAAGGGTGGGTGTCAGGAGGATGGGGTCAGGCTTTCTGTGAGGCCCAGTGACAGGACAGGAGGCAATGGTTGTAAGCTGAAGCATAGGAGGTTCCATGTGAATACACGTAGAAATACACAGGTCCCAGAGCACTGGCACAGACTGCCCAGAGAGGTTGTGGATTCTCCTTCTCTGGAGGTATTCCAAACCCATCTGAATGCGCTTCTTTGTGACCTGGTTTAGGGAATCCTGCTGTGGCAGAGGGGTTGGACTAGATGATCTTTCGAGGTTCCTTCCAACTCCTAATATTCTGAGGATGTAATGGTTTGACCCAGGCCTTTTCCTGGTAACCAGCTTGTAACCAGGGAAGTGGTCATGTTCCCAGTATTCCACATGATTTTACGTAACTGGGGTTATAAATAAGGAGGGGGAGAAGACTTCACCCTCTCTTCCCTTCCGGTGGATCCGAAGACGCAGGTTCTCTGCTATCGGTCTTACCCATGCGGAGGAGTCAAGCCTTGCAGGCCTTGTAGGCCTTGAGAGGCAGCAGTTGCTGGTGTTGGTCAGTGCGACTCTGCTATCTTAAGGAGAGTTGTAAGATTCTGGTTTTGTTAGTTGTGTCCTGGGTTTTGAGTGTACGTACTTGTTTCAGTTTCCCTTTTCCCTTTTCCCCTTTTTTCCCCTTTTTCCTTCCCTTTTCCCTTTCACTTGGGTGGGTTCCTCTACTGTGTACGTAGCATTTTAATTGTATATAACTGCTCTATATATGCAAATATAAATACTTTTGATATAATTTGGGTTGTTTTGGACTCTTTAGTTTCTCTCGTAGTTTTTCTAAAACTCTGAGAGGGAAAGGGAGGGGGAAGGCTTTCACTGCGAGTTTGGGCATTTGGCAGGGAGCCATGTCCAAACCATCACAGTGATTCTTTGATTCTATGATTCTGTGAAACTTGAAATATTGTCAAGTACCTGCTTTGAACATTAAGATGAAGGAAATGCATGCTTCTCTGTTTGAGATTTTATTTAAAATTTAATTGTATTACCTCCTTTAATATGTGAATGTAAAAACAGTAAATGCAGGGGTAAAAAGAAAGAGGGAAATTTAAATGTATGTATGCTTAGAGTCTAAATCAGAAATGCCTAATTACTGCTGTCTACAGCTTGTAGACTTGTGAATATAAAAGATAGCTAGATGCATAACTGCACAGAATTAAATGTGTCTCTAAAAATATAAATGCAGTTGCATTTGTCAGAATTCGCACTTTCTTAACTATGAAGATATCACTTCCTTTACCTTTGATTGTTACCATTTTAGCTACAGGACAGGACTGTCTGTTCTATGCATTGTATTATTTGTTGGCCACTGCCATTATGGAGCTCTGAGTGGAGAAACAGTCCATGGGATATTACAGACATAAAGTAGCAATGAATATAGAAGCTCAGCATAAGCAACACAGCTGTCCTGGCTGCTGAGTAGCATCATGTTCATTAAGTCTTTGGGTTATATGTTCCTTGCTTCTTCAAAGTAAATAAAACTATTACTGTTATGGTTTGGGTAAAAATGTCCTGGTCTGGGTTAGAACAGAATAAATTCTGTTCAGTAACTTTATTTTCTAAAACGTATTCCATCCCATATACATGATATTCAGTATCAGCTTTCTCCTTCCAACTTTGCCAGGGATACCTGCTAAGCTGAACTGCCCCTTTAAGAAATCTGAAATTCCTGAATCCCAAGCTCAGTCAGGAGGAACCCTGCCCCCTCAGGGGGAATCGGAAATGGGAGGCTTTTGGGACTCTGGGTGGGGGACCAGGTTAGTGCCGGGCTGGGATTTAGAGTGTGCTGAATTTTTTCGGTGTTGGAGCAGGGAACTCAGTGGGTGGTTTACAGCACGAACGTTTGCAGTTTCAGCTGGTGACATAATAATCATAGAGAGGGGGAGCTGGTTTCGGTGTTTGGGTTCTGTATATGTTTATATATGTTTCATTTATTATTGTTGCTATTATTAAAGCAGTTTCATTTTTTACTTTCCAATCCAGAAGCCTCTCTGCCCTTATTGTCCTCTATCTCTTCCGCTTGGGGGGGAAAGAGGGGTTAAATAAGGTTTCTGCCATGGATTGGGGTCTGCACAGCCTCCTAACCATGACAATTACCGAGTCATGCCTCAGCCACAACTAAGTCTTAAGGTTCAAGTGAGCACATTTGTCCCTGTCCAATTAAAAGACGGAGGGAAGATTTGTGGGAAATCTCACGAGAGAAAATTCAGACACAAATCAGTTCGGGTGCCATTTAACCAGTCAAATATTATTGACTCAGTGGAGAGGGAGAAATTTGAAGTGATAGGAAAGGAGGATGAAGAAAAAGAGTAAAAAAACTAGTCAGGCAAGACAGCAGCAAGCATAAACACTACCATTGGATCCAGGAGCCTCCTGCTGGTCAGTATTTTTGTTCCTTTGGTGGTGGGTGCACACAGCTGCTTCTTTGATAAGGTGTGCACACAAAGTTATTTTTCCACACCCCTTTTATAGGTTACAGCATCTCCACAGTAACGGTGTTGCACCCTTTGGCCCACTGCATGGCTGACTTGTCCACAAGCTGTCCATGTGGCCTTTCTCATCTTCCCATTGGCTATTGCTGGGCCAATTTGACTCAATCAGCACACACTTTGCACACAGCCTGCTGTTATGGTAAACAAGTCCTGGTAAACTTGTTTTGTTGCTTGTGGGGTTTCTATGACAGTGAATGGTTCTGCCTGGGTTTCCATGGTAGTTGATGGTTCTGCTGAGGCCCAGTAATTGTCAACTGTCTATTATCTCAGTAAGTTGTTTTCCTCCTTGCACAACTTCTCTTTCAGTCTAGCTATGCAAGCAAACATGGAGACAATTTGTTAAATATACAATTCCTCACAATATTCACTTCACAAAATCTGTTTAGGGAACACTCAGAGGGCATCTTCCTGGTCCACATGCAGTGGTGATCAGAGGACTACAGTTTTAGATACAAAGCATTTAGGCAGGGCATAGCTAGAAGAAATCAAGAACCTAGGAAAACCAGCATACTGCCATAGTGAACAGGTAGTGTGATGACAAATGTCAGTCACACCAAAATAAAAAAATAACCAAAGAGGAAAACATGGTTAAATGTAATGGACTAGAAAATAATACTGCAGATATAATAACGCATTTGTGCTCAGGTGGAATATTGTATCCAGTTCTGGACAACAACAGCATGACAAGTTCATAGGCAGGAAAATGAAATTCTGAGAAGGATTTCTGTATAAGAAGTAAGTAATTTTAGAAAAGAGAGTCATTTTAAGAAAGAGATTAATAACATGAGTACTTTGTAAGTGGGACTGAGGTGCTTGTCTTTCTTTACCCTAACCGGAAAACAGCTCTGGAAATTTCCACATTATCGGAAGGCACTGCATTGAGAGAAATGCTTGTTTTCACACAAAGCATAATGAACTACTGCCTGAAAATCTATATTGTGCCCAAGAGGTTTATAAGAATCAAAGTACATATTGATATGGCTAATAAGAAACACCTCTGTTGCTGAACATAGCTTCACAATAAAAAGGAATAGAAACCTTCACGCTCTGGGTGCAAAAGACAAAGACTAAAAAGCAGAAAGAAGGCAGATATAAACTTTATTTAACAGATAAGAGTAGAAACTAGAATATGAATGTTTACAACTCTGAGAGAATTTATAAACCAGCATTGAGCAGTGTTCTAAATTCTTATTTAAAGACAATACATAAGTAGATGATTAGCCTTGAACATATCAGAGCACTCCTTAAACTCCCAGATCCAATGCACAGTTAAGGTACAGCAGTGCTTGAGCGATGACTTTACCCACCAAGGAGGAAAGAGTTCTTGTGCTGATATAAGGAAATCATGTTTCTGAGCAGTTGGTTTTGCATTGCCAATATTTACATTTTCTCCAAGTCAAGAGTGTTTGCAGCATTAGATATATCTAAAAGATGTAGAAAAAGCTGTGATTGTTTTTTTTAAATATTGCTATCACATTTTATCAAATCTGTCAAGCCTCAGGTAGAGAAATTAACCAGGCAATTTGGCACAAGGAAGGAAGTGGATCAGGACATGTCTAATGCTGTTCTCCCAAAAGTCACAAAGCCAGTATTGCTAGGGCTAATGTTCCTTTTTCCAAATGCTCAGCAATCATGAAAATGAAATCTGCCAGATAAAATGTACAATTTTTGTTACAAAAATGTCTATTACATCTATTTTTTATATTTTCCATTTCTGTCTGTTGTCTTCTTAAAATGTAAATCACATATCAAAGACTTTTAATTATTATTTTGAGATAAAATGACAAGTTACTTTTCTGAGCAGATGGAAACTAAGAAGCTCTTTACAATAATTCAAGCTTCAAATTAAAGTAGTGGTGGTGGCGTAACATAATTTCTGGTTTGTATTTAGAGAAGAAATTTTCAATACAAAATAATACTCTACACTGCAGAGCTTAAAGTGTTTCAAGACAGGAATTTAAGCCAGAAATTCCATTATTAAGGGTTGCAATTTCTTCATGACTCATTGCTCTTTCATATCCTCAGCAAAATTGTCCCTAATAGATCAAAGAATCATAGAGTCTCAAAATAGTTTGTGTTAGAAGGTACACAGGATCACAGAATATTAGGAGTTGGAAGAGACCTCGAAAGATCATCTAGTCCCACCCCCCTGCCACAGCAGGATTCCCTAAACCAGGTCACACAGAAGTGCCTTTAATCCTCAAGGCATCCAGCCAAGGAAAATACTATCCTTTCATACAGTCCTAGAGAGCAGTCCTTAATGACAAGTCTGACTTCATTCTCTTGACACTGGTTGCCCTTTCCTAGGCAATATATCTGGATAGTCCCAAAGAAATGCATGTAGTTATGTCCCTAGTACAGGCAGAATTCACTTGCCCATCAGACTGCTCTTTTCTACATACAGACTCATTTACTACTGTGAAGAAAAGGCTTTTGTAAGTACTTCTGTGGTTTTGGAGTGAACTTCTCATCAGTCTTCTTCTGAAATAAAAAGAAAATTTAAAATTATCATGTTAAAAAACACTAATGTTTTTTCTTTTACTTGTTCTGTTCCCACTTGCTCAGGTTTTATTATCTTTGAGAAGAACTGTGTTAGTTACAAAATGGTCCCTTTTGAAACCTTAGGGGTATCTTTTGCTATCAAAAATTTTTACCACTTAATAATTCCTTATTCTTCCTTTTTAGTTACCTTCAAATATTTCTTAGCAGAACTGAGTCTAATATAAGGTTTGGAACATGCCAGTATTTTCTTTCTTTCTACATGAAGGATGTGATTCATAAGCAGTTCCATTTGTTGTTAATTGCAGGTTACATGTTTTTCTCTGTTGCAAGCTTTTCTCAGTTCTCTATGTGTTTGCAGGAAAAAATACAAACTTGTTTTATTGTTTGGATGTTTGGATGATTTTTCTTTTCACTTTTTTACAATAGATTCCTCAAATCAATTTTCTGCAACCTTTCTTCAGCGTGAGATTGAGAGAAAAACTCTAAATTGCTTTTCATTTATATTAACATCTTTCACTCTGTCAGTGAGTGTGCTTCAGACTCAGAAATTTATCTCCCATATTTTCATCTGTTTTGCACTTTTATATGCTGTTCTGTTAGACTCTGAATAGTTTTGGAATAAGCTAAAACTTTCTCATGCCAATACAAATCACAGGAAGGTTTTGCTTGCTTTCTGAAAGGTGATTATCAAAACATGCTCATGATCTGCATGTCAAGATCATAAGACCTTTATTTGCTCATTGAAGGATATAGTAAACCAGTAATTTCTCTAGCAGCTTTTTAAATGGCAGATACATTCTTCAGATGACTCATTTTTGTTTCAATGAGCATATAAATCTCTGAAATAGGTATCCAGAGTGCCTTTTCTGAGCTGGGCACTGATCTCAATCATTTTTATGCTTTGTTGTGATATGGTGATAACATGAAGCTTATGTCTCCTACTTTAGTTGATAGTAGGAAACTAGGTTTTTCTATATGTTTTCTTTTCATTGTTCCCCACATTGAATTTATTGTTTTAACAAGTGAGTAAATGCATTCACTTTTATACCTAAGCAATAGTTATACCAGTACATTATTTGATGTTATCTAGTACTATATGTTTCAGGAATATGAAAAGTTAGAAATGGCAAAGTTGGTTGGGGTGAATTGTTCCTCTAACCCAGCCTCCTGCCTCTCACAGCACACAGGCTTTAAGGAATATTCCTTAAGGAACTAAAGTGCAGGAACATTCACAGTGAACCTTGCCCACAGGAAGAAGTTTGTTTTCATTAGTTAATAATTTAGTTTGTGACTTGAGACACAGTGATTTTATGAATTACTTTCTCTTTTTACTTCAGTAGATATGATATTACTTATGTCTAAATGTATATACTAGCAAACCATTGTGCTTGAGCTCTAAGATGCTGCATTATCATTTTATATCCAAACCTTAGATCTTTGTGTGCTAAACAGGTTATCACAATTTACTTCCCTTCCTTCTCCCTATCTCCATAAAAAATTTGCCTGACTGACTCTCATCCAAACAAAGTACTGCATCAAACTTGGAAGCCATGTCTCACTGCCAGTGGTCATGTGGCCAGGGCTGCAGGAGGACTCACTGTCCCGAGGATGCAGATGGGGTCCTAGGCTTCAGGTGTTGGGCACCACGGGAGAGATAGCAAAGATGTTCAGGGCCTTTCTGCAGCCTGAGAGATGTCTGAACCTTCACAGGAATAGTGCCTCTTTTCCTTACCTACATATGTACTTAAAAGGTTCCAGTAATGAGATAAAGTTCAGTGGCAGTGAGTTCTACTACTAATTTTGCATATTCCCCCCCCCTCAGGGTTATGTTGGTTGGCTTTCAGTTTCCCTGAAGAACTATCTATTCCTGTATTAGAAGAAAATGTAACCATAAAGAAAAATACCTGGTTTTTTTTTTTTTATATAGTATTAAGTATTTTATATACTCTTACCTTATTCTTTTAAATTCATCTTTTTCCCAAGCTAGACAATCTCATTTGTGCCAATCTCATATCATAGAAATTCTGCCATGCTTTTAGCAATTTTCAACACCTATTTCTACATCTCCTTTATCTCCTTTTCAAATAGACTGACCAGGATTGAGTACATACTGTAGCTAAGGGCGCATCACTGACATTATAATACTTTGAGAAAGACATTCTGTCCCATCCTTTTACACAACAATATCTTATTTGTTGCTTTAGGGTTTTTTACAGCTGCTGTAACAGATCTTCATTCCACAGCATTCACTGTAAATTAGGACAGCAGAAGCCATCTGACACCCAAGGGTACTTAAAGAGCTAGCTGATGTCCTTGCAAGGCTTCTCTCAAGGATTTTGCAGTGCTCCTGGCAATCTGGGGAGGTCCCAATTCACTGGAAGCTGGCAAATGTTGTCCCTATTTTCAAGAAGGGCAGCAAGGATGACCCTGGTAACTACAGGCCTGTTAGTCTTACTTCTATACATGGTAAAATCATGCAGAAGATTATCCTGGGAGTTATTGAAAAATATCTGAAAGACACTGCAGTCATTGGTCACAGACAGCATGGGTTCACGAGGGGAAAGTGCTGCTTAACAAACTTAATTTCTTTTTATGACAAGGTTACCTATCTAGTCAACCAAGGGAGACCAGTTGATGTAATCTTTTTGGATTTCAGTAAAACCTTCAGACATTGTCTCCCACAGTAGCCTTCTGGACGATGTCCAGCATACAGCTAGACAAGTACATCATGAGATTGGAGAACAACTAGCTAACAGGTAAGGCTCAAAGTGTTATAGTAAATGGGGTTGCATCAGGCTGGCAACTCGCCACTAATGGGGTTCTACAGGGCTCCTTTTTGAGGCCATTGCTCTTCAATATCTTTGGAAATGACTTGGACACAGGTCTGGAAGGTACACAAAGTAAGTTTGCCAATGACACCAAACTGGGAGAAGCTGTTCAATCCCTTGAAGGCAAAGAGGTCTTGTAGAGATATCTTGACAGACTAGAGGGCTGTGCAATCACCAATTGGATGAAGTTTAACAAGGGCAAGTGCTGGATTTTGCACCTGGGACAGGGCAACCCTGGATGTGCACACAGATTGGGGAACGAGGTGTTGGAGAGAAGCCACATAGAGAGGGATCTGGGGGTTCTAGTTGATAACAAGTTGAACATAAGTCAGTAACGTGCACTGGCAGCTAAAAGGGCCAACAACATCCTGAGGCTCATCAAGCCCTGCTTTGTTAGCCAGTCAAGGGAGATGATAGTCCTGCTCTGCTCTGTGCTGGTGCGGCCTCACCTCAAGTATTGTATGCAGGCTTGTGCACCCTAATATAGGAGGGATATGAAGCGGTGGGAGAGCATCTAGAGGAGAGCCATGAAGATGGTGAAGGCTCTAGATAGGAAGCCATATAAGGAACAGCTAAAGTCACTTGGTTTCTTCAGCCTGGAGAAAATAAGACTGATGGGAGACTTCATTGTGGTTCATAACGTCCTCACGAGGGGAAGTGGAGGGACAAGAGCTTACCTCTTCTCTCTGGTGACCTGTGACAGGACCTGAGGGAATGCAATGAAGCTCTGCCAGATTAGATTTTAATTGGATACTAGGAAAAAGTTCTTCACCCAGAGGGTGGTTGAGCACAGGAAAAGGCTCCCTGGGGACGTAGTCATGGCACTAAACATGACAGAATTCAAGAAGCATTTGGACAACATGCTCAGGCACATGGTGCAATTTTTGGGGTTGTCCTGTGCATAGACAGGAGTTGGACTTGACGGTCCTCGTGTGTTCTGTCCAACTCAGGACATACTGTGATTCTCTGGCTGTATGATTCTACGTTTAAATAACTGTTTAAGATCTGATGTATCACCTTATAGACAATCCAGTATTTCATCTGTCATTAAGTTACTCATTTGACTCTCTGGCATTCCTTGACCTTTAATTTACCTCAGGATTTGTCTTATTTTATTAATTACTATTTTATTGTTCTCCTCCATTTCAGAAGCATGATCCATATCATTAACAGAAGAAACTTTGCTTCCAGACTGCTAAAGCAGGTGGTCAATGTGGACAGAGTTACCACAAGAATTAGTGGTCCAACATTGCCCATCATTAACTTGAGTTTTATTCGAGTGGCTCAGGTGTGAAACTCTGATGCTATTCAGACATCTAGGAGCTTGCCAGACTCTGTTAGTGTAGTGAAGCACTCGTATAACCAGAGGGATAGCATGGACATATGTGAAGATATAGGTGATAGTGCCAACTACAACAGCTGCTTTTCATGTCACTGTGAGAAGGAATTCCTGGCTCATTGATAACCTAGGCAGGTTTACATGTGAATTTGTTTCTATTCTATGTCAATACCCTCTTTGAGTCATACACTGGAAATATTTAAAGCTTCTATCAGGCTGGTTATTTCTTCTCAAACACTTTTTGAGCTGCCATTGCTTTTTTTTAAAGTAATCCAATTTAAAATAAAAATTATTCTCTTCTTGTAAGAAAACAAAATAAAAGAAACAAAATGTCTCTACTCCTTTGCTTCTTAAAAGAAAATAAATTTGTGTGGGTTTCTGTGTGGGAGGTTTTGTTTGTTCGTTTGTTTTTGTTGTGGTTTGTTTGGGGGGATTTTTTTTGTTTTGGTTTTGGTTGGTTTTGGTTTGGTTGGCTTTTGTTTCACTATTTTTGGGGGGGCAGATAGTAGGTATCAAGGTTTTTGCTGTTAACAAAACCTGATGGTGTTCTGAGTTTCTAGCAAATGTATTGTCACCTCAGACAAGCTACTTTCTATGTACTTCTATTGCCTATCCTAAGGGTAGTTCTGTTGTTGGCTTAGGCATCTCACTCAATCTCACTCAAAGAAATGGAATTTTGAATCAATAATTCTTAACTTCTCGCTCATCTTGTGGGGTGGTTTGACATATCTGATGCTTTCTGCAGCCAAAACCCAAAGTTAGCCTTCCTCATGTGCTTTCTTGGATGCTACAAATAAGAATTTACTTTTGACATCCATATTTGCACAAGGAGAAAATCTGTAAATAGCTCATGAAATTAAAAGTTTACCCTAAGTCTGCTTTCCTGGTTTGGGTTAGAATAGAACTAATTCTGTTCAGTGATTTTATTTTTCAGTTAAAGCTCCTCTGAGAAACTGTACATTCTGAAGCTAACATCATGTTTTCGTAGACACTGCCTGGTTCTAGCAGTGATAAAGCCTAATGTTTAGATTTACTACCAGGGGTTGGTATGCAAAGCAAGGTCACTGCTAAATCTTGTGTCTCATGTTGGGGAGTGCAGGGTAAAGGCTGCACCCTCAGGAAGGAGCAGACAGGACAGGTGACCCTAAACTGACCAAATGAAGTATTCCATTCCATAGACATCATAATCAATATATAAACTGGGGATCATTTCACCCTTGCTAGATGATTATTCTGGGTTGCTAGATTATTCTCCCTTCTTGGCTCCTTCTTCTCCTGCGCTTCAGTGATCCCTAGGCCTTCTGTTGCAGTATCAGTGGTGACGTAGTTTCCATCAAGGGGGGTTTGGGTTCAGTATTGGGTTATGTACATATTGGTATATATATCATTTACCATTATTATTATTACTAAAGTAGTTTTAGTTTTATTTTCCAATCCACAAATCTCTGTCCCTCTTTTATCCCCTTTCCCTTCCCATGAGGGGGAGTAACAGGGGGTAACAGGGAGGGTCTATCATTGGGTTGGTGGTCGGCCCAGACTTGACCCTTGACAGTCTGCCTTTGTACTGAGAGTATTTCACTTAGATATAGTGTGTCGTGCAGTATATTTCTAATTCTAATTCCATAAAGGGTTTAGGAAATTTTATAAGGGAGATTAAATGTAAATAATCTTTATATTTATACACAACCCTAATTAACTTTGTAATGCCACTGTCAAACCATAAGGTTAGGAAAGAATGTCATAGAAATGGTCTAGACTGTGCAGGTGTCTTTTGCAGTCCCTTAATTCCTAAGACATGCATTGACTTTGCTAAGGCTGAAATTGGTACTGAACATCCAGTCTTGGACATACAACTCTGACATGCTGATAGAACTCTGATTTCCCCAGTAAGGCTTTAAATTGCTTAAAGATACTCAATCAAAAACCTTGAGCTTCTATAGTCCTTCCAAGATCTAGATATCCTTTATTTCATCTAGCAGTGTTTCATGATCAAAATAAAAGAAAATTTTAAAATGAATACGTAACAGTACTGAAATATGTCTTAAATTGAGAAAAACTGGCATTTAGAAGAGGAAAGTCAGTTTCTACTTTCACTCGTGGTTGAATCAATTGAGGGTTTCTTCCTGCTGGGTTTTTTTTTTTTTTGTCTTTTCTTTTAAGAACTACAGAAAAGAGAAAACCACAAGGCCTGAAGAATAGACAAGAATGAATGATGGATGCGAGAACTTCTAAACCCTTTTTCTGTGGGTTTTAATTAGAAGGAAAGTTTTAAGAGTTGGGGAGGAGGTAGTGGTGGGGGGAGGGGGCACTCTATGGTGACATTTCAGAACCCATTCAAGTGGGCTCTTCTATTTCATTTGACTGAAAGTTTTAGCAGCAACTAGAGCAATACTGCTGGTGCTCCATCTTCTCTGACATTATGGAGGTCACATTTTAAATATCCTTTTGTTGATTCTGTTAATCAAATACAGCTATAGACCAGATATTAGAAATAAAAGCTCTTTTTCTGAGTTTCATGGGTAGCCAAGCCTTAAATGTGAAAACCTTTCTGATATTTTTTTCAGTAAAGATTAAAATTCAAGTGAAAAAATTAACCTATCTGCTTCTACACTCCACAGGGATTTTTATTATTCAGATTTATTCATTAGAAGACTTGCTATTCATGTTTGCTCCTTTTGCTTTCATTAAACGTTTGGCATTAAAGGCCTTCCTATTTCATTGCTAACTTAAAAACAAAATAAAAAGGTCTGTGTGTAGTGATGTAAAATTCATATATCTTGATCAATATAATTCGTGTATCCTTTTAATAAATAATAGTGGGGAGTGAAAAATAACAGGCAAATACAAAGTTTGGAAAAAATCCCACAATGGTGAAGATGTCTATAATCATCAAAGTGTAAATTTCTTCTTACAAAAATACATCAACTGTGCCTGCATCAAGATTTGTATTTTGAAATTTAATTGAAAGATATATAAATATATGTGTTTTGCATGGAAAAAGGTTGCTCATGAAACAAATCCTCCAGCTTTTGTTCCCTCAGCATGAAACTATTTCTCTAGAATCATTTGACATTTTGTTGTTCTTTCATTTGGACTAATTCCCACCTAGCAGGGCAACGCTCCTGTACCAGGATCATTAGCTACTTTTGGGCTGGCGACAGTGGTCTGTCAATCTATGTTCTCAGGTGACTCTTCATTCCACTGAAGTTCATCTCACCCTCATGGCTAGGCTTCACGAACGAAGATTTGGGAAGGGCTCTACCCACGTTTGTTGTAAGCGCATTGGTGGCTAAAAAGGCCAATACACGATAGGCATGACCGGTTGCAAAAGGCAGAGCAGAAAGACTCCTTAGATGATGTCTTCTGCAAGGCATGATTCTTTCTGCGTTGTCTTTTCTCCTCTAGGGTGATCCTGTGTGCTTTCTCAAAAGCATCTGCAGCGTTATAGATGGTGTGTCTCCAAGCCTCCCTCTTGGAGGCCAGAGTAGACCAGTTTTGATGATCAATATGGCCAAGGCTGAGATGTTGTTTCAGGGAGTCCTTGTATCTTCTCTTTGGGGCTCCTCTCTTGCGGCAGCCGGTGGCAAGTTCACCATAAAGCAAGATCTTAGGGAGGCGGTGGTCCTTCATCCTTGAGACTCGCCCTGCCCATCACAACTGTGTTCTCAGTAACATGGCCTCAATACTTGTGACTGCTGCTTGTTCTAGAACAGGTGTATTGGTCACATAATCTGACCAGTGGATGTTTAGGATTGTGCGGAGACAGCGTTGATGGAAGCATTCTAGGACACGCAGGTGGTAGCGGTAGATGACCCATGATTCTGATCCGTATAAGAGAGTAGACAGCTCTATGGCTCTGTAAACTCTGATCTCTGTACTTTTCTTCAGGTGTTTATTTTGCCAAACTCTTTTGTGAAGCTTTCCAAAAGCATCTGTTGTCTATCTGTATGTCAATCTTGCCATCCGAGGAGATGAGGCTACCTAGGTAATTAAACTGCTGAACTGATTTGAGCTCTGATTCGCCAATGGTGATATGGGGATG
>VWZX01004332.1:207554-258339 GCA_013399015.1 Galbula dea
GCACAGAATTCTAGCAGAAGTCGACCATTATCATTGCAGTTTCCAACACCATGCTTGCCTAATATTCCTTTCCATGCTTCAAAGTTCTTACCTACTCTGGCGTTGAAATCACCAAAGATAATGATCTTATCATCTGCAGGCACCTTTTGGGTAAGTCGGCGCAGGTCAGTGTAAAATTTATCTTTTTCAGCGGGGTCAGCTTGGAGAGTTGGTGCATATATACTAAAGAGGACAACATGTTGCTTGTTGTTTAGTGGAAGGCATAGGGAGATGATGCTGAGTGACCTGTTGGCAGATTTTCAAGTTTAGGAACAATAGAGTTTTTGATCATGAAGCTGACTCCTGAGAGATGTTTTTCTGTTCTGGGCTTACTGGACCAAAAAAGCGTGTAACCGGCACCATGTTCTCTGAGGCTGCCTTCCTCATGAAGGCGAACTTCACTGAGAGCGGCAATATCGATGTTGAGATGCTCAAACCTTGCAGATTTGGGTCTGGCTGCTGTCTAGGAGACACCTTTAGGCAGGCTCCATGTCTCTTTTTCTGCAAGGGTGGTCTGGGTGCTGGTCTGAGTGAACTGGCTAACATCCCTTTGGAAAGTCTAGGTTAACTCTGAATTTTCAAACCCTGTTAGGCCATCTCCAACCCTCTGTACTCAGCACAATCACCTTCACCAGAAGAGCCCCATCTTTTCCTGCAGCAAGGGAAGGCAGGACTCGCTGGCAGCAATATTGACATAAAGCTCCAGGTCCCAGGCTCTGCCTGTTCTAGCAGCCATTTCTAGGGTCACTTGACAGAAGTCACAGAATCACAGAACCAGAGAATATTAGGAGTTGGAAGGGACCTTGAAAGATCATCTAGTCCAACCCCCTGCCACGGCAGGATTCCCTAGACCAGGTTACACAGAAGACCGTCCAGATGGGTTTTGAATATCTCCAGAGAAGGAGACTCCACAGCCTCTCTGGGAAGTCTGTTCCAGTGCTCTGGCACCTGAACTGGAAAAATTTTCTATGTGTATTCACATGGAACCTCCTATGCTTCAGCTTACAACCATTGCCCCTTGTCTTGTCACTGGGCTTCACTGAGAAGAGCCTGACCTCATCCTCCTGACAGTCGCAACTGTAGACTCTGTCTTATCCTGCCTCATCCTGAACTGCATGAGTCAGAGTCACTGTCATGAAACAATAAATTATAATAATCTAATTTCTGTGATTGATATCTCTGGTGATGTCTGACTGCCTCAGCCCAGAAGGTTCAGCAATTTCAGTAGTTACTTAACTCTGCATTACTACATCATTCTCCCCTCAAATTTTTCTCCTACTCTTCACAGCCTCACAGTGCCATGCTGTTAGCATAATTAGATCTCCTCAGTCACAGATGATGCTTGAACTTCAGTGGCCATTCAATGCACTCAAATAAAAACTGGTCAGCAAATACATGTGGGGCCAAGTTTAAAGTGCTATTCAGGAAGAAGAGACGTATTGAGGTGAAGCTGTTTAACCCTCATTAACTCCCCAGGCTGAGTTTCTTCTCATAAAACATTGGTCAAACAGTTGCAAAAACAAAGGCTCTGTGTGGGAACCAGCCAGCCCCCAAGGGCAGCCCTGCTGGCACTGTGGCAGGGGCACCTTTCGGCCAGGGTAGGGCTTTTCCAGCTGGTGCTTACCTTCCCAGTGTATCTTAATACACTTAGGTTTAAGTGTAGCACTAAATTGGATGGTCTGTGAGTCTCTTTTTGGAGCTTATATTTCCCCAACCCTTTGCCCTGGTGCTTCTTATATTCGTTTACTTACTAGTGAAATATATGTAAGAGCAGTGCTATCCAAAAACATTTAAGCTTCTTTTCCAGGACACAGAAGGCAGTAATGAGTCATGAAGCATTTATGAAGGGCAGTGAAATAGCATTCAACCACCCTCTCCTTCTCAAACCCAAATTAGTCATTAACTTTAACAAGCATGTCCTCCACATACAGAGAGCTAACATCACATGAATCATTAGGACAGCACTCCTCAGGACTTGTGTGGTCAGCTTTAGTCCCTTCAGCATATTCCCAGCAGATCAAAGGTTAGCGCAAACAGAAAATCTCTACTAGTCACTCCTTAAGCATATTTTGATTAGTAACATGAACCCAGCAAGGCAGCTAACATGAGGACCTTCTGTTGAAAACAACAAAAAAAGAAAAGCAATATATTTTTAAACCCAACAATGGTAATAGCAGTTTTCCTCAAAATAAAATATAGTGCTGGTAGTGTTTGTTGTTCGGGTTATTTTACCCTACTTTAATCAGGGTTGAGGGAGGCTCCTATGCTAGTGATTATAGAAATGGGAGTTGGTTAGGCAAGAGATGATTATTCCAGACACATGTTGGGCTATTTTTTTCCAAGAAATTTTGCACATGCAAAGATGAGATTGCTTTAATACCAGAACAACCTGTGCTACTGTCTGTTGTTTTTAATCTGAAGTATTTCCAGCTTTTGAACAAAAACCCTATAAACCTAAACCCAGACTGAGGAAGAAAACCAAACACAGGGTTCCCATTGCGCTTCCCAAGAAGAGCAGAGCAAAGCTCTGGCCCAGAGCATCTGATGATGCTGACATGTTTCAGATCAGGAGACAGGCAAGAGTTTCACCACATGCGCGTATGCCTAGCCTGAAAAAATTAATTCCTGAAAAGCACAAATCTTTGTTTTAATTTAACTATCAGAGGTCACCAGAGACATTAATGCAGATCCCAAAGACTTGTATTTTAGTTCAAATTCAATCTTGTGTTCATTCAGTCAGCCCTGAATTGTTTCCTTTTTTTATTTTGAGTTATACTGGCATTCCTAGCAAAGTGTGGAATTATTTATGCTTATGTGTACTTTATGAGATAAATTATATAATTTTTGAGAAAAAACACAGTGATTTGGAAAAGTATATGCATTAATGAATACAAGTTTACCTGACAGACCCTGCACTAGTGTGGGACTTGCTATTCCAGGTAGACCCCTTTAAGTCTACAGGGCCTGACAGTATTCATCTAAGGGTACTTAAAGAGTTGGCAGATGTCATCGCGAGTCTTCTCTAGATGATTTTTCAATACACTTGGGAATCTAGGGAGGTCCCAATTGACTGGAAGTGGTCAAACATCATCCTAATTTTCAAGAAGGGTAACAAGAACGACCCTGGTAACTACAAGCCTGTCTTCTGTGCCTGGTAAAATTATTGAGAAGATTATTCTGAGAGCTATGAAAAAAACATCTGAAAGACAACACAGTAATTTGTCACAGCCAGCATGGGCTTATGAAAGGGAAATCATGCTTAACAAACTTGATTTCCTTTTATGATAATATCACCCACCTAGTCAACCAAGGGTGACCAGTGGATGTTATCTTTTTGAACTTCAGCTAAGTTTTTGATACCATCTCCCACTGTGGCGTAGCGAGGCACGGACCCCGGCTGTAGATGGGGTTAGAACAACTTTATTGCTCCAGCAGCTGGAATTTATACTCTCATACAGAAAGGATAATGACCAATTAGCAAGTAACACCTTCATATAGAAACAACACTGACCAATTAGCAAGTAACACCTCCATACAGAAAGGGAGCTTTAGCTCTCAGCAAATGTTTCTCTCTGACACATCTTCATGGTGCCAGATGATATCACTCTGCTGTTGTTTCTCTCATGATCTTGCATCAATAAGCAGGATGCTATCTTTGTTTCAAGGCATCTCTTCACCCAGGGAGGAGTCAAAGTTTGCCTCCCTCATCTCCACATCCCACAGTACCCTACTGGACAAAATGTCAAGTATACAGCTCGCTAAGCACATCACGAGATTGGTACACAACTGGCTGAGGGATCAAGCTGAAAGTGTTATAGCAAATTGGGTTATATCAGGCTGGTGAGTGGTGACTAGTGGGGTTCCACAGGGATCCATCTTAGGGCCAGTTCTGTTTAATATCTTTATAAATGACTTAGACAAAGGACTTGAAAATTTAATAAGCAAGTTTGCTGGCAATTCTAAGCTGGGGGGAGCTGTTGATTTCCATGAAGGCAGATAGGCCCTGCAGAGAGATCTGGATAGATTAGAGGACTAGGCAGTCACAAACTACATGAAGTTTGACAAAGGCGAGTGCCAGGTTCTTCAGCTGGGAAGGGGCAACCCTGGATCTACCTACAGACTGGGTAATGAGAGGTTGGAAAGCAGCCCTGAAGAAAGGGGTCTAGGAGTTTTGGTTGATAGCAAGTTAAATATGAGTCAGCAGTGTGCCCTGGAAGCCAAAAGGGCCAACAGAGTCCTAGGGTGTACCAAGCACTCCACTGCTAGCTGATCAAGACAAGTGATGATCCCACTTTACTTCTCACTGGTGCAGACTCATCTTGAGTATTGTGTGCAGTTTTGGGCACCACAATACAAGAAGGGCATTATGTTGTAAGAGAGTGTCCAGAAGAGGGTCACAAAGATGGTGAGGGGTCTGGAGGGGAAGCCATATGAAGGATGGCTGAAATCACTTGGTCTGTTCAGCCTGGAGAAGACTGAGGGGAAACCTCACTGCAGTTTATAACTTCCTCACAAGGGATGAAAGAGAAGCAAGTGCTGATCTAGTCTATCTGGTGACCAGTGACAGGACCCAGGGGAATGGCGTGAAACTGTGCCAGGGTAGGTTTACTTAGACATTAGGAAAAGGTTCTTTACCCAAGAGTGGTGAATCATTGGAACTGGCTCCTCAGGGATGCAGTCATGGCATCAACTCTCATGGAATTCAAGAAGCATTTGGACAGTGCTTATCGACACATGGTGTGACTTTGGGGTTCCCCTGCACACAAATAGTAGTTGTATTCGATGGTCCTTGTGGGTGCCTTCCAACTCAGGATATTATGTGATTCTGTAAATTGGATGCTTCCCACCTTATTACAGTGTTTCTTCGCTTATCATCTAAAGGTTTCATATAAGGGAAGAAGGTTATTGCCTCTCAACAGAGGAGATACACCAGACCTGCCAAGACATTTGCAAAGCATCTCTATACATTAATCCTGTAGGTATGTTTGGTCTGTGATTTGTACCAGAGATAATCTAGAAGAAGGTGGTAGCGTGCATAAGAATTGGGTTCCTAAAGGTTCAGAAAGTATTAAGGAGCATGGAGTCCTGGAAATGTGGGGTGAATAAGAATCAGATTCCTACAGGATCAGGAAGGAGGAAGGAGTGGGGACTCCTGGAAATATAAATTGTGTCTAGGAAACACAAAGTAGAAGCAAATAACTGGAAAATTAAATACTAATTCCTGATATGAGGAAAAAGAAGAGATACATTAAGGACTTGCAGGCAGCATAACAGAAACACAAAGGACCTGATACCACAACCCAAGAGTGTACAGGAAGGCAGGTATCCAAGCATAGGGAGCTTAGAGAGGAATGAAAATAAGAAGTAAAGTTGAACAAGCAGATGGAAACAGCACCCAAAGAAAAGAAACAAAAACCAAACCAAACCAAAAAACCATAAAGGAACCAAAACCAAAATCCCCAAAAGTTTGGGAATCACAGAGGAGAAGTAAGATAATGATGACAAATGGTCAATCAGTATCAACAGAATCATGAATCACAGCTGCTGTAAACTACTGCAGTACTAAATCTGTCAGGTGATTGCACAATCAGTAGGCATCTCACTAAAAGTACTGGCAGGAGATCAGTATTCCAGAGGAGCCAAGTTCATCTTTTACATGGCTACAGTGAACTCACTAGATTTGTACTGGGGATGAAATGTGCCCCAGCAGATCAGCTGCTCAGGACATTTCTGATCGATAATCAACAGGGTGGATGATTGATATGTCAGTTAATAAATGGGGATTTTATGGTAATAATAATGATCACTAAGTAATGAAATCATCTGTGTGGCAGAAACAACAGCAAACCACAATAGATTATCTTAGAATGAAATATGAGAAAATCATGTTTCTTTCAATTGCTAACCACAAAAAATAAAGGCCCCAGATATAGAAACTGGACACAGATGTTTAAAACAAATTAAATGGCAGGGTAATTATAAGTAACTGGACGTAGCAGTTGCCAGGTTATCAAAAGTGGCAGATCAGACAAATGGTATAACATGAAGCTTGAACAGTTCACAACAAGGGAGATGTCAGAAGAGTGAGGGATGTGGCCCAGCAAATCTTGAGGAAGAGTCAAGCCCATAGAACAGCACACCCAGCATGAGCCTTTCAGACTTCTGTACTGAGGGCTGTGGAAGAAAGATAGCTTTGTTGCCCTGCAAACTGACAAAAATCAGATTGGGCAAATTTTTTTCACATCACATGGATGATGGGGGAGATGACTGCCTGCTTCTAAGTCACTTCGTTGGGTGAGAGAAGGCCCCAAAGGGGTGTGCAAAATCAAGGAGCTGTGGTAACTCCCTGACAGAGGTGATGCAGTATTTGGCCCAGAACATGGATGATTAGGCTGACAAGGGCCCAGGGTACTTCTGCAGCTCCTTCTGCCATCCAGCTGGGTGCTGGGTGACCCACGGTGCCACAACTGGCAAACCTGAAATAATTTCTGGGAGAGTGGTGAAAATACTGAGTTCCCCCCTCCAATTTTCACTGAACAAAGTTACTACTAGGGCAGCTGTTGTTCCTAGTTAATGATATTATTAAGAATATTTTCTGAGATCCTTGTGCTCTACTTCCGCAGCAGAGCTAAGAGTGAAAAACATATGAACATGTTCTTGTGTAAAAGCATGTTTGCACCCAGTGCAGTTCCTATGCTTCAGGCTGCTGCCGGGAGATACAGACGGGCTCTGACGGCAGTGGATGCTCCTAGCACCAGCTCTGGCTCCACACTGAAGCTGCTTGCACTCACCTTCAGCAACAGAAGAAGCAACCATCTTGCAGTGTCCTCTAAAACAGAGTCAAGGTGTCATTTACAGCTTTCTAGAAACACACTCAGTCACCAACTTATTGACAACTGTGACAGACACTTTCATTGCTCTATCTAGTACAATTCCTGAGGGGGGGGGNTCTCTTCTTCATCCTAGTGACTGCTGAAGGACATTAACAGTGCTAAAATTCCTCAAGGTAAAGAGATTCACTTGAGATTTGGAAGATAAAAGCTACCTTTTCCTCATTCAGAGCAGAGGTTTGCTCAAGATTTTACTATCATTTCAATCAGGACAATACCCTCACCATATGTTCATGGGTATTTTTAAACCTCTATTTTTAACATTCTCAGAGAAATTCAAATTATGAAGGGACTAGGTAGAAGAAAGAGCTGTTCTTTTTCTTCTGGTTAATATGTGAACTGAACTGTAACTGATTCATAAACTTAAACAAATTATTCAAAGTTACCTGCAGTGTTTTCTACTGAATTAAACTCATAATTTTCCTTTTTGAGATGACAGAGAAGTATCAAATGTTGGAGGGCGAGGGAGGAAAAGGAAAGAAAAAGAAAGGCCTATATCTAGTGTTGGTTTGTTCCAAAGAGAGGTTTTCGAGTTAGCAGGCAAACTGAAACATTTCTTTGTGTTTTCCTGAATGTGGTTTTCCATAACGAAACTTTAAATTAATAAACATATTGATACAATGTGTTTTATAAAATGGAGGGCACAGCATTTTTCATGCAAGGTAGAAACATCTCCAACAGTAAATATTTTTCCAAGACCAACTTTTTTGTTTTAAATGGTTATATTTCAGTTCACATTTTTTGTCTCACTCTAGTACTTCCCAAGGAATGCTTCAGTATTACTTCCAGGTTTTTCTTCATCTGAGCACAGAAGTAAGTTCCCACCCTCTAGGGAACCATGGAACACTTCACTGGCATGCTGCAGAGCTTTCCATATTTGGTGTGCTCCTGTTGCGGACCCCTTGGGTCGCCTGCTGTCTCTGCTGCTGCCCATGTGTATGCCATAAATGTAGGCAGTCAGGTGTTTATTGCAGTGCAGAGCAACAGTCTTCCAGAGATTCAGTTTGGGACTAAAAAACAAGAAAAAAGTGTAGCTAGATGGTGGATCCCCCAGTGTCTAATCCCACCTCAGAGTGTGGTCCAGCTGTCCTTGAGTCCTGCTTCTGAGACCTAGTTAATACCTCCTGGTCTAGAGAGTTTAGACACAGACTGTAATACAATCTACTAATAAGGATAATTTTTAAAAACATTTTCTCCACAGTCTTTTTATGCTAACTATTCATGCAGTCCATTCCTGTCATGGACAGGTCTCACCACTGCTCCACAGAAAACTTCCCAGAGTCCAAATCCCCCAGTTTAACTGGGCTTTGCCTGTGTAGAGAATTGCTTTGATGGCAGACTATATGTTAGCAGCACTATCTGGAAGAAATAAAGCCAAATAAACTGCTCATAGGAGCAATGAAGGAACCTTTTACTCAAATCTGAAGAAAACTCCAGCAAAAGCATATCAAAGGATGGGTCTGTCCTTGCCATAATAGCACACTGTATTTCACAAAGACAGCAAAGAAACTGAGCTGGCAGGCTAAATATTTCTCTAGTGTCTTTAGTAGCTCTGAGCCTGATGGCACGTTTTGATTTCAGTTCCCTAGAACAGACATAGACTTTCTGCCAATTGATTTTGGAATGACAAAGGGAAAAGAATCAGGCAGTTTAGGTGCTTGCAGTTAAGCATCAGACCTGCTAGAACAAAAAATCAGAAGCGTTAGTCTGGTAGGACCATTGGATAGTTTAAGAGTTAGACCAGAAAACATTATTTTTCAAGCATTTAATATCTAGATCTGACCTTCAAACTTGCCCAGTGGTAGTTGGATTTTGCTCCCACCTAAGGTAGTAGAAACAGTCCTGAGGCACAAGGTACTTCTGAAAAACTGCAGCCTCCTTGATGCTTTGCCAATAAAGACAGGCAAATTTAGTTTTAAAAATTGTTCCCATTTAGTTTAATTGTAAACAATGGCCTTTTTGTAAGCAACCTAAAGAATCCACAGTAGATGCACAGTTCTGGAGGGCTCCCTGTAAAATTCTATAAGCAAGTCTGTCATTGTTTTTAATTAAATCCTACCATTATTTTTCCTATATGGATATAAGTACTGTAAGAATCCCCAGACTTTACAGCTGAGAATAATTTAATTTCCTCAGATAAAGGCTGTCTTTTCTGGATTTCATCTGAAAGGTTTATTAATTATTAATAAATGAATGCTCAGTAATTGGTCTAGTGGAGATCATTTGATAATTTTGAAAATACCTACTGTAATATTTTCATCTGAAGTCATAAAAGGAGCATTTTATAAACCTAGTATTAGAAGAAAAGTAAAAATACTATATTAGAAGCATACAGAAGACTACAATATTTTCTTATTATTTGTTTGTATTACACTTGCACCTGGTGGATTCATCCAAGCTTAAGGTCATAGCGTATGCTGTTCAAAATCACAAACAGTAGTTCAAGCTCCTCTGGTCTTAGTAGAGAAGATGGATAAATACAGGCTGTGTAAATCAGGTGCAGAAATTTGGTTAAGTATATGTATTCTCTAACCCCAGAGCAGATTACCAGTGTTGTGACCAATACACCACAGGTTTTGTGAGTTCAAGTTTGAGTTCAAGGGTCTTCTCCAAATACTTAGTTTCAAGTCTTGCTTTAGTGTGCCTCTTTCTTGTTTGGCTTTCGCTCCTCTAACCCCTCACCTCCCATCCCCCACACCACCCCCCCATGGCATCCCCTTACCCCCGTATCTTACCTTCAATGTTAGATTGTGTCTTTGGTTTTTTTCCTCATGTATATTCGCCTCTGCCTTCTATACTGTTACAGCCTTTACACTTATCTTTCAAGATGGAGTTGCTTTCACACCTCTCTGAAACACAGGATATTTCTCTTTGTGTGCCATTTTTAAGCATGAATCTTTAGCCCGACTGTAACAGCTTATTAAATTACACATGCTAATAGCAAGTTACTCAGCTGAAAATGGAAGACATGAATGAAGGAGCAATAGCTGGCAGATATGAATGGTTTAAGATGGAGACCAAACAAAGTCCCTACACACACACACACACATACACACATAGTAATAACAACAGCTACTTGACTGAATATAAAATTTTCTTATTTATGATTCAGGACTCTGTCACTGAATGAATGATGCAGACATAAAAAAGCAAATCTTACAGGAAGGATCTTGATGGGACTTAAAACTATGCTTACAGCCTGTGCATCAATGGTAAGCTTGAAGATTTAAACCTTCATAAAAATATTTGTAAAGCTGAGGCCTTATTCTGAGAGTTTGTGGTAACCAAGACATTTATAGATATTAAAAAGCCCGAGTTTAGCAATTTGATAAACTATTTCTATTCATAATAACAATTATGATTGGTTTTGCAAAACTACTTTATGTTTTAATGTGGCTCTGAATCCTTGGAAAAACACCAAAACACCGTATGATATTCCTTGTTGAATACAAGCTGGTCCCGAATCTTCAGTCAACTGGTAGGACTATTCCAGGGAGAATCTTCAGGTCATGTTTCTTTTGTGAACGATTAATCTCAGACTTGCTGCACTTTCACAGTGGAAAACTCCTTTACTGTTAACCACCCACATTATTAGGTTTCACTCTTAACAAAGCTCCTAAGTACTGCCTGGGCTTTTACAGGACTTCAACATGGACACAAAGCCTAATATATGGTTAGGTGATTCCTAAAGAAATAATGAATAAGAATTTATAAAAGGACAAAAGAAATGAAGATGCAGCTTGCTGAAATGTGGGGATTTTTTTGTTATGACAATAGTATAAATATATTCTAACTGAATTGCTGATTAGAAACATAGTGCTGTCAAAGTGAAATGTGAGTAAACCAGCTTTCCAGTTCTGGGCCCCTCAGAATAAGAAGGATAGGAAACTGCTGGAAAGAGTCCAGCGCAGAGCCACCAAGATGATGAAGGGGCTGGAACATCTTCATTATGAGGAAAGGCTGAGGGAGCTTGGTCTCTTTAGGTTGGAGGAGACTAAGGGGTGACCACATCTATGCTTTTCAGTATGTGAAGGGTGAGTGTCAGAAGGATGGAGTCAGGCTCTTCTCAGTGAAGCCCAGTGACAGGACAAGGGGCAATGGTTGTAAGCTGAAGCATAGGAGGTTCCATGTGAATACACGTAGAACGTTTTTCCCAGTGAGAGTGCCAGAGCACTGGCATAGACTGCCCAGAGAGGTTGTGGAGTCTCCTTCTCTGGAGATATTCAAAACCCTTCTGGATGTTCTTGTGTGTGAGCTGGCCTAGGGAATCCTGCTGTGGCAGGGGGGTTGGACTAGATGATCTTTCGAGGTCCTTTCCAACTCCTAACATTCTGTGATTCTGTGATAATTCATGAAAAAATTCATTTATTGTTTTACTTGCTGTAAGTACAGTAAAATATATTGCCAGGGTTTCTCAGAAAACAAAATTTACTTAAGAAACATTTTGAAGAAAAACCATTTTTTTGTGGAATTCATTGTGCACATCTTTAAGGTTTTGCACACACAACTTGGAGGGGAGGGGAGGATACTTTTACTAGAAATACAAACTTTTCAATGAACTCTTTAAGAGTGAGTCTCCATCTCTGTATTTCCCTGAATAATCCTGTGTTCTGACAAAAATCAACCTCTAATTTAAAGAAACCACAATAAAACATTTCCACTATATTTGATATTTCCTTGTCAATACAAAGTAACTGACACATTTCTGCACATAATGTGGTTCTGTTAATGTAGAAAGTCACCTGGGTTTTTGTCATGAGTAACAGCTCAGAGAGCTCCTTCATTGCCAAACAGAATTCTGGAAGTACTTCAATTGATCTTAATTCACTATGAAACAAGGTTTACTAATAGATGCTAAAAATACATTGCTTTTTTAAATTTTTCCATTCCCATGGCAGGGCTAAAAGTTTGATTTTGCATTTCCTTATTGAGGACTCTCATGCATAAACTTGAGCACTAAACATGGTGGGGCTGGGAGGTTCTGAAGGGAATTTAGCCACGTGAAGTTACTATCATGGTGCAAGCACAAAAGAATAAAATCTCTGATTCATGACTAAGAAGTAGATTACCCTAGAAAATATATTCTGAAGTGTGCAATCCATAGGAGTTTTGCTTTCAGAAATTAAGAACATTAGATTTTTTTGTTGCCAAGACTTCTTTTTCATGATATCCTACGTTAGAGACCTTTTACACTACATGTCATTTCCAGGATTCTCAAAGAATCAGGATCATAATTTTGACAGTTTTTCTTTATCAGAGGTCCTTCCACAGAGGCTTTTCTGCACTATACATCTGGGCCATATTATATAAAACTGATTCCTGCATTACATCACTAATAAAGAGTACTAAATCTTTGTACTAGGCTGGTGTTTCTGACAGGCAATTTACTGGAATGTAGAGAGAACACTAAATTTAGATTTAACAGAAAACTATCTATGATAGTAAGAAAAAAATCCTTCACGTGACAGTAGAATTATCAGTTTCATTTAAAAACCTCAGATTTGTGTAAATTTATCTTTATATCGCTGTGCAAAAAAATCTTTCAGATTGATATTCAAAAGCATTGATAACAATGGAATGAAAATATTTCCATTTTCTTATCAACCCAAATACTTGAAGAATGATTGCCCCCTGTACTCAGCACTTGTGAGGCCATACCTTCAATACTGTGTTCAGTTTTGGGAGTCTTTCACTACAAGAAAGACCTGGGGTTGCTGGAGCATGTCCAAAGAAGGGTGACAAAGCAGGTGAAGGGTCTAGAGCACAAGTCTTATGAGGAGTGGCTGAGGGAAGTGGTGTTGTTTATTCTGGAGGAGACTGAGAGGAGACCATTTTGCTCTCTATAACTACCTGAAGGGAGGTAGTAGTAGGATGGGGGTTGGTTTCTTCTCCCAGGTGACAAGTGACAGGGCAAGAGGAAATGACCTCGAATTGTGTCAGGGGAGGTTCAAGTTGGATATTAGGAAAATTTTTTTCACTGAAAGAGTGGTTAGGCATATGAACAGGCTCTCGAGGGAAAAGGTGGATGAACCATCCCTGGAGATGTTAAAAAAATGTGTGGATGTGGCACTTCATGACATGGTAGAAATTTTTTCACAGTGAGGGTGCCAGAGCACTGGCACAGACTGCCCAGAGAGGTTGTGGAGTCTCCTTCTATGGAGATATTCAAAACCCGTCTGGACATGCTTCTTTGTGACTTGGTGTAGGGAACACTGCCATGGATGGGGGGTTGGACTAGATGATCTTTCGACGTCCCTTCCAACTCCTAATATTCTGTGATTCTGTGATTCTGTTTGTTGAGCATGTGGGTGTGGGGTCAGTGGTTGGACCTGATGATCTCAGAGGTCTTTTCCAACCTTAATGACTCTGTCATTCTGTGGTCAAATTAAACATGTTTTGAAACTCAAATCCAAAGGTTTCCACATATTTTTTAACATTATGAATATTATTTTATGCAAATTTAGTCTTAAAATATGAAATGAAAAATAAGAAAGTTTCACTTTTAAAATATAGGGGCAAATAATTCCATACTAGGTCATACAAGTACTTATTTACATAGTTCTGTTCAGCTTAAAATACACATTCAGGTGAGCAGAACATTGAGATAGAAAAAATCACCTAGAATTATTAGTGCAGTGATGAAAACTTTCATATAGGTTAGTTTTTTAATAAATGTTTATGAAGCTGATCAAGTGCTTCCACGTAACAATTAAGAGATAACATACATGAATATTTTCCCAACACAGGAATTTCAGTGACAGGTTTTCCAGCTCAAAAGTCGCACCTTATTTGGAAACAACTGGAGTATAATTGCCCTAAATAAACTTAATGCAAATATTTCCATGCAGTTTTTTCAAAAAAATAGAGTGTAATGGCTATAATTAAATTCATTGTAGAGTAAATTTGAGATAAAAATCAATAAGCGACTCTGAAAGCTTGTCACTTACTGATTCATGAGCCATTTACCGCCTGCCTTCCACATCAAAAGCAATTATCAATTATGAAATCACAGAGATGTAAATCAGTAATAGGAAAAATTATTAACAGCGCCCCAAAATTGCTGCAAATAAATTTCTTTACAATCGTCACAAATTAGCTTAGTTACAAAAAAAGTGATCTTGCTGTGACTAGCTCTAGTTAGGAATTTTTCACTAAATATTTGGAGTTTTTTTCCTGTTTAAAAAAAAAAAAAAAAAAGTCACGTTGTTCAACCAAAGCTTCCTTTCTCAGAATAGATAGACTTCAATTAACTGTTCTTCAAAATCCCTTTAACCTATCAGTGATTTTCTAATACAAACTTATGATTCACAAAAGCCAGTCAAGCAGAGCAGGAGCTGCTCTCATTAACGCTGGCCTTCTCCTTGTTAAAGTGCAGGTGTTAAATGGGAGCACAACATCAGGTCAGCAGGCTGCTCGCTGAGCTTTTTCCTCCTGTCTTGATGTGGATCTTGAACCTGGTTAAAAAACCACAGTGCCGGTGGTGGCAAATGTGGGTGACAGTCATGGCAGCACTGATAGCCATTCTGTCTGATACTGAGGGAAGAGCTGGGAACTACCTGGATATACCCAGTCAGTCTGTGTCAGGGCTGGTTCATGCTGGAGCAATGCAGTTGATTGTTGCTCTTTGAAGTTTGTTCAACTGAAGGCTAAGTGTAACCCACACAGTTGAATCCCATCTACCTCTGTAAGAGAAAGAGTTGTAAGAGGTTGATTGACAGGTGATAAAATATCATATAAATTCAGTGTAAAAAAATATGAAATGATGCACAGGATTAAAAATCAGAAGGAATGTGTAAATGTAGTCTATCTGAAAAGGAAAAAAGTGATTTGTTTTTTCTCCAGGATGAATAAAATTACTTTTCAATTCCTATAGAAATGCATGGTATGACCATGTGATTGTTCACGGGAAGTAAACGTAATTGTGGTCCCAGCCAAAACTCCTGAAAAGCAGTGGAAAGTAGGTGCTTTCTGTTGCTCTCAGTGTGGGGTTGCAGACTCAGTCTGCATTCCTCATGCAGTACCCCATCTTGATGGCCAAGCACTTGAGGCTATGTCTGATGTGGTAGATACCTGAGACTCCATCCAGAGTTTGTTGCCTATCTTGGTCTGGACAGCAGGTCTGTGGGTGCACCACGACATTCAACAGGGCATTTAAATCCATTTGTTGTTATAGGTATACTTATATATGTGTATACAAATATGTGTAGGTGTTTAAGTACTATACAATGTGCAATGTATTCCAGTTATAAACATAGTCTTTATTATTTACCTAGTTGTGATTGTGTTTCAAAACTTTTGTCTTTTGCAGACAGAAATACATTAAGGCAAGCAATCAATACATTTTCAACTAAAATGATGTTAGTGGTAATATTTACACATATTTTCTAGCATTTACATCACCAAATAATAAGTTCTTACTGCAATTGCAAATACCTGACCTAACAAACCTTCAAGATAATGAAAATTTTAAGCATCTTTAAACTTGGAAGGAAAGCATTTTTGTGCATCATTGCATGCCTCCTAAATCAGAAAAAGAACTTAACCCTGATATTTACAAGATAGTTCCAAGTGACATGAACAGGAAAGGAGAAAAAATACTCACAGAAGTCTTGATCTTTATTCTACATAAGTGTTTGCTCCTTGTCTAAGCATACACAAGTCATAGTCCATTTTTGCTTCCCATTAAAATCCCACCTGGTTGCTTTTTTTGAAAAAACAAACCAAACCCCTGTCCCATTCTGATTAGCAGATCCAGGGGAGATTTCAGGGAAATCTTATGAGTGAAACTTAAAATGCAAACGAGGTCAGATGCTGCTTAACCAGTCAAACTTTAGTGCCACCATGGAGAGAGAGAAATTTGAAATTACAGGAAAGGAGGATGGAGAAAAACAGACAAAAAATTAAGCAGACAGAAGACCAGCAAGGATAGTCACCACTATTGGATCCAGTGGTGTCACAGAATCGCACAAGGGGAGAGACACCTGGGGATCCTGGTAGATGGAAGGATGACCATGAGCCAGCAGTGTGCTCTTGTGGCCAGGAGGGCCAATGGGATTCTGGGGTGGATTAGAAGGGGTGTGGCTAGTAGGTCAAGAGAGGTTCTTCTCCCCCTTTCCTCTACCCTGGTGAGGCTGCACCTGGAATATTGTGTCCCGTTCTAGGCCCCTTAGTTGAAGAAGGTTGGAGAGTCTCCTTCTATGCGGATATTCAAAGCCCATCTGGACGCGCTTCTGTGTGACACGGTGTGTCCTGTTAGTCCGTAGTGGCATTTCTTCGGCAGTGGGTGTACAAGTAAGTGTTGTCTCTTGATTGGTGAGTGCACATGCAATAGTTTTTCCACAGCATCTTTTTGAGGTAGATATCCCATAATATTCTGAACATCTTCAAGGTAACGGCATGTACAACACGTCTCCTTCCCCCAGTGCATGGGTGCCTTTTCCACATGCTGTCCACATGGACTTTTTCACCTTCGCATTGGCTGTTGCTGGGGCAGTTGTACCCAATCAGTGTGCACTGTGCACACAGCCCAAGGTTTGGCCAGGTGCCTTCGTAACCTTGAAGCATCAGGTGCTTTCAGTGTTTCTATGGCAGTTAGTGGTTCTGCCTCGCCCTAGTAATTTATTGCTAATTGCCTCAATGCTTTCTTTGTTGCATGGTTTTGCATTCAATATTCAATATACTTTGAGACAGTTTGTCAAAAGTACAGTCCCTCACAACCCCACTCTGTAACTGGTCAGGTTCAATTACTGTTATATGAGAGCATGAATTAGTAGTATAGATCAAAAAAACTATTAGTCTAAACTCTAATCAGTTTGAAAACCACAGTTCAAGAACTATTGTTTGAAAGCTAGGTGTATGCCACATGAAGATTGTAAAGTAGTTTTAACTTGCATCAAAAGGTAACTTTGCACATCACTGACAGGTATGTGTGCCAAAAAATATCATAGAATCATAGAATTATCTGTGTTGGAAGAGACCTCCAAGATCATCAAGTCCAACCCTTAATCCAACATTATCATGATTACTAGATCATGGCATTAAGTGCCACATCCACTCTTATTTTAAAAACCTCCAGGGATGGTGAATCCACCACCTCTCTGGGCATGCCAGTCCAATGCCCAATTACTCGCTCTGTAAAGAACTTTTTTCTAATATGCAGCTTAATCTTTCCCTGGCAGAGCCTAAGTTCGTGTCCTCTTGTTCTCTTGCTGGTTGCCTGGAGAAGAGATCGACCCCCACCTGACTACAACCTCCTTTCAGATAGTTGTAGAGAGTGATGAGGTCACCCCTGAGCCTCCTCTTCTCCAGGCTAAACAACCCCAGCTCCCTCAGCCTCTCTTCATAGGACTTGTGCTCAAGTCCCTTCACCAGTTTTGTTGCTCTTCTCTGGACCTGCTCCAGCACCTCAATATCTTTCTTGAACTGAGGGGCCCAGAACTGAACACAATTACTCAAGGTGTGGCCTCACCAGTGCCGAGTACAGGGGAAGGATCACTTCCCTCGTCCTGCTGGCCACAATATTCTTGATACAGGCCAGGATGCCATTGGCCTTCTTGGCCACCTGGGCACACTGCTGGCTCATGTTTAGCCTCCTGTCAATCAGCACCCCCGGGTCCCTTTCCACCTGACTGTTCTCCAGCCACTCTGTCCCCAACCTGTAGCGTTGCATGGGGTTGTTGTGGCCAAAGTGCAGGACCCGGCACTTGGCCTTGTTGAACTTCATCCTGTTGGAATCAGCCCATCTCTCCAACCTATCAAGGTCCCTCTGCAGAGCCCTCCTGCCTGCAGCTTGTAAAGGACCATCTGACAAAATGCTTAAAAAGGGATCCCAAGGGAAACAAGCACTGGTACATGGTTTGGTAATAGAAGTGGAAGTGGGGCATCCTCTCCCTTTGTCTCACCTTATCACCTGAGGTGTTTCCTATTACAAAACTCAAAACTGTGTCAAGTCCTTCTTTTAAAACCTGACTTTAGCTGAATAACAAATTTAGAACTCCTCTTTTTAGACAAGTAGTGAGTAGGAAGATATAAAAAAGAGAAAGCAATTATTCCCTATTCAGCCTTAAAACAAAAAGATTCTTCTCTCAAGTTCTACATACTCTGCCACCATTAACAAACACTTAACTGTCAGCCAAAGCTATCACAAAAATAGTTCCACATCTTTGAGAAGCATATTCTAATCTAGTTGGAAAGAAACATCCTTAAACCTTTACTCATTTTTCCAGGCATGGAATGTTATTGTCACTAACAGGGTTAAGGGGACTGTGAAACATTTAAGTACTGCAGCATTGAAACTGTCTGACCTGACTATGTGCTGAACTGACAGATTCAAACATTTCTAAAAACCCTCGCAGTTTCAGAGCATGGAAACTCCTCCTCCCTCTCACCCCCAACATAAGCAATATTTTTATTATTATTTTACTACTTGAATTGGGTAAAATAAAAAAAAACTAGTAAAAATACAGCACATGAAAGATATCTCCTTAGTTTTTTGAGCTCATGCCAATAATAAAAGATAAAGGCCTTGATTTTAGTAAGATTTATAAAAAATATACTAGACACGTAGTTGTCCACCATGCAGTCTTTAACACTTCCTTGTGAAGCATCTGGCACTGGTCAGACCTTGAGACAGGCTAGTTGACCAGACTCATCACTCCTCTGATGTGGTCTGGCAGCTTCTCTGTTCCTACACTATTTTTTTGATATAAACTCACCAGTAAGAATTTCACAGTATTTGGTCTCCAAGGCAAGCAGCTGCCCCTCCCCTTGATTCCTTTTCTGTTTGCTACACACTCTGAGCCAATAGATTGTCCAGAAAGAGACATGTTAAATTTAACTGTCAAGCCAGCAGGCATTGGGAATGTATTTATTGTGAAACTGGGAAGTTTTTGCTCAGTTTTAAATCCTACTCTGTATGTATCAGTCAGTGTCTAATCTAAGTTCACTTTTGACATCTATAAATTGTGACACTGCAAATTTTTCTGTTTCTTGATGTCTTTATTACAGATTTCATATTTTCAAATAAATCATTCAGAGCATACATTTGATTACAGAATTGCAGAAATAACTTGATTAAATATTGCAGATTTTAATAATCCTGAGGAAAATTTACAGTACATTATCATCCAATATTTAAAAATGTGACTCCAGAATAGCATTTAGAAATTAATACACTAGAATAGAGGATTAATTAATTCAAGGAGTAGAATTCTTTTTACCTAACTTGAGTAAAACTAAGCTAGTCATCCAGGCTTTCACTTTAACACACTACTCACTTTTTATGGACTGTGGAAGCAACCTAGAAAATTATGTTAGATCAAGCTAACTCTCAGATGACAAGAGTAAAGGGAAATGGACTGGTCTGAAAAGGATTTGCATGCATAACACTAGTCATAAGATGGAGACCCTAAGGAACAATCTTGTACTGTTGTTAATTACACAAATTAAGGTTATTCAACAGAGGTCATTGTGCTAAATCCTTAGCTGGCTTGTGAGCATCGATGAGATTCTGTTGGTTTCTGGCATTACTTGCCTTTCATGTATTGCAGTTAAATCTTCATTCAGTGAGGGGCTTAGACTTGTGGCTGAGCTTAGTCATCAAAGCAGCTTAGGGTAAGGTGCTTGAATCTCTGAAGTTAGGTACATGTTTAAGTGCTACATTGAACTGCGGCCATATGCAGACTTACACACTATAAAATATATACAAACTATAAAAAAATTTATTACAAACTATAAAAATAGTTTGTTTTCACTTACTCTGAAGAAGTCCTAAACAAAAATGGAACAGAACAAGACAGGCAGGTTCAAATGATTTAAAAGTTTTTACATTACACTAAGAGTGCCATTACTCCTAAAACTAAAAACAGAGACTTTTTCCAGATGAGATGAGATTTATTACTCTCCCTGAAAAAAAAATAAAAAAGAAAAAAGAAAAAAGAAAAGAAAATCTCTAGTGAAATGGTTGAACTTTTCTTAACTGAGGATGAGGCAATCAAGATCCAACATGTAAGGAGACATGAAAATCAACTCCAGCAAAAACCTGTCTGGGGAATGACCACGGAAAAAGATCTATAGCCACCAGCAGTTTAAAGAATTTTACAGGCACTTTAAAAGCATTTAAGGGAAAGAATTGAAGACATAGATAGTGAATTGTTGACTGCTTCAAATTTACTGCCTGGCAAGTTATTGTGTGCCAAGCTATTTCTCTTACTTACAATTTGTGACACCATATTGCAAAGAGAGATGAATCTGAGCATGGGAATGTGCAGCAAATACATTACTAATTGCTTAGATATGCCCTTGGCTCTCTGCTTTTAGGTGGAGTGAGTGGAGAATTTGCCATTGTGCTGATATTTTATTTTATTTTTTCAAAAGCCAGTACTTACAAAAGTATTTACATACATGCTAGTAACCCACCACCTAGAACTGTAAATAATCAGAAACTGGCAAACTACCACTCTGGTGATTAATATAAGAAACAAATTAATAGTTGTTCCAGAATACACAGTAATTATCTTCTTCTTTTCTTCTTGTCTTATTTTTGCCTTTTTATGTTTGTTGTGGGTAGCTTTAGATCTATTGAACTATCCAAAGACATTTTCCCCTCTAATTGTTCAAAAACATTGAACAAGTAAACTGAAAGAAATAAGAAAGCTCACATAAGTGAAATTAGTGACAATAGTGAGCTTCAGATGAAAATATTATTTCAGAATATATTTAAAACAAGCCTATTATTATCTCCATTTAGCAATTTGTAAAAAAATAGAGAATACAAAATGTTATGCCTACAATTAAAAAGCATGAAGCCTCTTCTCTTCTCTTCTCTTCTCTTCTCTTCTCTTCTCTTCTCTTCTCTTCTCTTCTCTTCTCTTCTCTTCTCTACTCTTCTCTTCTCTTCTCTTCTCTTCGTATTGTAGGGGACAGGAAAGAGGGAAGATTATTTAATCTGTTGCATCTGTCTGTTACATATTTTTACTGTACAACTACCCTTCAAGTATATTACAATTTTGGATTTTAATACTACACTAATTAGAGCTCACTCTACCCAAAATTCTCAGTCAGAACAACATCAAGAGTTGTGAGGTGTGGAAAATAATTGCCACTTCTGGCCTCTTGTGGTATATAATGTGATCAATCAAATTCCCCAACCTTACAGAAAGTACAGAATTCAGATGAAGTTTTTGTAATTCAAACCTAACCTCCTATATAATTACTAACCCCTGCAAAGCTACTGTAAGTATGTTCATCTAGGAAGTAAAATATCAGCCCTTAACTTTTAGAGAGCTGCATACTCAACGGAAGGTAGGATGTATTGGTATGATATTCTCCTGTTAGATAATTTTTCTATTGCACATATGCAAAAATAACATTTTGTAGTGCTGAATTCCTCTTCTTTATAATCATCTTTCCTCAAAGTAATCCTCCAATTACAGAGGGGCTGCAAACAGAACATAGAAAATCTGAGGGAAAAAGTAACTAAAATCAAATTTGACTAAACTCAAAATAGATTTTAATATTTCCCGCTGTCTTTAATAAATAGTAAGCTATTTAGTATCAGAAGCCCTGTTAAATAGGCATTCTAGATATGCCATATGAGAATGAATTTAATGTTAAAAAATAATTAAAGCAACTTAACTGCCTTTAGCGTATTATTTTTTGGTATGTCTAATCCTTAAACACCAATGAGCTATGATTGATTAATGGACCCAAAAGAGGTTTAATCTTGGGCTATGAAAAATGTATTTTCAAAAAAATGAAAGGGGCCCGTACTTTCACAGACTGGTTAATGTTTCAGAGATACAGCTTTCATTTTGATGTCTTTCGAAGTCAGAGGACATCCCAGCTGCTTTTACAGCATAGCTTTTCATTTAGACAGCCAACAAGAAGAAAAGATTAGGGAAAAGTTTTAGCAGAACCCAGTAATTTAACAAACTCTGCATATATGCATTCTCATTAGATTGAAAATTAATGTGTTGCTGAGTCTTGTTGTCATAATTAACATTGGATAAAATTTTAAATGCTTTCAGGTTTTTGCTTTTTTTCTTTCTCCTGCTCTTTCCTTTAGAGTTAGCTTTCTGATGCATGTATTTTTTTTCACAGATTCAGAAGTATAAATTAAAAGGTATCCACATAAAGATAAAATTGAGCATTAAGCCAATGAGATTCTTAGGTTGTACTGCCAAGCCATTTGCTGCAGTCTGGCAGTTTTCATTCTTCAAGGCCAGAAGAGGATTCAGGAGGACAGTGTCAGAGGTGGTCAGTCTATCTCAAAAAGGAGGTGTACAAGTAAGCAGCAGAAAGGAAGAAAGGCACTAATATAGCTTTTGTTTGAACAGAAAATTCCTAGGCTTTTCAGCAAGATAATAATGGTCTGGTAGAGTCAATCAAACTAAGTCTGCTAAACTGAGTCTACTGGACTCAGTTTAAGGATTTGCAGACAATTTCATAAATGATTTTTCACATATAAATCCAGGACACAATCTCTTTGGATGTTCCAAAGAATAAATCAACAAAATAGGTATTTGCTATGCTTCTTCACTACCTGTAAGTGTAAGGGATCTACCTGTAAGTTAGAAGAGGTGAGATAATATTCAGAATTTAACATCATTTTTTCCTAAGTTTATAACCATAGCTGCTGGCTGAGGATATCCTACTTTAATTATTGTTAACTTTTGGTGGCAAATAGATCATCAAACTAATTTTAAAATAACAATGTAAATAAAAGAAAGAAGTCCCAAACATTCAGCAAGTTACTTTGCTTGGGTAAATAGGTTATTTCCAGTATTTATTTTTTTTTCAGAATATATAAGCACCACTACAGCTTAGGGACTGATTTGCTAGAAAGCAACTTTCTGGAAAGTGACCTGGGAGTCCTAGTTGAAAACAGGATGACCATGAACCAACAATGTGTCCTTGTGGCCAAGAAGGCCAATGGCAACCTGGGGTGCATCAAGAAGAGTGTGACCAAGAGGTCGAGGGAGGTTATCCTCCGCCTCTGCTCTACCCTAGTAAGGCTACATCTGGAATACTGTGTCCAATTATGGTCTCTCCTGTTCAAGAAGGACAGGGAAATTCTGGAGAGGGTACAGAAAAGGGCTACAAGAATAATTAGGGGACTAGAACATCTCTCTTACGGTGAGAGGCTGAGAGAGCTGGGGCTGTTTAGCCTGGAAAGGAGAAGGCTGAGGGAAGATCTTATCAAGCCCATGTATCAGTACAGATTGGGGACTGACCTGTTGGAGAGCAGTGAAGGGAAAAGGGATCTGGAAGTCCTGGTAGATGGAAGGATGACCATGAGCCAGCAGTGTGCTCTTGTGGCCAGGAGGGCCAATGGGATTCTGGGGCATTAGAAGCGGTGTAGTTAGTAGGTCAAGAGAGATTCTTCTCTCCTTATAATCCATATACGGTATGGATTATATATGATCTGCAGGATTTGTTTTTCCAGACGTGTGTTATTCCATAAAATGTACACTAAGCACAGGAATCTCTAGTATCAGGACATTCTTTGTTGAGGGTCAACGGGATTCTGGGGTGTATTAAAAGAGGTGTGATTAGTAGGTCAAGAGAGGTTCTTCTCCCCCTTTACTCTACCCTGGTGAGGCCGCATCTGAATATAGTGTCCAGTTGTGGGCCCCTCAGTTTAAGAAGGATAGGGAACTGCTGGAAAGAGTCCAGCACAGAGCCACCAAGATGATGAAGGGGCTGGAACATCTTCCTGATGAGGAAAGGCTGAGGGAGCTGGGTTTCTTTAGCTTGGAGAAGAGGAGGGTAAGGGGTGACCTCATCTATGCTTTTAAGTATGTGAAGGGTGGGTGTCAGGAGGATGGGGTCAGGCTCTTCTCAGTGAAGCCCAGTGACAAGACAAGGGGCAATGTTTACAAGCTGAAGCATAGGAGGTTCTGTGGGAATATAAGAAGAGATTTTTTCCCAGTGAGGTTGCCAGAGCACTGCTACAGACTGCCCAGAGAGGTTGTGGAGTCTGTTTCTCTGAAGGTATTCAAAACCTTTCTGGCCGCGCTTCTATGTGACCTGGTCTAGGGAATCCTGCTGCGGCAGGGTGGTTAAACTAGATGATCTTTTGAGGTCCCTTCCAACTCCTAACATTGTGATTCTGTGATTCTGTGAAAAACTGGAGACTGCTGCAAAGTGATATGCCAGAGAAAAAAAGATGTTTTGTCAGAGCTGTTGTGCTGCTAAGAGAGGAATCTCTGAGGGTGTCAGTTTTTCTCTTGTACAAGGGGGGACACTTTTCAGTTGTGCCATCATTGTTATCATTCCCACTTTGAAGATAAGGAACATTGGAATGATAGTATATCTAAGAAAATATGTATAGACATATTCAGAACTCTAAAATAAATTTTAAGTTTAAATATTAAACTTTAAATATTACATAGACATAAATTTAATTTTATGTCAAGTTACTCCTAAGTCCCTTTGCATATCTGTAAGATTAATGTGAGCAGACCATCCAGTGGCTGGATCTGGCTGCTGTTACTGATAGTTTGTTTGGTGACTGCCAAAGGGGTGGCTTTCATCCCACCTTCTATTTCTTTCTTCGAGGGAAAGGAGGCAATTTCTCTGTGTGTGTATCTGTGAGATAAATTGCACTCTGTGCTGACAAACAGCTCACCGAGACATTTGGTATAGCAGTGGGAACATCAGAGAAAAAAAGACATAACACAGAGGCAGAAAGGATGTGTAATTGGAAGACGGGTGAATGAAGAATAAAAAGAAAAGCAAATAGTATGTGGAATACAGCCATAAAACTCATTTGAAAAGGTAAGGAGAAAGAGAAAATTAAGCAGTAACATATATAAGTATATAGCAATATATATATCTGCTACTGGGGATCCTGAGCACCAAAAAAAAGAAGCAGTAGTGATATAGAGGAAAGTACTCAGCAGTTATTTACCTCTCTAGCTGTCTTAGGAGCTGAGATGTCAATATGAAGAGAAATACGGTAGAGATACAAAGAGCCTTGCTGCTTCCATGGAAACCACAGGGTGGATCCAGAAGCCGCAGGGGCAGGTGGCATGGGCTCACTCTTCTCCAGCAAAACAAAGTGATATAGAGCAATGCAAAGGGGGTAATAAAAAAAGCTATTTACAGCTATTTAACAAACTGCTCTCCAAATGATATTTCTCTAATACAGATGTGCATAAAATTCTGACTTTTATTGTGCTGCACTGAAGAAGGCAATGCAAACAATCCCATCTAATAGCTAACTGCAAGTTGAAACACTCTCAACCATAAATTCTCTCCATTTTTATTGCAGTTTTGGGTGTGCTGATGCTGTCCAGAACATTTTTCAGGGTTCTGTTTGTATTAAGGATCCCCCATGGATTTCACTGAGTTATGCAACTAACACAGCTTTGAGAGCACCATTACTTGAACGCTTGGAGGCATCTGTTAATTTTGGGATAAAATAGAGCACTAAATAATCACAAGATTTTTCTATTTGGTTTTAAGGTTTTCCCTTCTGCGATTCAATCTGCTACTTATCTTCTTGTTTCTTAAACAAATAAATGACTTATCCCAGGTTGATGCTCACTGCATTTCTTTAACAATTCAGAGTAAAATCACTGATGCTATACTGCCATACTGCTCAGAAGTTCCATGGGCTTTAATAGGCAGGCACCTCAGTACCACTGCTGAGGAAACAGCCTACTGGTATCAGGACACAGCTCTGGAAGTTGCTGGGCTAACCTTGAAGATCTCTGAGGATCCTCAGCTCCTGGGAACACTCATGGGCCTCACAGAAGATGCCTCCTGCATTTACCCCTCTAGATTCAAGGTCTTACTCTGCAAAACAAGATTCCCACTGAAGATAGTGTGAGCTGTTCATGGCCACACTGAAAGCCTGTTTCTTCTCTTAACTACCAGATGATAAGTTGTAAGGTATCACACTGAATTCTCTGAGTTACATGAGCTTAAAACTAGTCTAAGTGGGTAGAAGTGTGATTCCTGGAACCATTACCAAGAAGAAATAATAATTCTTCTTAAAATCAGACTTCCAGTATTTATGTGCTTATTTAGGGTCAAATACACAATAATGAAGGAAAAGTAAGTTCTGTTACTATGCAAAAACATACTCTGAAGTGCTGTGTCTTCTGTTAAGAGTGCCAATCTTTTGATTTGTGTTAGTTTCCAGCACTGCATATAGTTACAATAAAGGCATTTCTTTCTCATTTGGCCATGATATGTGAAACTGTTCCTGAGGATTGACGTCTTCAGAGACTTAACAGAACTATTGCAACTTACATGATTCTTTTGAGTTCCCAGGGGAATTTACTATCTCCAAAGAAGTTTTGCTGGTGAAAGACAAAACTTTTACAGAGTACTTCCACTCCCAAATAAACATGTTTTTCACTATAACAGTAGAAGATAAAATTGTCTGTATGCACTGTAATCAATGTAATTTATGTATGTCACAAGATGATGTTGATTTATAGCTGTTGAGTATCTGAAATTTTTCTTTTATACAAATATAGCAGAGTTTCAATTAACTTTAATAACTCTCTGATTGCTTTCCCTCTTTCACTTTCTTTGGCATCTTTGCTCTTCATTCTCCCTTGTGGAAAGCAAACAAACATATCAACAATCAAAAACTGTACTTGTTGTACATGAAAAATAGACTTGTGTGTCACAGAGCTCTGACACATCCAGCATCCACTTATGCCCTGAATGTTCCCTTCATAAGGACACATATACAGAAGTGGGTTTTTGTGTCAGAATAAGGTAGAACAGTAGTTACATTAATATAAAAGACAAAGTAGAAAAAAATAAAGAACATCACAGACATATAGTACATTTATAGTCTACATTTATAGTAGACAAGAATATCTTCATCAGATACCTCAAAATGTAATTAAGGCTACCACCAGAGCAAGATTTTAGTATGTTCATTAAACATCTCTGCGTCTTTTCATGTATGAATGATATTGTGAGCAAATACTTACGTAAGTTGGTTTCAAAGAGTACCCATTTCCTCCTGCAAATCATTTCCCCCTTTTCACTGTCAGAACCTGCATCAGAACAGAAAGGATGCTTTCAAAATGCAAGCTAACAATCTAATAAATGGTACTATTACTTAAGAATATACTCCAAGTCTAAAAATAACTAGGCTGAGTGGTACAGAAAAAAACCCAAACAACCCAGTCTCAGGGCAACAGCACTGCCATTATTGTGAGTGCCACAGCAAATGCTTTGTGACGATCATTTCCAAAAGAGTAAGTTTGAGGTAGCCAGTTGGATGAGCAACTTTCTGGATGTGGGATCTAAGTAAATGCCTCTGTAAAAATATATTCCACCACCACCCTTCCCCACTTACCCCAGTGTATCTGACAATGGAAACACAAACTTTGTTTCTTATATTCTTTTCCCATGCACAGACCTGAGAACCCAGAACTTCAGTGTTTCACCATCTTACGTTAGATCAAATGTAAAGCAGAGCTTCAGAGTAGTTGCCTGACCTCTTATTGTCTTTTGTGGAGAATGAACTTGAACTGCATGCATAGTCCTCTATTCCATGCATGACTTTGTGAAAGGCTGAAATGAAAATTGCTAGTAGAAAGTCTGAAGGACAACAAAGCAGCATGGGATCCATAATTCCCTTAATATCAGTATCTCTAAGCTATCAGTAGGCTTCTTAAAAAACCTGCAGATCCACATTGGCAACCAAACTAATTATACAAAACCACTAAGGGATGCAAATCAGAGGTGAAAATGGAGATAAACAACTTTATTTCCATATAAATAGAGATATAGCAACTTCCAACATCTTGTCTTCAGTGCTCTTCACTACCTCACACAACTAGTCAAAGGCAGAAAAGAACGCATGGACGCTCCAAAAGCACTAAAGGATTTTTAAGGCATCCGTAAACCATTTGCTGGCTTAGCAATGATTACATTGGTTCAAAATCTGTCATTGCATTTCAAAATTCTTTAAGTGTTAGATGAATCATTCCCACTAGGCAAAGAACTCTGCTTTTTTTCCCCTTTCTCCACATCTATAACAAAGATTCACAGGTTCAGTTAGCTAGTCTAGTTCCAAACTCACCAAGCAGATTCAGAAGCCCACTGAATGGATCTAAAACAAAGACCTTATAACACTAATTAAACTAATTAAAGGAAACAACTGCATCCAAATAAAAGAGAAATTTGCTCCATAGTGGACATGAAAAATCTTAAGTTTGAACACAAGTGTAACAAATAGGTCAGTCTGGATTTATTGGGTGAGTGATTTAATTTGATGAAAAAGCGTTTTATAGCAACAGTAAAATGCAAGTGTTTAAACCTATTTACATGAATAATGTATTAGAATTTCAGATACATTAAATAGCTATTTTTTCTGGAAAAACAAGGGTGATTTAAGGCTAAAAATTAAGGTTGAACAAATACATGAACAAAATAAAAAAAAAAACAAACAAAGAAATTGCCACGTGACAAATATTTCCTGTACCTTATATACAGAAATAGAAGACAAAATGGACTTATATGTTCAGATTTACATATGAACATAGAGTTAATAATACTTTATGGTCTTTGACAGAGTTTTTCAATGCAATCCATACTTCACCACAATTTCTACTTTTTTTTTTTCATCTGAGCCAGGTTCTGTTTCAGCATTTACTTATGTTTATCATATATAGGTTCTGCTTGATTGTTGAAGAGGCAGGTGATAGTAAGTGTCCCTGGAGGCTGCTAATCAGGTACATACCTGAAGACACCTGCAAAAATGGCTTTGAGTTACTGGTAGGAAGCAATGCATCATAAAGTGATGGAAGATTACCTTACAAATACCCCCATATTATATAAGAGTTATATATCAAAGGATGCATATGATCCCCCCCAAAAATTCAAAAGTGAGTTAAAAGAGTTTGTTTACACAAAATTATTTTTCTTTGGATGAAAATATTGTACTGTCACAATTCTCTCAGGAAATATTTCACTTCAATAGTATTAATATGAAGAAATATTTTTTTCAATCTTTCAAGGTCCCTTCCAACTCCTAACATTCTGTGATTCTATAAAATTAATTTATCAAGATTTTTTGTGTTGCTACAGCATATTCTATCTTTTTGTTGAGGAAAACTCTTTTTCTGAAATCTGATCTTCTCTGACTGGTTTTAAGATAACACTGAAATGAGTGTTCTAAAAATATTCAAAGTGTATCATTTGAACAAATATATGCCTTTTTGTTATATTCACAAGTATTTGAAATTATTAGTTGAATATAATGAAACCTATTTATGTTTCTTCTTGGTTTAGGTAAAAATAAAACTAGATTAGTTAGAAATCTAAAGGGGTCAGCAGAGCTGTATGTCAATAAGTAAAGTACATAGTAGAAATTATTTCTGTAAGGAAAAATGGTGTCATGGGTTATGGGCTGCAGCGGCAGCTAACCCAGGAAGACGGACACTATCTCTCTCTTCCCCCCTTTCCCCCACGGTGGGAAAGGGGCAGAGGGTGAGAGAAAAAGCGGCAAAGAAGGAAAAAAAAAACTTGTGGACTGGAAATTAAAACTAAAACTACTTTAATAACAACAATAATAAAATCAGATGAGAGATATATATATATACACATATATATATATATATATATAAAGAAATACAAAACCCAGACTGTGTCACCACCGAGGCTCTGGCAAGCTCCGGCAGGCAGGAAAAAGGAGCAAAACCGCCACGTCCTGGGCGCGCATCTTCCCCCATCCCCACCAGCCAGCACACACCCCACCGGCGCTGCCTCCCCTCCCCTCGGNAGCATTATAGATGGTGTGTCTCCAGGCCTCCCGCTTGGAGGCCAGAGTAGACAAGTTATGAAGATCAATGTGGCCAAGGCTGAGATGTTGTTTCAGGGAGTCCTTGTATCTTCTCATTGGAGCTCCTCTCTTGCGGCAGCCGGTGGCAAGTTCACCATAAAGCAAGATCTTAGGGAGGCGGTGGTCCTTCATCCTTGAGACGTGCCCTGCCCATCGCAGCTGTGTTCTCAGATGGATATAATAGTCAATAGAGAAAATTACTCTAAGCTAAGCTGTGTTTCATTTAATCTTCTTTTTATAAAAATGTCTGGAAAGCTTCTTCAAAAGAAAAAAGCTGAAAGTAGATTCTTTAGAAAGAAAATAAAATGTTTCAACATATATAAAGAATTCCTTTTTAAAGATTGCAAAAAACGGCAACAGTTTTATGTTCTTCATGTTTTATTTAACTATTTTCAAGGAACTTGGAATGTTACAGTATTACTCTAAAAAAGAAGAATATTTTCATATGTTCAAAGATTTATTCTTGTTCAGCTTACCATTTTCTTGCTGAATTTTTCCTTTAACATGTATAAAAGTAGTACTACAATGATGTAAAGTGCTACCAAATCAAAACAGAAAACATAAACAATGTTTTCTTAGACATTTTGAATTGTAACAAATTCCTACAGAAGATGCACTCTACTATAGGAAAGAGACCATTGCTCTGCCACGCCTGTTTTTTCTTGCGCTGTAGGACCTACACCACTGAAATTTGCACATTTGCACATCAATCGGAGACATCCAGAAAACGCTTGAGTGTATGTCCTGGTTTGGGTTAGATCAGAACTTATTCTGTTCAGTGATTTTATTTTTCAGTTAAAGCTTCTCTGAGAAACTGCACTTTCTGGAACTTACAACACATTTTTACAGACACTGCCTGTTTCTAGCAGTGATAAAACCTAACGTTTATATTTACTACCAGGCAGTGGTATGCAAAGCAAGGTCACTGATAAATCTTGTGTTTCATATTGGGGATGCAGAGTAAAATCTGCACCTACAGGGAGAAGTGGACGGGACAGGTGAGCCTAAACTGACCAGTGAAGCATTCCATTCCATATACGTCATATTTGATATAAAACTGGGGATCAGTTACTTCTTCTCTCTCTTCTTTTGCTCTTCAGTGGCCACTATCCAAGGGGAACTCTGCCTGTTCTGCCCAGGATCCACTCCCTGAGCCTGGCTCTCATCTGCTGCTGAGGTCTTCTGCTGCAGTATTAACAATGACGATGACATAGTTACCATCAAGGAGGGTTTGGGTTCAGTGTTAGTTTTGTACATATTAGAATAAATTGGTATATATGTCATTTTATAATAATTATCATTAAAGTAGTTTTTTGTTTTCATTTCCGATCCACAAGTCTCTCTTACTCCCTTTCCCTTCCTGTGGGGGGGTGTGGAGGGAAAGAGGGGCTAACAGGGAACATCTGTCACTGGGTCGGTTACCAGCCTAGCCCTGACCCTTGACCATACACTGCAGACACTTTTCTATTGCTTTTAATGCATCCTAACATAATAACCTGTTACTTGTTATAATTCCATCAGACTAAATCCTCATTTATCTATCCTGATGAATATAATATATGAATATACTGTATTAATATATAATTCCTGCCGTTTGTGCATTTATTTATCCTTCTGTAACATTTGAAAGGATATTTGCCTAACTTGCAACACCACAAAAAAATATTAGGTATTATTAACTAGGTAGTATTAGTGCTGCCAGAACACTGCAATATTGCTCTGGTTGAAGATGAAGAAATAAGAATTACAACTGATTACTGATGATAATTACAAATTGGAAAAATAAAGTTACTATTACTACGAAAGATTTACAATTTGTCTAAAAGACACCTGATGAGATGGAGGTTTAAATATATTCTTTCATCTATTTTTACTGGAGTTCTTGAACTAAGTCTGATTTCTTTTAGGCTTTATTGTATAAAGCTTACAAAACAAGACAGACATGTTAACTATAGTTTTTCTAGGAAAACCAAAAACAAACCAAAACAAACCAACTCAAACAAAATACCAAAACAAACCAAAAAACCCCACAAAACTTTAAACACAATAAAATTACTTTTACCAAAGATCTAATTAACCACACGATTTTTTCCATTTTATTTTATTATCAATTGCCTTGTGTTTAAAAACACACCTAAGAATATTTTGTTTAATCCTATTTGTGGAAACTTTAGACTAACTTATCTATACATATGAAATAAAACACTACAAAACATTACTATGTCAAATCATTTTCCTTTATCTCTTCTGAGAATTCATATCATGGAAAAGACAAGTTTCTATGAAAAATATTATACTAATAGAATAATTTCGTAATGACATACTGCCCTGGTCAGATATACAGTTACTGATGGCAACAAGAGGAATGCCTGGTGGCACAGTGTATGGTTCCATTAGTATAAATAATCAGAGAGAAAACTTTTCTCTGCAGAAAGGTACTTTACTTTATTCCCTGCATTATATTACAAATCTATGAATGTTTCATCATGAAGAATTCTTTATTACATATTATTTCACTGCATACTTAAATCTTAACTCTTTCTGGAGAGAAATTTAAACTTTTATTCTACATACCAAAGGAAAAATACTAAAATTCCTCAGTGAGGTTTTGTTCAGTTCTTGCTCAGACATATCTCCCATTTAAATTTATTTTGTTGAAGGAGTGCCTGGAAACGACTAAAGAATTCAAGGTATTTCTCTCACAGAGCTAATTTCAGCTCAGAATACTGTAAAATAAAAGAGAAAGTGATTAACTAGCATCATAGACTACAGGATTTCAGTAACATTGGTGCAGAATGGATTAAACTATTCAGGGATATGAGGAGACAGTTGTAAAATAAAAGACAGCTCTTTGTGACTCACTTTGATGGAAATATTCTTTTTTTTTTTTTTTTCACCAAAGAGAAAGTAGCCTAGATCAAGATAAATAACAACATCAAATCCTCCACTTGCCTGATGTTACTGAATGAATTTCAACACCTGGTAAATCTGATTCTACTTTTACATTTACATACTTAATACAATGACAAGTTAAGGGTAGAACTAAAACTTACAAACTGATGAAACAAGATGCCTGAATTTCTACCAAAAGGAAAAGGGAAATAAATAAATAAATAATCAGATAAAACTCATTTATTTCACTGATGTTCTGTGCTAATTTGTGGTGATGTCATAAAAGCTCATCATTATGCAGTCTTTTAATGCGATGTGCTGGAATCTTACCCTTTTAAATTCTATTTTTGTAGTGGATTCAGCGGATGGTTGAAGGACAGAAGTCAAAGAGTTGTGGTCAATGAGGTGGACCTATGCCTCGGTTTACAACCAGAGCCTCTTGTCTTGTACCTGGGCTTCACAGAGAAGAACCTGACCCCGTCCTCCTGACACCCACCCTTCACATACTTAAAAGCACAGATGAGGTCACCCCTTAGTCTCCTCTTCTCCACCCTAAAGAGACACAGATCCCTCAGCCTTTCCTCATAAGGAAGATGTTCCAGCCCCTTCATCATCTTGGTGGCTCTGTGCTGGACTCTTTCCAGCAGTTCCCTATCCTTCTTAAACTGAGGGGCCCACAACTGGACACAATATTGCAGATGCGACCTCACCAGGGTAGAGTAAAAAGGAAGAAGAACCTCTCTTGACCTACTAACCACACCCNGACTTCCCCTTGGTAAACCCATGCTGTCTGCTCCCAATGACCCCCTGATCCTTGATATGCCTAGAGACAGAGTCAAGGATCAAGTGTTCCATCACCTTTCCAGGGATGGAGGTGAAGCTGACCGGTCTGTAGTTACCCGGCTCCTCCTTCTTGCCCTTTTTGAGTGACATATGGAGTGACATTTCCCTTCCTTCAATCCCCAGGCACCTCTCCTGTTCCCCAGGACTTATTAAAGATGATGGAGATTGTCCTGGCAATGACTTCCACCAGCTCCATCAGCACTCGTGGGTGCATACCATCAGGACCCATGGATTTGTGGATGTCCAAATGGCTTAGAATAAGCAACCTGTTCTGCATAAGGCAGGTCCTATTTTCTCACTGGGACAATTGTAAGGACTTGAAACTGTAATATCTGTTTTACCACTTGAAATTTCCTTTTTCTTTTCTTTTTTTTTTTTTGTGATAAAAAGCACTTTTTAACATCTTCTGTCTCCTAATTCCAATGTTCTGATCATCCATGTCTATTTGGTAAGGAGACATACTGCCAACAGATGAATCACAAAAGATTATGTACCTTCTAATGAAACCAAACTTCCTAATTTATTTTTTCTTGTAGAATGTTTTTATATTCCCCTCATTTCTTTAAGGTGCAAGTCTCAAAATCATCTGTTTGACCATGTTCCCAGGGTGGTGTTTGTCATTATTCTGTCATTATTACAGAAAGGATATGGAAGTGCTGGAGCGAGTCCAGAGAAAGGCCACGAGAATGATCAGAGGACTGGAGCACCTCTCCTACGAGGACAGGCTGAGAGAGTTGGGGTTGTTCAGTCTGCAGAAAAGAAGGCTCCAAGAAGACCTTCTTGTGGCCTTCCAGTATCTGAAGGGAGCCTACAGGAAAGCTGGCGAGGGACTTTTTAGGAGGTAAGACAGTGATAGAAACAGGGGAAATGGGTGTAAGCTAGAGGAGGGTAGATTTTGGCTGAATATTAGGAGGAAGTTCTTCTCCATGAGGGGGTTAGACAGTGGAACAGGTTGCCCAGAGAGGTTGTGGAAGCCTCATCCCTGGAAGCTTTTAAGACAAGGCTTGATGGGGCCCTGGGCAACCTGATCTAGTGGATAGTGTCCCTGCCAGGCAGAGGTCTTGGAACTAAATGATCTTTAAGGTCCCTTCCAACTCTGACCGTTCTATGATTATAAAATATAAACATTAAAAAAGATAGCTATGCTCAATTTAAAAGTCAAGCAGGTTTCACAGGCATTGTTGAAGAGCCTTTTATTACTTAGAAGTGACACAATAGCATCACAGTTAATATTAGCTTGTTTGAATATTCTTAAAATGGATTAGATATTGTAGCTCTCCTAAGTGAACTTCAAAAGGCTTATAGTTAAGTCCTGATGCAGAGAAGTGTTCAAGGGTTTGGATGCTTATCCAAAAAGGCTAACTTGTCTGAAGCTATGACTGTCAGACCTGAGAAGTCTGAAACCAATGCAAGTTAGACCTCTGACACAAAAAAATAGGACTAAGTCACTGACTAATTGAAAAAATAATTGACTAGAAGGCATAGTTCCCCTAAAACAACAAATCCCTGTGAAATACACCAAACCCATTTTCAAGCCTTCACACTACTCATTCAAAGACCTGTCTACACTCTTCAAGCTTAATGAAATTTCTCCTACCATGACAACAGAGCTTTGTGGACCTTCTCTCTCTTGTCTCTTCTCAGGAACTTGTGGGTGTTTTGCTTCTCTGCTGTCTTGAAGTGACAAGGCAAAACCCCCTACATTTCTTCATCTACAGACATCAATGAATTCCTTGTCTGGACTTGGGACTGAAGATTTGTTTTACACATAAAAAGAAGTTCATGAAAATAGCTGCACTAAGATGACTCCAAAAAAACCAAGTAAAATCTCACCTGTTTGATGCAACTTAGTTACAATGACAAAGGCCAGCTCTTATTTGTTTTTGAAGCAACAGCAATAAAGATATAATCCCCTTTAAATGTCTTCATCTCATACCTGCCTCTGGATGTTAGTGGGGTTAAGCAGGATGTCATATCCCTCAATGCAAACCATCTTCAGGGCAAACAGGAAAACAGATGTGGTTCTTCTAGCATATCACTCTTTAAGTTTCATAATGGGAAGCTCTAGGAGGTATAACTCAGTAGAACTAAGTCCTTGCTGATGTTTCATGTATTAGCCACCCTTGGTCCATTATAGACTATGTATATATATTTATTCTTGGACCTAATTAATTAATTCAGTAAAGTATGGTGACTGAACATTAGCCAGTGGTTTTTATCTCTGGTCTTTAATATCAGTCACACTTCTTTCATGGTGCCCAGAAATTTCCAGAAATGTTTTGACCTTCCTTGATTACCTTGGATGGACTTTAAAGAGGCATCAACCTCTCCTAATACTATTTTTATTTTCTAAAGTAAAAGCATATTTCTTTTGTCAGGGAGGAATTCACCGGTCATCTTTCCATTTTACCCCATGAAAGAAGACAACCATGGAATTTACCATACTTGGTTAAGATCATTGTTATTAGTGTCCTGCTTCTGAAGATGGCTAGGAATTGTTTCTTGTGCAAAAAGCTGTAAAACAAACAAACAGACAAAAATTATAATGATCTGTGTTTTGCAGTTTAGGAAGGGAGGAAGTCAGAATTTGCTCAACAACAATGAAAATATCAGATTAACACTCTTGTGACACTAATGTCTTCACAGTCTTTTAGCCTATTAAAAAAAAAAATAAATCAAAAGTAAAATGGAAGGCCAAGCTTTTGTACATACACAGGCAGGCAAAAAAACCCTGTGCAGATTGTTGAGGATAGAGTGAATTTCCTTCCACTACTGCAGCATCACAGTGACTTCACTGTAGTCAAATGAACAGCTCTTAACTAACACATTGGGAAAGCAAGATAGGCATCTCATCCATGATGAATGATGCATTTTCAACCTGGAGAGCTGCAATATGAACAGAAAGGAGTTTTCCCTGTTGAAAATAGATAAAGTCATTGAACTTTCTGACAAAGCTCCATTATTTCATCAGTCACGCAGATCATTGTGTGATTCACTAGAAAACTGCTCCCCAGTGAAAATTTAAGACACTGCACACATATTCATTAGCAGTAGGGTCATTGTCAGGTTTTGGGCTTTTTTTCCAATGGCTTTTGCTGTTTTGATGAGGTGCTAGACTGACACAAGCTGTCTGAAATTCATGCATCACAAGTGCAGTAAGGAAATTTCTCCCGGAGTTCCTAGACTCAGGGGAATCCTTCAGCTAAGGAGGGGTGGCATATGTGACTCCATTATACATCTTGACATAAAGGAACTTCTTTATAACTTCCAGACTGGATAACACACTTTCTATTGAATCTGCCCTTCAAATAAGAACCTTGACCTTTTTATACCCTGCCCTGACTTCATTTTATAGCTATGTATTTCATCTGAATACTCCATTTTGCAGTTTCTTGTATGCAGCAACACTCTCTTTTCTACATGCTTACAGTGTTATACTTTTTTTTTTTTTACCTCTAATGTCCTGGTTTGGGCTGGAGAGGAACTGATTCTGTTCAGTGTCCTTGCTTTCCAGCTGAAGCTCCTTTCAGTTGCTGAGGCTGGCAGTACGTTTTTCAGAAACAATGCCTGCTTCCAGCAGTGATTAGGCCTAGTGTTTGGGTTTACTGCTGAGGATTGATATGGAAACCAGGGCCACTGCTGAATTTTTTTATTTTTTGGTGACTTGTACTGGGAGGTAGGTGCAGAGTAAAAGTCTGCACCTACAGGAAAGGAGCAGGCAAGACAGGTGACCCCAAACTGACCAACTAAGTATTCCATTCCATACACGTCATGCTTGATATAATAAAGAAGGGACAGTTTGTCAAAGCTTTTCATTTCCCATCAAGCATGACATGTATGGAATGGGATACTTAGTTGGCCCTGCCAACTTCAGAGATGGAAGAGTTTGCTCTGGAAGATGAAGGTGTACAAAAAACTGTGCAGAGCAATGAATGGACAGAAAAAAATAATGTGATGCATAAGGTTGACTCTCCTTGGGGAAGAGCATGATCGCAGGGCTGGCCATTCCTATTCCTTAAAAGTGCATGTTTGCCAGGAGAGATTGTAGAGTCTCTTTCTCTGGAGAGCTTCAAAACACGTCTGGAGGCACTTCTGTGTGACCTGGTCTAGGGAATCCTGCTCTGGCAGGAGGGTTGGACTAGATGATCTTTCGAGGTCCCTCCAACTCCTAACATTCTGTGATTCTGTGGTTCTGTGACGTCTGGATCTGTACATACTGCCCACTCTTAGGAGAACCTAATTGCCTGCTGTTATCCTTCTCCATAGGCAAAATTCAGCTGGTGTCAGATTTTATATGTATCTCCTGACAGCAAGGCTGGTTCTCTGGGTACTAATGCTGAATGTCCATGATAAGGAACTGTGTTCTAGATTCCTCACTTACTGCTTCACCAAAACTCCCAGAGCAAACTCCTCCATAGCTCTCTAGCAGTGGGAGACTACCCTTTAGGAGGAGAAAGAAGCTGCTCCACAGCTGAAATACCCTCTCCCGTGTATCAGGGAGGTTGAGAATGTGGGCTGCTCTTCTTGTCTTGTTACTAAAACATACATGGTTAGGGAAGACAGGGGAGTAGGAAGACAGTGGCTCCACACCTATATCTCTACAAGCTTGGGTTTCTTTCCCACCCAAAGTAAAATGGCACGTGGGACAGTATTTTTGAAAAACTGTATCAAAATATGACCCAGAGTTTGCTTGCATGGTCCTTGACTGGCTGTGAACTGTGCAAGGAGGAAAACAACTTACAAAGACAATTGACCATTGACAGTTGAAAATTACTAGGCCTCAGCAGAACCACCAACTGCCATAGAAACCCCAAAAACACCAAAACAACCCTTCAAGGTTAACAGGACTTGTTTACCAAAACACCAGACTGTGTACACAGAGCATGCTCATTGAGTCCAACCACTCCAGCAACAATCAATGGAAAGGTGAAGAAGGCCATGTGGACATTGTGTCGACAAGGCACCTATGCACTGGGCAGAAGGGGATGTGCTGTTACCTTGGAGATGCTCTACCCTATAAAAGGGGTGTAGAAAAACAACTGTGTGTGCACCCTCCATCAGAGAAGAAGCTGTGTGTGCACTCACCACCAAAGGAATGAAACTACAGACCAACAGAACACCTCTGGATCCAATGGTGATGGATATATCTACTATCCTTTTGTCTGCTTTATTTTTTCTCTTTCTTTTCAGTATTTACCTCCACTGAGTCAATAAAGTTTGATTGGTTAGCGGCATCTGTCTTCATTTGTGTCTTAATTTTCACTCATGAGATTTCACATGAATCTCCCCTGGGACTTTTGATTGGACCAGAACAAAGGGAGACCTTTAAAATCATACATCCAAAAGAAAAATTACCCCGAAACCGAGACATTCGAGCCAGAGAGTAGCCAAATACTGTTTTGAGCTGTGTGATGACTAGGGGACAGAGCAGTGTATCTTTTCCAATGTGTAAGTGAGAGTTCAGTGCATGTCTCCTCTCCCTCCAGGAACTGTGCTGCGATCTCTAGGAACTCACTTCACAGAATCACAGAATCACAGAATGTTAGGAGTTGGAAAGGACCCCAAAAGATCATCTAGTCCCACCCCTTGCCACAGCAGGGTTCCTTAGAATAGGTCACACAGAAATGTGTCCAGATAGGTCCTGAATATCTCCGTAGAGGGAGACTCCACAACCCTTCTGGGCAGTCTGTTCCAGTGCTCTGTCACCCTCATTGTGAAAAATTTTTTCTTGATGAATTCCTGTTGAAAAAAAATCAGTTTCAATGTCACACACACACAAAAAAATAGTTGGGAAAACAACTGTTTTCTTTTGGATTAGTCCCAAGAGACCACAGTATGCAAAAAAAGCACAGAAGCTATAAACGGAAGTGATAGTAGGGAACTGCTTGGAAAGACTGTTTAATGCAGCCTCACAGAACAGGAAGGCTACTATTTCCAGGGCAGTTCACAGTATCACAATATCACAGTATGTTAAGAGTTGAGAGGTACCTCAAAAGATCATCTAAGTCCAACCCCTCTGCCAGAGCAGGATTTCCTAAGACTAGGTCACAACAAAGTTTCCCTGACCAGGAATTGAACCAGACAGTAAGAGCACTTAATCCTAACCACTAGACCACCTCCTCTCCCTAGTTATTTAGTTTTTTATGTTCCCAGTTGTATCTCTTCATATTCAGAGAGAACACAAAATATTATGGAATCATTGTGTTTGCACGTATACAAATATAGTTCCTGGACCCTGAAAAAAAGGAAGTAATGCAACACCAATGGCATAAACTGACTTCAAGGAGAAGTCAAGGCCTTCCTTCTCTGCTTCAGGAAGGAGCTCTTCAAAGCACAGCTTTGGGTCAAGCTCACATCACCACTACTCTATGCTTCATGGTGCTAACAAGGGACTGAAAAGCAAATTTTCCAGAGGACCTAAAATACTTAGATAACATAGTCCTTTCAAGAAGCAATGAGAAGGAGACTTTTGAGTCTGGAAGTCTGTTTTAAACCCCAGCTCTGTGCCAAATGCGTTTAAAATACATGGATACAACATGCTTGTACACATATAGATGTGTGCTTATATATACTTTAATGAAGAACAATGAAAAACGAATATAAAGAAATAATAAGCCTCCACCCTTGAGGTTAAGTATTCTTTTTCTGTTCAAGAAAGAGAAGAACAAATACAGGCTGTCATATTTCAGAATTTGTCTCTGCACTTCTACGTCCTCAACCTGGCACTCTTATGAAATACTTATGCAAGTACATTAAATTTTAGTGGTAATTGAACACTATTTTTCCTTATGTGCTGATTTTGGCTGGAGTAGAGTTAATTTTCTTCATAGTAGCTAGTATGGCGCTATGTTTCAGATTTGTGCTATAAACAGTGTTGATAATTCAGGGATGTTTTAGTTATTGCTGAGCAGTGCTTGGACACAGTCAAGGCCTTTTCTGCTTCTCACACCATCCCACTGGTGAGTAGGCTGGGGGTGTACAAGAAGTTGGGAGGGGACACAGCTCGGACAGCTGACCCCAGCTGACCAGTGACATTCCATACCATATGATGTCATACTCACCAATAAAGAAGGGGGAGAGTTGAACAGGGGATTGCTGCTTGATGACTGACTGAACTTCAGTCAGTTGTTGGTGAGCAATTGCTTTTATTTGCATCACTTGTCTGGGTTTTTATTTCTGTCTCTTGTTATTTTCCTTTTCATTACATTATTATTATCATTATTATTATGTTTTATTTCAACTAGAGAACTTTTTTTATCTCAACCTATGAGTTTTCTTATTTTGTACCCTTTCAATTCTCTTCTACCCACCCTGGTAGCTGTGGGTTGTGGGGAGGAATGAGCAAGCAGTTGTGTGGTTCTTAATTGCCAGATGAGTTTAAACCACAACATATTGGTTACGTGGTTTAAATTAATACTTAATTTCACTGGAAGGTAAGAAAGGATGTCTCTTTATGTACCATGGTGAATCCAGGCTGAGAGGGAGGGCACACCAAACAGTACCTGGGACAAATTTTCAGGAACCGACTTTAGTCTTTTAATCAGAGTCCATTACAGGTGCAATACAAGTTAATCTTTAGTAATAAATATCACCTTTCACACAGAATTAAAGAAAGAAAGGAGCAGTATTTGGAAAAAAAATGTGTGTTTTCTGCATTTAATATTTTTTTTTAAATTTCTGTTTCCAAACACATGACTGTCTTTTCAAATCTGTAACTCCTGTTTTAGGAAGTGTAAACATAATTAAAAATTCCTGTGAGAGAAATGCCATCATAACCCCCAGCAGACACAGAGCAGGGAAATTGAAGGGAAGTAAAAACAAAATGGTTGGGGCACAGGGCTTTTGCAAGGCTTGGAATCAGAGACCAGGGAAATTTCAGGGAAGACGGTGATTTTGGGAGCAGTTCTACTCAGATGAGGCTCACAAGCAGAACCTCATTAATACTCCATGTTTACTTTGTTTGTTTGCATGTAATAGCTATACAATACACATACCAAAACATGGCTTATTTTGATACATACACCTGGCTAAATCTTCATTAAAAATGTTACTTAGATTATCCAGACAGAACACAGTGGTGAGAGTGAAGATGGTTGGGCAGAGTTAAGGGTACAGCAGCATTTCTAATATTAACATGTGTTGATTTCTCAAATCTTCCTATTTCAATTTTGAATATATTTTGGGTCTGCTTTCCTTTTTATTAGAGCAGAGGGAAAATAAATGAATGTTTCAAATAGAGCAATATTTTATAGGCATAAATCAAAATCATTGTGATAGGTGAATAAAGTCCCTTCTCATTAGACCACTTCTCACTGCAATTCATTTTCTTCAGACATAGATATATCTGAAAACATAGCATCTATATTTATAATCAAATGGGAATTTTTTTGACACGGATTAAACACCTTTTTATTAATTTTTGAGAACAAGCATTAACTTAGAGGGTGGTTCAATTGCATTGTCACTTCTATAGGGATATGTAATCCTCTTAACAGATGGACAGAGTTCAATCTGCCAGAGACTTGATTACATACAGTTTACCAGTTTAACAGCTGTGTAGTTGTTTATGTGAATTATTTTCATGAGCAGTTTGTGAACAAGGTAGCCTACAAGCTTTACTGAAACTTCTCACAGTAATGTTTAAGAAAATTGCTTTGCTATCGATTTCAACCATTATTAATAATGCTTGCTTTTGTCACAATTTTCTGACACAAGCAACAGGTTGGACTGTAGTTATGTCACACATTGATCCAACTGTTCTTTAACAGCATCTTCACAATTAAAACCTGGAAGAAGGCTGTCTTTCAGACTGCTCTGAGGAAGAGTGCCCCTGAAAGGAGAAAAGAGTCAATTCAAGAAGCTACTTCTGGCTTACTGAGAAGAATCCCCTGAGGTTACAAGAGATTAAACCCTTGTTCCATTGAAATGATTCGTAAAATTTCCATTGACACCAATGCTGAAATGCTGAAATATGGGTTGATGCTTTGCACTTGTTGGTCTTGTGTTACAGCTCTTCTGACACAACAAAGAGTAGAGCTCAACAGCAGTAATTGCTAGAAATCTGAGGATGGCATCCCACTTTTCACTGTAAGCCTGATGCAATTTTTTTCTTTTTCTCATTTAGCCAGTTGAGAATATAGCAACAAAATTCAGCTTTCAGACTAAGGTGTCATTTTTAAATACTTAAGAACTCTTTGCAGCCATACCACAGGGGAACATGTTGCATTATGGCAGAGTTAATATCTTCCACAGGAATTGATTTTTTTTTTTTTTTAATTTTTTTTTTTACTTAAATGAAAGAATTGATGAGATCCAGGTAGAACAAATCTTCCAGATGACATAACATTAATTCCTGAGCTCATTCAGACAAAACATCATCTCACTTTTACAGAGTGAAATAGAAACCAGATCCACAAAAACAAATAATGAGCCTCACCATCAGACACCACTGAACTGTGCCACAAGGACTGTTTTGGTTGACTAAACCATTGTCTTTTCACACAGTAATGTGGGAAAATACAGGAGGAACAGTAATGCTGCATAGTGCCCCTGCATCTAACAACCTACCACAGCCTCTGTTGACAACTCTGTTGACAGCATGATTCATGACAGCACAGCTCTTTTCTGCTCTCACTGGATGGAAGTACCTCAGAGGAAAATGATAACACCTTCCTTTAACATCAAGGCCATCACAGTCTGGTGGAGATTTATGAGACAATCTGTAGTGCAGCCACCATTGCCAGTGTGTTACGGACACTACTTGCAGAAACTGCTGATTTTGTTTCCTGTTCATCACTCAGCTTCAGAGCTGGTGTCTGGGTACTTTTGACACAGCTGGACTTTCAGACCTGTAAATGGGTCTGCCCATTTCTCCTGAGCACTTCCTCAGCCAAGGCCTTAGGTTAAGTTGAATCACCTAGCAATGTTCTTAGCAATACAGTTACAATATTCAGCATCATCTCACTTGGACTATCATAGAATCATAGAATGGCTGAGGTTGGAAGGGACCTTAAAGATCATCTAGTTCCAACCCCCCTGCCATGGCAGGGAGGCCACATGCACTAGACCAGGTCATCCAGGGCCACATCCAGCCTGGCCTTAAACACTGCCAGGGATGGGGCCTCCACAACCTCTCTGGGAAACCTGTTCCAGTGCCTCACCACCCTTTGGGTAAAGAACCCCCTTCTAATCTCCAGCCTAAATCTCTCCTCCTTCAGCTTGTAGCCATTCCCCCATGTCCTGTTGCAATCAGACCAGGAGAAAAGTCTCTCTCCTTCTGCCCTATAATCCCCTTTCAGGTACTGAAAGGTCGCTATAAGGTCCCCTCTAAGCCTTCTCTTCTCCAGGCTGAACAACCCCAATTCCTTCAGCCTGTCCTCATAGCGGAGGTGCTTCAGCCCTTTGATCATCTTTGTGGCCCTCCTCTGGACCCGCTCCAAGAGATCCACATCTTTTTTATGCTGAGGAGCCCAGAACTGTACACAGTACTCCAGGTGGGGCCTTACGAGGGCAGAATAGAGAGGCAGAATCACCACCTGCTGGTCATGCCTCTCCTGATGCATCCCAGGACACGGTTAGCCTTCTGAGCTGCAAGCGCACACTGCCGGCTCATGTCCAGCTTTTCGTCAATCATGACCCCCAAGTCCTTCTCTGCACAGCTGCTCTCAACGAGTTGTTCTCCCAGCCTATACTCATATCTTGGGTTGCTTCTACCCAGATGCAGGACCTTGCACTTGGACTTGTTGAATTTCATTTGATTCTCACAGGCCCATTTTTCAAGCCTGTCCAGGTCCCTCTGAATGGCATCTCGCCCCTCCGGCGTGTCAATCACACCACTCAGCTTAGTGTCATCCGCGAACTTGCTGAGTGTGCACTCAATACCTCTGTCCAAGTCATTAATAAAGACATTGAAGAGCACCAGTCCCAAGACAGAACCCTGAGGAACAGGGTATCTTGGTATGCTGAACACATTTCCAAAGTTGCAGTTTAGTTTTTCCTTGCTTCATCTTTCCATAAAGGTTCCTCTTCATGACTTTTATTTCTGGTTTCACAGTTAGCTTTTCTTCTTCAGACAGGCTGCCATATCCCCCTTTGCCCTGTGTACCCTCCTGCTCTCCATTCTTCCTCCTTATCTACTTCTCTTTCTGCTGAGTCACTGACTGACATCTCTACTCCACTCTCCTCACCCAAACAAACCTCAGAAACAAACAGATCAAAGTACCATGCAGGAACTCAGCTCTCTGCTTCTTTCCAGTCCTCTGAGACTGTCTTGTTGGGATTTTGGGAGCAGAAGCAGGACAGAAATAGGGATCTCTCTTGAGACTGCTCTTCCCCTGGAGCACCTCCAGCCCCTGGGTTCATGCCACTTGGAGAGGGTCAGTGAGGGCTGGGGCACCTACCAGAGCCATTCTATGATTCTATGATCTCTTAATTCTGGGTTCAAGCACAGACCCTGGCCCAAAAGTAAAACCTACTGACAGTCTAAATCACAGGCGCACAAAAATCTAAAGATTACATAGTATGACAGTTGATAGGCATTCCCCTGAAACAATGGATTGGGAATCTCCCATTGTATCCAAAATTGTCTGACTCCACAGAGGCATTTTGAATGCCACCTTGCCTCCCACCTCACATCTTGGCTGTCAGGATGGTTCTCAGGCTAGAGCTGGCTCAAATTTGACCAAAGTACCTGTGTAGAGCTGGATTCCTGTCATTTCTGAAACCAAGCCAAGTGTCAGGCTCTCAATAAAGCACCAAAACCCAATGTATGCGTTGTACAGCCATGTTACATACCTGACTGATTCCTAGGTGATAACAGCAGAATTCGGGGAATTTCTCTTTTACCAAATTATCTGAATTTAGGATGTCAGGAAGTGATAGGACTAGGAGGACTGGATATAAACTGAAGGAGGGTAGATTTAGACTGGATATTAGGAGGAAGTTCTTCACTGTTAGGGTGCTGAGACAGTGGAACAGGTTGCCCAGAGAGGTTGTGGAAGTCCCATCCTTGAAAGTTTTTAAGGCCAGGCTGGATGGGTCTCTGGGCAACCTAATCTAGTGGAAGGTGTTCCTGCCAGGCAGGGGGTTAGAACTAAATGATCTTTAAGGTCCCCTCCAACTCTGACAATTCTATGATTCTAATTCTGCTAAGTGTATCACTATTACAGTTTTCCGCCTATTAGCTGTGTGAAAGGAATGTTAAAATTCTTTTCTTTAGTTTTCATACAGCAGTAGTAAATCCTATCACAGTGAAAATATGATGGAGGACTGATGACAAAGCCAGAAAATTTTTTAGCTTTGAAGACTGTTTGCTTAGGACTCAGTTTGATATGTGTATGGAGGCTTGCTGAATATGTAAGTTAGCGGTTTGAAATTCAAGCAGCCCTAAGGTCTAAAGGCTTAAGTGGAGAGCAAAGCAATAGGGACAGAAAGACAACCAGACTTAATAGCATCTAGAAAAGAGATAAGGAAAATGCAATCATATACAGGGATCCTCACCTAGGAGTGTTGAGTCTGGCACCTGGGAAGACCAACCCCATGGATCAGTATAGGTTGGGGACTGACCTGTTGGACAGCAGTGAAGGGGAGAGGGATCTGGGGGTCCTGGTAGATGGAAGGATGACCTTGAGCCATCAGTGTGCTCTTGTGGCCAGGAGGGCCAATGGGATTCTGGGGTGGATTACAAGGGGTGTGACTAGTACGTCAAGAGAGGTTCTTCTCCCTCTTTACTCTACCCTGGTGGGTCTGCACCTGGAATATTGTATCCAGTTGCGGGTCCCTCAGTTTAAGAAGGATAGGGAACTGCTTGAAAGAGTCCAGCGCAGAACCACCAAGATGATGGAGGGGCTGGAACATCTTCCTGATGAGGACAGGCTGAGGGATTTGGGTCTCTTTAGGGTGGAGAAGAGGAGACTAAGGGGTGACCTCATCTATGCTTTAAAATATGTGGCNTTTATGGTTATAAATATGTGAAGGGTGTGTGTCAGGAGGATGGGGTCAGGCTCTTCTCACTGAAGCCCAGTGTCAGGACAAAAGTCAATGGCTGTAAGCTGAAGCATAGGAGATTTCGTGTGAACACATGTAGAATTTTTTTCCCAGTTCAGATGCCAGAGCCCTGGCACAGACTGCCCAGAGAGGTTATGGAGTCTCCTTCTATGGAGATATTCAAAACCCATCTGGACACACTTCTGTGTGACCTGGTCTAGGGAATCCTGCTGTGGCAGGGGGGTTGGACTAGATGATCTTTCGAGGTCCCTTCCAATTCCTAATATTCTGTGATTCTGTGTGGTTTTCACCTGACATCTATCTCCAGCACAAGTCTCACAAATAAGATTTTCTAGTCTTTCTGGTACTTGTAGTTGCTGAAATTGAGAAATACAATGTGAAGAATATGTTGAACATAACTCTCTTCATGGAATAGGAAATCCCAAGCAAGTTTGTTACTCTCCATCTTGTCACTCATGAAGAGAGAAAAAAGCTATTCTTGGGAAAGAATCTTTTGCCAGCAATACACAGTAGCTCTGGTCTTTTGCTGGAATCATTAGATAATAATCAACTTTACTCCCAACACAAGTATAGAGTGTTTGACTTCTTTTTAAAGAAAGAGTTTTGGCTTTTTGCTACACAGTAGTTTTTCATTCATTTTGTGGGCACTAAAAAGTTTTCAGAACAATTTCAACTGACTAAATTTTACTTAGAGCTTGTTTTCCAAAAAGTTTTTCCTCACTTTTAATTTCTTTTATGGTAATATTTATTAGGAAGTTATGTGGCAGAATAGTAGGTTTTGGGGATTATATCCCCCCTGCCCTCAAATACTGGAAATCAGGAAAAGAAAAAAAAAAAAGATGACATTCATAAAAATAGAAATGTCAGTTTATATCCTTACTAAATTAAACACATTGATCTTTTTCTTTTTTTTTGGCCAGCTACTGTTGGTACCTTTCCAATTATCCAGAAAAAAAGATATCTGTCCATGATGGGGTATTTCTACAAAGCAGTACTTGCAAATATTTTCCTGAGTTGCTTCTTACAGCATAGCTTATAGAGGCAGACAACAGATATAGCACTTTGCTCAGAACGGACCAGAAACTTTTCAGAAAACAGCATCCATATCCTGATCAATGGTCTTAATGTGTCATAGGGCACCACCTCCAGCCATGGGAGCAACTATCCCTATAATGTCAGAGGCCTCGATCCAGACTGAACTCCTGAGGGAGGATGCAGCTCTGAGTACCGTGAGTGCCTGAGGTCTCTCACTGAGGCTGGGGCAGGGGAAAACGGTTTCCTTGCCTACAGAAGATGTGCAGTGTTACAGGATCTGTGTTGCCAAGGAGGTGCAGGAAGTGGTCAGCAGACTGCATGGTATCAGAGATGGTGAGAAAAATATCAAACGGATCTTTTTCAAGACCCTGCATCCAGAACCATCAGTTGCACTGAGGGAGGATCAGGTGGTCTGTGCTTATTGGGTTAGGAAATGGTGAAGGCTGGAAGCTTGTGACTTCTGGCAACAGAAAGAAGGTTTCTGCTCCACCTGCACATTGTCGTTGTTAGGGCAGTTGCGACAAGTATTCCCCAGAGAGAACGAGAAGATGACCCGTTTATTAGAGCTCAGGCAGCGAGATTTATACATCTTTTAGGCACACGTGTTAGCTCATAATTGGTATTCAATAACATAAATATATCATTATTGGTCCACCACACAGTTTCTAGCAAGATCTAGTAAGATCGCTGTGACTCAGCAGGAAGCACAGATGTCCGCTACACTTCTTCCTTCTGTGTCTGTATCTTTTCCTCCTCACTATAGTTCCTCTTCTGTTCCCAGCCATCTCATGAGTACACAGGTATGCGATCAGCATTGAAACTCACTCACAGGGATCCCAGACCAGCTGGGGTCCCCCCCCAGCACATCTCCAACTAAAGAACAGGTTCAGTACCCTCGCAGCAGATAAGGGTCTGGGAACTCTGTCAAATGAAGCATCCAAGCCTGAGTCACGCAGCAGCACCAGAAGGAAGTGGCAAGTGATAATAATGGGGAGACTTCATGCTGTAGGGGATGGGACCTTGCATCTGCCAACATGACCTGCTGTGCTGGGAGGTTTACTGCTTGCTGGGGGTTGAATCCAAGATGCTGTGGAGATACTGCCAAGGTTTGTCTGACCCTCGGACTATTACTCCTTGGGAATCTTCACATGGGCACCAATGATACTGCCAGAGGAGACCTGGAGCATATTAGTCATAGAATCTTAGACTCATAGAATCATTATGGTTGGAAAAGACCTCTGACACCATCGAGTCTAACCGTCCACCCAACACTATCATGCCCAACACTAAACCATGTCCTCAAGTACCATATCTACATGTTTTTTTGAACTCTTCCAGTGATGGTGATTCCACCACCTCCCTGGGTAGCCTGTTCCAATGTGTGATAACCCTCTTGGGGAAGATATCCTTCCCAGTATCCAACCTGAACCTCCTCTAGTGCAACTTCAGGCCATTTCCTCTTGTCCTATCACTTGTTGCTTGGGAGAAGAGACTGACCCCCACCTTACTACAGCCTCCTTTCAGGGAGTTGTAGAGAGCAAGAAGGTCCCCCCTGAGCCTCCTCTTCTCCAGACTAAACAACCCCAGTTCCCTCAGTTGCTCCTCATAACACTTGTGCTCTAGGCCCTTCACCAACTTTGTTGCCCTTCTTTGGACATGCTCCAGCAGCTCGATGTCTTTCCTGTGGTGAGGGACCCCAAACTGAACACAATACTCAAGGTGTGGTCTCACCAGTGCTGAGGACAGGAGGACCATCACTTCCCTAGTACTGCTGACCACACTATTTCTGATACAAGCCAGGATGCTGTTGGCTTTCTTGGCTGCCTGGGCACACTGCTGGCTCATGTTCAGCCAGCTGTCGACCAACACCCCCAGGTCCTTTTCTGCCAAGTAGGTTTCCAGCCACTCTGCTACAAGTCTTTAGTTTTGCATGGGGTTCTTGTGACCAAAGTGCAGGCACTTGGCCTTGTGGACCTCAGCCCATCGATCCAGCCTGGCCAGATCCCTCTGCAGATCTTCCCTACCTTTGAGCATATCAACACTTCCACCCAACTTGGTATCATCTGCAAACTTATTGAGGGTGCACTCGATCCCCTTGTTCAGATCATCAATAAAGATATTAAACAGGACTGGCCCCAATATTGAGCACTGGGAACACCACTCGTGACCGGCCACCAACTGGATTTAACTTCATTCACCACCATTCTTTGAGCTCAGCCATCCAGGCAGTTTCTAACCCAGCAGAGAGTATGTCCATCCAAGCCATGAGCTGCCACTTTCTCCAGATGAATGGTGTGGGAGACAGTGTCAAAGGCTTTACTGAAGTCTAGGTAGACTACATCCACAACATTTCCCTCATCCACTGTTGTGGCATGCTACTGTGGGCTGCAGGATCTAGGGCCTGGCAGAAGGGAAGCTGGACAAGGCCAAAGTCAGTTTCTCACAAGAAAGCAGTTAGATAGCTTGGGAGAGAAGGTGGGAATCACCTAGCAGGAGCCTTTGCAGCTGCACACAGAGACCTTGGGGCCCCACATAGCCTTAACATCTTATCCTTCCCACACCACACAGCACCAGTCTTATCACATTCACATTTCTTTGAAGTACACTGCTTTATCCTCATTTATGGTAGTTGTTTTTATTAGTAACTGTTGCTTCTTAATTGGTCAGTTTAATTTGTATATGTAAGTGTCACTTGCTAATTGGTCATTATTCTTTCTGTAAAGGTATAAAAGATGCTTGCTAACAATAGCGCGGTGCTAGCCATTTTCCATATCTATACCTTTTTCTATCTGTGACTCTTGTACTCTGCTTGGCCTATACTTCATACTTTGTAGATTAAACGTGACCACCACTGTATGTCTTTTATCTGTGTGTGAGTCAGATCCGTCCGAAAATCCCTCTTCTGAATCTTGTCGTGGACGGCATATTGTCGTGCCGCGACAATCCACCAAGTGGGTCACCTTGTCATAGAAGGAGACCAGGTTAGTCAAGGAGGACCTGCCTTTAATAAACCCATGCTAGCTGGGCCTGATCCCCTGGTTTTCCTGTGTATGCTATGTGATGGCATTCAAGATGATCTGTTCCATAAGCTTCCCTAGTACCGAGGTCAGGCTGACAGGCCTATAGTTCCCCAGATCATCCCTCTGGCCCTCCTCATAGATGGGTGCCACATTGGCAAGTCTCCAGTTGTCCGAGACCTCCTCAGTTAAACAGGACTGCTGGTAAATGGGTCCTGATGGGATGCACCCACAGGTGTTGAGGG